>JASDFA010000010.1:178647500-179247500 GCA_035772735.1 Datura wrightii
AACTTGGAGGGAAGAAACTCGCAGCCAACTTATTTATAACAGAGAAAGTTTGGCTCCTGGCAGTGCTTTGGTTAAGACATCAGCCAACTGGTCATTATTGAAGATGTGGTGAAGAATAAATACTACTCTCTATGTTTCAAAATAACCTCTTTATTTTGTTATTTTCACATTACTAACAAAGTATTAATGATATTCTTCTAATTTTATCCTTATTTAAATAAAGAGCTACATTTTTTTAAAGATATTTATTAAAGGTAAGTTAGTAAAAATATATTTTACTTTCTAAAAGTGAATAGTTTCTTAAATGGTGTGTCCAAGCTAAAAAAATCAATTATTTCTTTTGAAACCGAGAGAGTAAATTTTATAAGAAAACATTAAATTGCGATTTCAAGTAATTCTGGGGGGGCAGGCCTAACTATTTGCATAGCACTTTATATTTGTAGCCAGATAAGGTTTTCAACATTACCTTAGCCTTAAATCACCATTATTACAAATTCGAAGAAATTGGTTTAAAATTCTCAATATAAATTTATAAGTGAGTATTATGGGGGTTATTAGAAAAGCTTGTTTTCTTCGTTGAGTTTACAATATCATCAATGTTTTTGATATTTCGCGGTTGATGAAAAAGAATATTTGAGTGATATGAAATATTTATTTCTTTGTCACTAATTGTATAACTTCATACAAAATGTTAGAAGCTTGGCTTCCAATGCTTGTATATTAGACGTTTGCTTACTTAGGCTTTCACAAGATAAATTTAGACATGTATGTGTTGCGTCTAAAGTTATTTTAATTTTCCCTTTTCATAACTATTTTTACATGTTATTACTCGAAGCAAGAGTCTGTTAAAAATAATTTCCAAATCTATTCATTCTTCCGGAACTCACTTATGAGATCATACACCTGTTGTTATCTACAGTTGTTTTAAAGTGGCTAAACTTATATATGTTTAGAAACTTTGGTTATGCGTTAAATGGGATCCTGAAATCGGCTATCTTTGCATTTCCTCCTCTGTTTCTTAAGATCATTGGAACAACTAATGAAATCCACTTTTTTCTTCCCACCATTAACAGATGTATGGATTGATTGAGCAGTTCGCTCATTTCTTTCCTGTATCTCAAATTCACAACATTGTCTTGACATGATGATGAGCCTGTGACGCGAGCCTTGAATCCCCCATCTACCGTAATGTAAAATGCCTTCTTGCAAATTTCCATTTCCGATACCTTTTCACAACTCTGTTAAAACCTGCACTTCATCTCTTTCCCTCTTCTCCACCTTTCTTTCACCTTCTGTATATCAAACCAATGAGTTCCATTTGAGTCATCAACAACGCTCTGAAGGACAAGAATTTGAAATTGGTCGGAGCTTGATCGACAGAGCTTACTGGACCAGACGAATTCACAAGCTTTGTGCTATTGACGGCAATGTCGACGAAGCTCTCCGACTCCTCGACGATCTTCGACTTCAGGGCTATCATCCCGACTCTCTCAATCTCAGCAGCATTGTTCACGCTCTCTGTGATGCCCGTCGATTTTCCGAAGCCCACCAGCGGTTCCTTCTCGCTGTTTCTTCCCATACTACTGTACCTGATGAGCGAACCTGTAACGTCCTCATTGCTCGCTTGCTTCACGCAGGTACTCCGCAAGCGACTGCGCGCATTATTTCCGCTTTGTTCTGCCAGAAGCCCCACTTTGTGCCTTCGCTAATGAATTACAACCGACTGATCCATCAGCTTTGCGCTTTCCAAAGAACTAGAGATGCCCATCAGCTGTTTGTTGACATGAGAAAGAGAGGGCATTGTCCTAATGCTGTTTCTTATACTACTTTGATGGACGGGTATTGCGGGGTTGGCGAGGTTCGGGAAGCTGAGAAGCTGTTTGATGAAATGTCTGAGTGCGGAGTGATACCTAATGCGCTCACTTATAGCGCTTTGATTCGTGGGATTCTTCGAAAGCGTGACATTGACCATGGAAAACAACTAATTGGGAAGCTTTGGGGTGTAATGCTCACTGAAGATGATATGCATGTAAACAATGCAGCATTCTGCAATGTGATCAATTGCTTGTGTAGGGAAGGGTTCTTCCATGAAGTGTTTAATATTGCTGAAGATATGCCTCAGGGTAAAAGTGTGGTTCAGGGTTTTGTATATGCACAAATGATAGATTCTCTTTGTAGATTTGGGAGGTACAACGGGGCTGCTAGGATAGTTTATATGATGAGAAAACGAGGATTCTATCCAAGCTTAGTGTCATATAATACAATTGTACATGGTCTTGTCAAAGAAGGTGATTGTTTCAGGGCATATCAGTTGTTGGAGGAAGGGATTCAATTTGGCTACTCGCCGTCAGAATTCACTTACAAGTTATTGGTGGAAGGTCTGTGTCATGAAAATGATCTTGTTAAGGCCAAGGAAGTCCTCAATGTGATGTTAAACAAGAAAGACCTTGACAGAACAAGGATTTATAATATATATCTCAGAGCTCTTTGTGTTGTTGATAACCCAACTGAGCTTTTAAATGTCCTTGTCACCATGCTTCAAACTCAATGTCAACCAGATGTGATCACCCTGAATACCGTTATTAATGGCTTTTGCAAAATGGGAAGAATTGAAGAGGCTCAAAAGGTTTTCAAAGATATGATGATCGGGAAGTTTTGTGCCCCTGATGGTGTGACGTTCACAACTGTTATTAGTGGGTTTTTAAAACTCGGGAAGGTTGAAGAAGCTTTTGAGTTATTGCATAGAGTTATGCCTGAAAAAGGTTTAAATCCCAATGTTGTAACATATAATGCAGTTATCCAGGGGTTATTCAAGTTACACCGGATAGATGAAGCTATGGAGGTTTTCCATGGCTTGGTAAGTGGTGGCATCACTCCTGATTGCACGACATATACTATAATTATTGATGGGTTGTTTGAATCCAACAAAGTTGATGAAGCCAAAATATTCTGGAACGATGTTGTTTGGCCCTCTAGAGTTCATGACAGTTACGTTTATGCAGCCATTCTCAAGGGGCTTTGTTGCTCTGGCAAATTGCATGATGCTTGTGATTTCTTATATGAATTAGTAGATTGTGGGGTTACTCTTTGTGTCGTCAATTACAACATTGTTATTAATGGTGCTTGCACATTGGGTTGGAAGAGAGAAGCTTATCAGATTCTTGGTGAAATGAGAAAGAATGGAGTAGAACCTGATTCTGTAACATGGAGAATTCTGGATAAATTGCATGGCAATGTGGAAAGACAGTTTTGCGAGGATTTGACCTGTAATCAAGTGGGGGTGTAAGATAAGTCGGTTGTTAAAAACTTTGGTTTTAAATAAAGAGTGAAGTGGCAAACTTAAGAAGCGTGAGGGAATCAAATTCTCTCAGTTGTCATAGAATGAACCCTGTTAAACTGCTGCCTCTGGAGTATTTATGTTTTCATAATAGGATCTCTTTGACAGTAAAAGCAGTATTGCTCTTGATGAAATGAGATATTGCTTCTGTTACATATCTAACCCTGGAAATATGTACGGAGGGAGCATTGGATGCTGACCAGTTATACAAAATCCAACAGGAGATTCATCATTTTCAAGGAGCGTGTTAAAAAGAAAAGAAACTGCAACATAACTATGAACAAGCCAGAGAAGTTTTAGGAAGGTGGTTCACATATTAGATGAATGTACTTTCTTGTGTAATATCTCTTCTATATATTACTCATATCCTCCATGGATTTTTTTTATCTGATTTTTTTATTTACAGATTCTTCTTATTTAACTCAATAATGAGATGTATTCACTTCTATCTGAATGTACTATTTCTATAGTTGTCAAGCAAACTTTGATGTTTCATAATCTGAGAGTTAATACTTCTTTTGGGTTTTAGTTTGTTACTGCCTTGCTGAATGCATCACCCTTCAATATCTTATACATGTATATTCAATTGAATAGAGAGTTATTCTGCAAATTTTTCATGATAATACTTTTGACTTTACACGTTGAAGAACTTATGCTCCAAGTTGATCTAAGCACCCAGCGTTCCTTTACCTTGAAGCTTCTCTCACTTTCCTTAGCTAAATAGAGAAGTATGCGTTGAGAATAAGATCGTTCATCCTTTTCATTAAAGCTGCTCCTTTTATATAAAGCATAACTAGCTCTTTTGAGGTGTTCAACATGTACAAGTAGCTTTATGATGCATCACCGAGTTAGTGCAGTTTTATAATAGCAGGTACGTGGTGGAGATCCTGCAGTTTCCCCCTTTAATTTGAGTTTCTTCTTTCACATCAAAGATAGTTTATCATCCTGAGGTCTCCGCTCTTCAAAATTTTGTGGTAGAGCTTTATTTTCAGGTCACTAAGTGAAGGAATAGCCCTGCTGGAGAATTACAAAAGGAGAAGCAATTAAATTGCTACAGCTGCTTTACCAACTTTTCTACTGAAGAAATCTTGCAAGTAGCTGTAGTCTTCATTCTTAATTTGCACCTGGGACTTTGTTCTCTGGGCTTACTTTCAGATTCTGTTTTTCATTTTTATTCTGTCAAAGGGTTTAAGTTGTTACTTTACTCATACAACTTCCATTATGCTATACAAAATCTAGATGTTATGTTCTCTGGAAAGATTTCATATATAGATGCATACAGATGTGAGCCATCTTCAAGACCTGTACTTTCTGAATGGAACTTAACTAGGGATGCTGTACAGACCATTAATTCTCACTGCTTCACTATGGCAGTCGCCTGTTTCTCTGCTTCAGTTAATTTTACAAGAAAAGAACTATTAATAGAATAAAGATAAGAGTTTTTGTCAAATAACATTTATTAATAGATTCATGACTTTTGTAAGATAAATATATTTTTGAAAAAAAGTATAAACTAAATAAAGTGAAATTTATGAAATTATATTCATTCAATCTGAAAATCAGAACTCATAACACAGACAACTTATTTCCAGCAATTACCTTTCAACCACAAAAATTTGCATGACCATTTAATGAAATATGAATTGAAGTTTGGGCTACAAAGTGCAATCCAACCAAATGCATGAAGAGAAAAAAGGCAGAAAGGACATCTCGAATTTGACATCTTCCATTATGGATATCTTGCATTTGAGCCATTATTTGTTGCCTGTTGTTTAGTTTTGAGAAAATGGCAAAAGTGGTTCCTCATCTTTGACATAGATTCAAAATATTCCCTTATTTTAGTTAAATAGTTTTGGTGCTTTAAGTTTATTTTTGCAAGCACCTTTAATCTACATTAAATATTAATCAAATACTAATAATTAAATTTGATCGGAATTGTCAAATTCTTTTTTAACTAGAAACACTTGAAATTTCTGTAATTCAAAAACGCAAGATAAAAAACTATCCACGCACGAAAAACAAATAAAGTAACAGAAATTACACTACAAAAAATTATTCTAGCCTCTTGAAACAGATAAAAAATAACTTAAGCTCTTCTTAAATATTTTTTATTTTTATGATTTTGATTAAATTTAATAGTCAGAATTTAGTGATATAGTTAAAAGGACTATTTTGAACCTAGGTACCAAATATAAGGGTCATGTTTGTCATTTTCTCGCCGTCTTTGTTTCTTTCTGGTCGGCTCATTCCTAGTTCCTAGCTGTATAGAAGCAAGGTGACAGTGAGAGAGCTGAGTATGACGACCCGAATAGCTCCAGGCGTCGGAGCAAACCTTCTGGGCCAACATTCGGCGGAGCGCAACCAAGACGCCACCGCCTATGTCGGCAATCTCGACCCTCAGGTGTCTCTCCTTCCTTGTAATCCTAGGGTTTTTCCTTCTCCTCCAACACTCTCTTCGATTTTCCTTTTATATCTTTGTCTCCAATATCTGGAAAAGGAGTAGTTATGAAATTATACTAACTGAAAAACGCAACTGATTCAAACACATCACAAAGACTCAGTGTCATTAAGAAAACATGTAAAAGCTTTTCCCTCTGCACGACTGCAACCTTACATTGATAAAAACTTCTCAAAAGTCTTGCTCGTGAACACCGAACAAAGACGAGCGAGCAGAGTCAAAATAGAATGGTTCTCACCAAAATGGTTCCATTAATTTGTAAACTTGCTGAAATTTGACTATATGAAATATAAGCTAGTGGGGTTTTAACCCGTTTTAAACCCGTTCTAAAATTTGACCCAACACGTCGATTTGCCTCCACTAGTGCTAAACATCGTCTGTGGTGTCAATAGTTATCTCCCCTATTAGTTTCTGCTTCTGTTTCCTTTTATGCTGATAGATTAGGTAATTTCTTGTTCCCATATCATAAACCTGCTTGTGGCTAGATTCCTTCTATAAATCAAACATTTGTGTAATAGTTAATGCTGAATTAATGGTGTCAATGTAAGATAAAATAGTGAGAGTAATTGGATAGACTTTATCTGGAATCAATAATATTGAAATTTGCCCCCGCTTTAACTGTACGATGACTTTATGTGGCCTGTTCTGCTGAGTGTTTGTGACTTCCTTGTTCTAGTATTGGTTTCACATGTATGGTATTCCTATAAGTCCGCTAGCTAGCATATATGCAACTATGTGTTTGTGCTGCTGTTTGGTGAGGGTTAATATCTTGACTCCTGTGTGTCTATGTGCACATGTCTCAATTTCTTATTTTGAAGATTCGGGATATGAGCAGACGTAAAAACTTTGCCTCATCAATTATCATTACTGCATCTGCAGCTTGCTCGCTGTTATCTCTCTCTCTCTCTCTCTCTCTATATATATATATATATATATCCCTCTGCACGACTGCAACCTTACATTGATAAAAACTTCTCAAAAGTCTTGCTCGTGAACACCGAACAAAGACGAGCGAGCAGAGTCAAAATAGAATGGTTCTCACCAAAATGGTTCCATTAATTTGTAAACTTGCTGAAATTTGACTATATGAAATATAAGCTAGTGGGGTTTTAACCCGTTTTAAACCCGTTCTAAAATTTGACCCAACACGTCGATTTGCCTCCACTAGTGCTAAACATCGTCTGTGGTGTCAATAGTTATCTCCCCTATTAGTTTCTGCTTCTGTTTCCTTTTATGCTGATAGATTAGGTAATTTCTTGTTCCCATATCATAAACCTGCTTGTGGCTAGATTCCTTCTATAAATCAAACATTTGTGTAATAGTTAATGCTGAATTAATGGTGTCAATGTAAGATAAAATAGTGAGAGTAATTGGATAGACTTTATCTGGAATCAATAATATTGAAATTTGCCCCCGCTTTAACTGTACGATGACTTTATGTGGCCTGTTCTGCTGAGTGTTTGTGACTTCCTTGTTCTAGTATTGGTTTCACATGTATGGTATTCCTATATGTCTGCTAGCTAGCATATATGCAACTATGTGTTTGTGCTGCTGTTTGGTGAGGGTTAATATCTTGACTCCTGTGTGTCTATGTGCACATGTCTCAATTTCTTATTTTGAAGATTCGGGATATGAGCAGACGTAAAAACTTTGCCTCATCAATTATCATTACTGCATCTGCAGCTTGCTCGCTGTTATCTCTCTCTCTCTCTCTCTCTATATATATATATATATATATCCCTCTGCACGACTGCAACCTTACATTGATAAAAACTTCTCAAAAGTCTTGCTCGTGAACACCGAACAAAGACGAGCGAGCAGAGTCAAAATAGAATGGTTCTCACCAAAATGGTTCCATTAATTTGTAAACTTGCTGAAATTTGACTATATGAAATATAAGCTAGTGGGGTTTTAACCCGTTTTAAACCTGTTCTAAAATTTGACCCAACACGTCGATTTGCCTCCACTAGTGCTAAACATCGCCTGTGGTGTCAATAGTTATCTCCCCTATTAGTTTCTGCTTCTGTTTCCTTTTATGCTGATAGATTAGGTAATTTCTTGTTCCCATATCATAAACCTGCTTGTGGCTAGATTCCTTCTATAAATCAAACATTTGTGTAATAGTTAATGCTGAATTAATGGTGTCAATGTAAGATAAAATAGTGAGAGTAATTGGATAGACTTTATCTGGAATCAATAATATTGAAATTTGCCCCCGCTTTAACTGTACGATGACTTTATGTGGCCTGTTCTGCTGAGTGTTTGTGACTTCCTTGTTCTAGTATTGGTTTCACATGTATGGTATTCCTATATGTCCGCTAGCTAGCATATATGCAACTATGTGTTTGTGCTGCTGTTTGGTGAGGGTTAATATCTTGACTCCTGTGTGTCTATGTGCACATGTCTCAATTTCTTATTTTGAAGATTCGGGATATGAGCAGACGTAAAAACTTTGCCTCATCAATTATCATTACTGCATCTGCAGCTTGCTCGCTGTTATCTCTCTCTCTCTCTCTATATATATATATATATATCCCTCTGCACGACTGCAACCTTACATTGATAAAAACTTCTCAAGAGTCTTGCTCGTGAACACTGAACAAAGACGAGCGAGCAGAGTCAAAATAGAATGGTTCTCACCAAAATGGTTCCATTAATTTGTAAACTTGCTGAAATTTGACTATATGAAATATAAGCTAGTGGGGTTTTAACCCGTTTTAAACCCGTTCTAAAATTTGACCCAACACGTCGATTTGCCTCCACTAGTGCTAAACATCGTCTGTGGTGTCAATAGTTATCTCCCCTATTAGTTTCTGCTTCTGTTTCCTTTTATGCTGATAGATTAGGTAATTTTTTGTTCCCATATCATAAACCTGCTTGTGGCTAGATTCCTTCTATAAATCAAACATTTGTGTAATAGTTAATGCTGAATTAATGGTGTCAATGTAAGATAAAATAGTGAGAGTAATTGGATAGACTTTATCTGGAATCAATAATATTGAAATTTGCCCCCGCTTTAACTGTACGATGACTTTATGTGGCCTGTTCTGCTGAGTGTTTGTGACTTCCTTGTTCTAGTATTGGTTTCACATGTATGGTATTCCTATATGTCCGCTAGCTAGCATATATGCAACTATGTGTTTGTGCTGCTGTTTGGTGAGGGTTAATATCTTGACTCCTGTGTGTCTATGTGCACATGTCTCAATTTCTTATTTTGAAGATTCGGGATATGAGCAGACGTAAAAACTTTGCCTCATCAATTATCATTACTGCATCTGCAGCTTGCTCGCTGTTCTCTCTCTCTCTCTCTCTCTCTCTATATATATATATATATATATCCCTCTGCACGACTGCAACCTTACATTGATAAAAACTTCTCAAAAGTCTTGCTCGTGAACACCGAACAAAGACGAGCGAGCAGAGTCAAAATAGAATGGTTCTCACCAAAATGGTTCCATTAATTTGTAAACTTGCTGAAATTTGACTATATGAAATATAAGCTAGTGGGGTTTTAACCCGTTTTAAACCCGTTCTAAAATTTGACCCAACACGTCGATTTGCCTCCACTAGTGCTAAACATCGTCTGTGGTGTCAATAGTTATCTCCCCTATTAGTTTCTGCTTCTGTTTCCTTTTATGCTGATAGATTAGGTAATTTCTTGTTCCCATATCATAAACCTGCTTGTGGCTAGATTCCTTCTATAAATCAAACATTTGTGTAATAGTTAATGCTGAATTAATGGTGTCAATGTAAGATAAAATAGTGAGAGTAATTGGATAGACTTTATCTGGAATCAATAATATTGAAATTTGCCCCCGCTTTAACTGTACGATGACTTTATGTGGCCTGTTCTGCTGAGTGTTTGTGACTTCCTTGTTCTAGTATTGGCTTCACATGTATGGTATTCCTATAAGTCCGCTAGCTAGCATATATGCAACTATGTGTTTGTGCTGCTGTTTGGTGAGGGTTAATATCTTGACTCCTGTGTGTCTATGTGCACATGTCTCAATTTCTTATTTTGAAGATTCGGGATATGAGCAGACGTAAAAACTTTGCCTCATCAATTATCATTACTGCATCTGCAGCTTGCTCGCTGTTATCTCTCTCTCTCTCTATATATATATATATATATATATATATATCCCTCTGCACGACTGCAACCTTACATTGATAAAAACTTCTCAAAAGTCTTGCTCGTGAACACCGAACAAAGACGAGCGAGCAGAGTCAAAATAGAATGGTTCTCACCAAAATGGTTCCATTAATTTGTAAACTTGCTGAAATTTGACTATATGAAATATAAGCTAGTGGGGTTTTAACCCGTTTTAAACCCGTTCTAAAATTTGACCCAACACGTCGATTTGCCTCCACTAGTGCTAAACATCGTCTGTGGTGTCAATAGTTATCTCCCCTATTAGTTTCTGCTTCTGTTTCCTTTTATGCTGATAGATTAGGTAATTTCTTGTTCCCATATCATAAACCTGCTTGTGGCTAGATTCCTTCTATAAATCAAACATTTGTGTAATAGTTAATGCTGAATTAATGGTGTCAATGTAAGATAAAATAGTGAGAGTAATTGGATAGACTTTATCTGGAATCAATAATATTGAAATTTGCCCCCGCTTTAACTGTACGATGACTTTATGTGGCCTGTTCTGCTGAGTGTTTGTGACTTCCTTGTTCTAGTATTGGTTTCACATGTATGGTATTCCTATATGTCCGCTAGCTAGCATATATGCAACTATGTGTTTGTGCTGCTGTTTGGTGAGGGTTAATATCTTGACTCCTGTGTGTCTATGTGCACATGTCTCAATTTCTTATTTTGAAGATTCGGGATATGAGCAGACGTAAAAACTTTGCCTCATCAATTATCATTACTGCATCTGCAGCTTGCTCGCTGTTATCTCTCTCTCTCTCTCTCTCTATATATATATATATATCCCTCTGCACGACTGCAACCTTACATTGATAAAAACTTCTCAAAAGTCTTGCTCGTGAACACCGAACAAAGACGAGCGAGCAGAGTCAAAATAGAATGGTTCTCACCAAAATGGTTCCATTAATTTGTAAACTTGCTGAAATTTGACTATATGAAATATAAGCTAGTGGGGTTTTAACCCGTTTTAAACCCGTTCTAAAATTTGACCCAACACGGCGATTTGCCTCCACTAGTGCTAAACATCGTCTGTGGTGTCAATAGTTATCTCCCCTATTAGTTTCTGCTTCTGTTTCCTTTTATGCTGATAGATTAGGTAATTTCTTGTTCCCATATCATAAACCTGCTTGTGGCTAGATTCCTTCTATAAATCAAACATTTGTGTAATAGTTAATGCTGAATTAATGGTGTCAATGTAAGATAAAATAGTGAGAGTAATTGGATAGACTTTATCTGGAATCAATAATATTGAAATTTGCCCCCGCTTTAACTGTACAATGACTTTATGTGGCCTGTTCTGCTGAGTGTTTGTGACTTCCTTGTTCTAGTATTGGTTTCACATGTATGGCATTCCTATATGTCTGCTAGCTAGCATATATGCAACTATGTGTTTGTGCTGCTGTTTGGTGAGGGTTAATATCTTGACTCCTGTGTGTCTGTGTGCACATGTCTCAATTTCTTATTTTGAAGATTCGGGATATGAGCAGACGTAAAAACTTTGCCTCATCAATTATCATTACTGCATCTGCAGCTTGCTCGCTGTTATCTCTCTCTCTCTCTCTCTCTCTCTCTATATATATATATATATATATATATATATATATATATTTGACGCTGGTGTCCCCTTCCACTTGTTCCTCTTTGATTGTTTTATCCTATCTCTTTGTTGCTTTCAGGGTAGAAATAACTCAGAAAAATGAGAAACTTTTTCTAAATTCGGGTTACTAAGTGGTTTTCTTTTTTGTTTGATTGGTAGATTACTGAAGAGTTGTTATGGGAGCTGTTTGTTCAAGCAGGTCCAGTAGGTACGTCTATATTTTTAACTGAATAGCTGGTCCCTTTAAAAGGGAATAAATCAGTGGAGATTCTTGCTGGAGTTATTTAACATCCTCTTTGTTTTTAAATTCTCATCAGCATCCTCTTAGCCTTCTTTTAATTTTTTGGAAATTTTGATTCTTTTAAATCTCACTTGTTTGCTATATAAATCAACATGTGTTGCAGTCAATGTTTATGTCCCCAAGGACAGAGTTACTAGTGCTCATCAAGGATACGGTTTTGTGGAATTCCGAAGTGAAGAAGATGCTGACTATGTAAGCGTGTTGGTTGTTTTTCTTGTCACCCTATTTTTAGTTGCTGAAGTCCTTATCTATTATATATAATTTTTTTCCATGGAATTGGTTTCTGGTATTCGTTGCTTTTTCTCTCTAAAGCACTACCAATGCAGGCAATAAAGGTACTGAATATGATAAAACTTTATGGGAAACCAATACGTGTGAATAAGGTAATGCTATGCCATTGATGCATCTCCCCTTGCTATAATGAATTCTTCCACATATTTCACATTTTATATAATCTAATAATTTGTCCTGGTTCAGGCATCACAAGATAAGAAAAGTGTTGATGTTGGTGCCAACTTGTTTGTTGGGAACCTTGATCCTGTAAGCAATACACATCCTTGATCATATCTTACAAACTCTTGTGTTATTCTCATTCAAATGCATCTGGATGTGAACATTGGATAACAGCTTTTATTTAGGTGTATAGCATCATCTGCATATTATCACCTAGCTCATGCTAGCACTTTTTGTTAACTCATAAGCCCATTTCTACTTTATGCAGGATGTAGATGAGAAGCTTCTTTACGACACATTTAGTGCTTTTGGAGTTGTTGTCTCAAATCCAAAGGTTAAAGTCATTTCTATTCTATTTTCATATGATTAATGATTCTTCACTTTGCTTCTTTTAAAGATGTGTGTCTGAACTTCCTAGTTAATAAAGAAATAGAAGGGCTCAATCTGTGTTGATTAATTCTCGCCTAGTTTTGTATCCATGCTTCACATTATGTTTTTAACTCCTAACAATCTGCTAGTGAGTATCGTATTTGTACATCCTCTAAACAAACATCTAACTCTTTTAGAGATGATTCCTAAAGATCCTCTCTTGTCCTTTTTCCTTCTGGGGTTTCGAAGTTTTTTTTTTTTTTTTTTTTTTGGGGGGGGGGGGGGGGGGGTAAGGAATTGTCCTCCTTGCTTAGCGTAGTAATATTGACCTAACGGTTAGTGCACTCTGAGTTAGTTGAATATTTAGCCGTTTTTTGTTGATTGAGTAATTAATATACATCTTTCAAGTTACTGATTGGGAAAACATAGCACTAGCAGATCATAGAAAAAACTGTAGGTGGTTCAATTTTAAGCTGCCTTGCCTTACCATCCTTGCTCTGCATCACTTCAGACAACCCCTCATTACTTTTTTGTCAATCATATTACTAAGTGCTTCTGGTATTAATATGAGAGCATGCATCTAATGTTTGCCTCCCTTCCATAAAAATATTTTGAGACGATATTCCATTACATAGAGTACCATGCCTCTACGACCTTGTTAGTCCTGATTGAAAGCACCTTATATCTTATTGTTGTTTCCACTTGACCTATTAATATGAAGTCTTTTGATTTTGAATGTCCTTTGGGATGAGTGCAACCAAAGATGGATTGAAACTTCTAAATACTTAACCGTTTTCTAGCATTGGTGAAATAATGGCCATTTTGGAGCAATCAAGATCAAGACTTTTTCTCTTGCACAGCTTTTAAGTACCTCCCCCTCCCAGACATGTTAGTTAACTCCATCTGTAGCTCATTCCGAAGATTTATTATTTCCCTTTTCTTCTTTCTCCTCAAACTTCCTCGAATCCCTAATGATGCAACCCTAGGTATCAAGGTTGATAGAAAAAGTGAACGTGTGTGTTTATCTTGGATATGGTAGCTTTCAAGTACCCACAAAGAGCTCAAAATGCCATGAAAGATTCATTAAAAGAGTTTTTAAAGACCATAACATGCTCAAATGGATCTATGAGATAAGATGACCAAGGAGGTCATCAAGGATGTTGGAGCATTTTTCCAAGCATCATGAGCTTGGAGGACTTAAAGGAGGCAGGGAAGGAAGGCCTCAAGACCACCAATATGCTCAAGTGGCGATATGTATAATTTGGTGTAATTTGACTATTTTTGCAATACTAGTATAAAATAGTAGTCTTTAAGTCTTTAAATTAGGAAAATAAAACGAATTTCTTCTTGTCTTAGGTATATAATTTGAAATTGAAATATAGAAAATAGAGTTTTGTATCTTTCTCTATCTCCCGAAAAACCATTTTAGCTAAAAATTCATGTTGGGTCGGATTCGAAGTTAATTCTGAAGATAGAGAAATATTCTTCGTTTGAGTTTATGGGAGGATTTCCTTGTATCTCTTCAATGGACCTCTCTTGGATACTCTAAGTACGTATATCCATATATGAGTTCATTTCTCTTTCCCTTTGGGTTGAATCTAATGATTAATGCATTTTAATTGTTAGATTATTCCTTCTTTTCTTCTAAAGTCTATTCCCCTCATTTCTGATTATTAATCATATCCTTGTTACCTTATCGTGCTTATTTGATTGTGGTTCAATTTATTGTTGTTGCATCTAGAATCACATCACTAGGTGAAATCAGGAAAAAGTTCATCCTCCTCTGCATGGCTGGCTACTCATTTTCTCCGTCCCCACCACCACAACTCTTTATCTTTACTGTTTGACAGTTCATTCAGCCAACCCCAACTAATTTAGGACTGAGGTGTAGGTGATTGGTTGATTGATTGTGTCTTCTTCCCATAACAACAGATCTGACCAGATAAGTACCACTCCATCTTTGCCAAGCAACTCTGCACTTGTTGGATTTTGCATGGGATTAAATGAATCTCTATGGATACGGGAAATGTGTAGCAAGTGACGAATGTTAACATGCTAGACCAGCTTGAATGACAAACTATACATATATTGGTTTTTTAAAGGTATCAATGCATATATTTTACTAGGATGATCACATTAGTTTACTTGCCATTTATAGGTTTGCGGTTATATTCTGATGTATTATCTTCTCTTCCAGATAATGAGAGACCCTGAGACAGGGAATTCTCGGGGTTTTGGTTTCATTAGTTACGATTCATTTGATGCCTCTGATGCAGCAATTGAGGTAATTGTCCTTTTACCCCTTTGCTTACCAACCATAAATTGTACAGATACATGATAGTTTGAGACTTACATGATGTGTGGACTCCTGTCTTCTTTTAATGTCTGGATTATAGATTAGGACACATTTCTGATCAGACTTGAGAGTATAAGCTATTTGCATGCTATGGAGGTTGTAATGTGTTAAAAATGGAGTATTTTCTGGTTTGTTTTGTACTATTATTTTATCCGGTTTAGTCATAATACAATCACATTGTTGGAGCTTTCATTTAATTTCTGAAAGACAGGTCAAGTGGCTGTTTATGAATGTGAGCAATTGATTGTTTTTGAAGGATTGGGATCACCCTCTGGTTGCTTTTATAGGCTGATAGGAACAAAACCCCACTTAAAAATAAATATAAATAGTGTGCAGGACACATCTTCCAAGCATTGAATATCTTGTCTCTGACACGTTTAAGTGGTCAATATGATGATTTAGAACTGTCTATTGTTTCAATGCCCAATTTGTGATTTAATCTACTTGACACTGCTAAACCAGCTTCCTGAAATCCTATAAATATAAAGACCCTGCTATTAGTAAAAGATATGGTTTACTTGAGTACAAATTACTGCTTCATCTGACGTTACTAGTTTACATGTTTGGAGAACACTGGATTTTTTATGTACTGTTGTTTCAAATCCTCTGTTTATGCAAGATACTTTCTAGCTGATGAATGTGGATTTTGACTTCCAACTTGGCCTTTCTGCAGGCAATGAATGGTCAATATCTTTGCAACCGCCAAATTACAGTGTCCTATGCCTACAAGAAAGATACAAAGGGGGAACGTCATGGAACCCCTGCTGGTAAGAATTTGTGTTTAAGAAAAATGAAGTTGAGAATGCTAGGATATAGATGCTTGTCTTTGATCGAGATTGTTGAACTCTGTTTTGCTTGTGCGAATATATCAGTTGAATTTAAAGTAGTGATTTGGAACCATAAGTTTGTAGAAGACTCGGCTAGTATTTTGGAATTCTTCAAAGTGGGTAACAAGGGGAATGTCTGAGGTGGTTTATTTTAAGCAGAACTTGCTATAGTTCATCTTCTCCGTGTTTTGAATTTCAGGAACTTTATTATCTTTCTGAATTATGTAGTCGTTGCTTTTCGAACACACTTTGGGGCAATTCTGATTTGTTGTGGATGATATGCAGAGAGGGTATTAGCTGCTAGTAATCCAGGTACCCAGAAAAACAGGCCTCACACCATGTTTGCCAGTGGACCCCCAACACTTCCTGGTGTTCCACAAGCCAATGGTGCGGTTGGTACTCCTGTTCCCCCACGGCCTTTTGCAAATGGTCCTATGCCTCCAGCTCCTATTCCAGCAATCCGGCCACCGCCTATGCAGCCTAATGTCTACCCACCAATGCAGATGCCTCCACCACAATCTTGGCAGGGACAGCCTATGCAACCAGGTGTAGCTGGCATCCCGCAGCAGCAAATGCAATTCAGAGGAATGCCACCTCCGCCGCCCCCACAGTTAGCTCCACCCCTAAATAGGCCCCCTCCACCACCAGCTGCAATGGGTGGTAATGTTTGGCGTCCGCCGCCGCCACCTCAGCACTTTAATGGTGGTCCCCATGCTATGCCGCCACATATGTCGATGCAGCCACCCCCTCCTCCTGCAGCCGGTTGAAAATTTGAGACACCAAATTTTGTAGACTGTAGTAGCTTGAATGTCTGTTCCTTTCTGGGATAACATATTCTTAAACCAGTGCTTACGCTGTAAACAAATGTCAGACGTTGATATTTCAAACTTCTAGTCAAGAGGATTGTTCGATTATGAAGTAACTTTTGCTTTTTACTACTGTTATCGGAAACAGAGGAAATATATGATCATATACTTACATCTTTTGGATATAGTTTTAGAAAACTATGTTGGTCTCAATTTTACGAACCTCTGCCATGTTTGTAGGATTTAATTTTCCATCTAGTAATTCACTCTCCTTTCCTCTATCTATTAAGAAAAAAATAATAATAATTCAGCAAGTGATGTTATCGTTAAGTCCCTTTTGTTTTTCTAAATTTTTGAAGATGGACTGCTTTCAATTATATGCACAAATCAAGTAGCAACGTTCGAACGCCAAATTGATTCAACGTATACAGTAAGACCTCTATATAATCGTCACGCTAAATATCAAAATACTGAATTTAAAAGAATTTTAAAAGATAAATTTAGTCTATCTTCAAATTTTAAGTGGATTACACATATTCTTTTTCAATAAGAAATTTTATAGGATTTAAAATAAAATTCTACAAGATAATTTAAGTTATCTTCAAATTTTAAGTTGATTACACATATTCTCTTCTCATAAACTCCTGAGATATTTACAAAGACATTAATGTAAATCATTTCATATTTGAGAAATACGTTTATAACAACTCTTCAATCACGGAGAAAATTCAAAAAGAAAAATCAAGAATAAAACATAATTGTAGTCAATAATATTTATAGATAAAATCTCTATTTCATGATTGCAATTAATTTTGATCACTCAGAAATTTATGGCAAATAATATTTTTAATATAATAACTAATATTTTTGGAATCATACGTTCCAAGTGTTGATGAACGTTTGATATAGAGTGGCATTGTCAACAGGTAAGTGTTGAAGAATGAAAGAGTTTGGCGAGCTCGAATATGGAACGGTATAGCTAATGATAGAAAACAGAGAGATAAGGTCGCTTTCGTCAATATTTAGATTATAGATAGGGTCCCAACGCGTCTTACACACGCCTAATGTCATGGGCTCCTTCTTCCCCACTCTTTGAATGTCTTTTTGTCATCATTAAATATCTATTTTCTGGCTAATTAATCAACCCTTGAGCACCTACAAAAGCAAACCGGGACTATAAAGTTCATCTAGATGGCACAGGGTTTTTTCTCTTTATTCTATTGGTATAACAACCGTTGCGTTTTCATCAACTCATGCATTTCTCATATATGAAATATTTGTAACAAAAAGTTATATCTAAACTATTTAAAGACTAACTGAAATCAATAAATTATTAAATTATTTCTAATAATAATTAAATAAATTTATAAATTATTTATTTGAAAGTAATATTTCAACATATATTATAAAAAGGTTAGCCGACAATTTATCAAAAATAATATAAAGTTGTTGTTTTATAAAACATTCAACAAAAGGAAGGAATCATATCCTTTACTCGTCTTTACAAACACGCAAAAAAGTTAAAAAGTAATTCCCCCACACACGGCGGCCCAACTCTTTCCTCTCGTGCTGTAACATCTCCCTTCTATATATAGACGCAAATGGCAAACCCCATATTTTCTCCATTATAACTACCACTACAAGTCTTTCTTTTTATCCTACTATTCCTTTTCAATCAACGGCAATGGCTGCTACCGACAATGTCAACAACAACTCCGTTTCCAAGCCCTCCCTCTACCTCCAGAACATGGACGAGGTCCAGAAAGTGTTCCAAAGGTTCGACACTAACGGCGACGGCATGATCTCTGCTGACGAGCTCTCCGGCGTTATCAATGCCCTTGGATCTGATACATCTCCCGACGAGGTCGCTCGTATGATGGATGAAATTGATGCCGATAGAGACGGTTTCATTAGCCTCCAGGAATTTGCAGAGTTCTGTAAGGGTGACGTTAGCGGCGCCGATGACGGTGGCGTTAAGGAGCTTCGTGAAGCATTTGACCTCTACGACCAGGACAGTAACGGCTTGATCTCCGCCGCTGAGCTTCACCAGATCCTCACTCGTTTGGGCGAAAGCTGCTCCGTTCAGGACTGTACCAAAATGATCGAGTCCGTTGATTCCGACGGCGACGGTTGCGTTAACTTTGAGGAGTTTAAGAAGATGATGACCAATAGCAAGTAGGCTCTAGGTTTTCCTCTTTATTTATTGTTAGTCTTTGTTTAGTCTCCTTTAAGCGGCAGATAAAGGTGAGGCGCACGGGATTATAATGCGTCCCCTGATAGGGTATAGTTTCTACCTCTAACTGATGATAGACGGAGAAACCTTGTTAGTAAAAACTTTAAGATGAATTTGTTAGGTTGACGCCGTTAACAGAAAATGGGGAATTTGAATTCAGTTGATCTGATGTTAATGAAATTTAGTATATTTCTCTACTGACATCTGTTTCTTCGTTTCCCGTGAAGAGTAAAATAAGCTTTGCCATTTTTGAAATCCAGGAGAAATACTAAATACTTGTTAATACTGTACCTAAATGATTTCTTTCACATGCATTAGCCATCCAAATTGCAATGTAATAAAATTACTAGTGTTGCATTATTAAGATGATAGTTGTGCACGAAGAAGGACACACAAGATTCAAAATACTTGCTCGAATTTTTTATTGAAGTCATGTTACTAGTAATTTAATGATGATTTATTGATAATTTAAAGTTGCCGCCCGATGCGTCAATTAGTCTTTGACTAGTCTTGAGTCGTCAATATCCCCACTTTTCAGATATTTGCGACTGTCCTTTTACTCGTTTACACTGGAGGAGGCCCAGGTAAGGCAGTACCTACTTCGTCGATAAGTTAATATTTCAAACAGTGCTTTTATGTTTATATGTATCAAGTGAGAATTGATAAATTTAATATTTAATTAAATATATTATTTAATATTTTTACATTATAAGTATTAGTAAATGCAATGTAGGTATTGGGTTCGGTAATAATGATATCCCCCAACATATTAAAATTAAATAATATAGCATTAATTTTTTGAAAATATATATATATAATATTTAATTTTATAAAAGAATTTCATATTTATGTGTCTCATCTTTTATTTATAAATTAGTAAATCTTTTCGCCCTTTGAGCGGTCGTAAAAATATTAAGTGATTTATTATAAAGTTAATACGCTAATAATTATTTATAAATTATTCTTTTTTTTACGAGGAAAAATATTTATAAACAGCACATATTTGAGTTACTTAATTTTTTTTTTATTTAGAGATGATACTTATATATAATGTATTTTATGTTTTATCTTATTAAGTAATATTTAAAGAGTATTAAAATGTACAAATTTAAAATTAAAACAAAAAAAATACATAAATTCCTACTAACATGTTGTCTCTGGTTTAAAATTTTTTGTATGTCGTCTGTAACTTAGATAATATGATTTTTTTGATTGTCATATTTCTGTGACGCAGTCTCACTCTTCTTCTCAGAAATATTATATAGCTTGTAAAGAGTTTTTTCTCTGTTTCTTAAGCAATCTAATATTATTATTATCTAAATCTCCATAATATCAAATTCAAAAAACTAATTTGGTGTTTGCCTTTCAATTTTCTCCTTTTAAAGCTAACTATTCACCCTTCAAACTATTAAAATTATCGAATGGATAGTGTTGACAGCCAATTTTGACCGACCTGCGCCTTAATATGCTGCTTATATATGTATATATTTATCTATATATTTTATGCAAATATTCGACTTACTTTTGTATTTATAAAGTAATTTATTACTATAATATTGTGAAAATTATTTTAAGTTATATATACATGATTTATATTAATTTTAAGTTTTGATATTAAATAATTACATCGTACATAATGTATTTCGTTTTAATATGCGCCCTTATTTTGAAATATATTCTTTACTTAATAAATCATTTACCTAATTTATTTGACTAATAATATTACTTTAATTTATAAATTATTTCTGTTAATAATATGATTTCTATAATATTTTATAACTTAATTTTATATTCTAGTCATTAAATTGTTTATAAACATAATAATTTAATTATATGATATTTACATAAGTGTACTTAAATTTAGAATTTATTCATTAATAATAATATTTATATGATTTTCTTATAATTTAAACTATTTTATTATCTATTTATTAAATTATTTAAAAGTGTAGTATATTTATTAATTTAATAGCAGCTAAATCCAATTTCAATCAATTCATTTAAATCATAGCCATTTTCTATTCAATTTCGCTCAATTCATTTCAAATCTGGCCACTTCCTATTCAATTTATTTCAAGTTTAGCCAATTTTGGCCAATTTGGCTATTATTTAAATTCAATTCCTAATTGAATCTACCCAACTGACCGACCCGCGACCCGCTCCATAACCGACAACCCGACCCATTAACTAAATCTAATCCTAGCCGTCCATCCCACCTAATCTAACGGCTCTAATTAAACCCTACCTTTACTTCCTTATTTACCACTACCCCAAACCCTAAACACATTTTTCATTTTTCTCTTCCTCTCCCCTCTACCAAGCCGCCGCCGGCAGCAGCCCCCTCTTTTCCCTCCTTGCGTCGTCTTCTCCGGCGAGCACGCCGCCGACCCCACACTCCTACCATTAATTCCGGCGAGCACCCAAAGCAACAACCATAGCCGTCTCCCATTCTTTTTTTTTCCTCCCTTTTCCGGCACACCACCTCACGCCTCCTCCTCTCTTTTTCCCTCTCAGTGTCCGCCGGAAACCACCGAAGCAACACCGCCTACCTCCTTTTTCCCTCTTCCCTTCGCCGGAAAAACCAAACAAACCAACCGCCAAAACACCAACCTCCCATTTTTTCGAGCAGAGCAGAACCGAAAAACTACCAACGGCCGGAAATCACCATTAACACCAAAACAAAAGCTGGCCGCCTCTCATCTTCTTCGTCCAAAAATCCGGCGAAAACAACCTCCCTCGCCGTCATCTTCTCCCCTCACCAGTCGCCCCACCGGCTCCTCCCTCTCCCCTCCGGCATGAACTCCGGTCGATTTAATAAATCAGGAATGTCTTCACTAACTTTTTTATACCCGATTTCGGAGACTTTGAGCACTATAACAGATTTATGAAAATCTATATGTGGTCTGACTTCTTTTACAAATTATTGTTACTGTTTCTTACTTGCAGGAGCTCTAATAATGTTTAAAATTACGGTAGTTAGTCCCCCATATTCGTACATTTTTCTATGTTATGAATGCCTCTATTTGTTTGATTTGATCTGGACATTTTAGAGTTTGAGAATGCTATATGTGGAAGCTATGGATTTCTATATTTTACTATAGGTCATCATGATAATATTCATACCCCGAATGGTTAGAATTATTTATTCATAAGGCTGAAATTATCTAAATCTAATTAGTGTTGTTCCTCAAATCTCATTCTCGCTTTAGTTAATTATAATACAATTCCTATACTTGTTTGCATTTTGGAAAAAACTCAATTCATACATGCTGAACCGATTTGATTGTTCAAGAAAAATATTTATTGATTCATACTCCTATTTTCTAATTAAATATTTGACAGTTTGATACGTGTGCTAATCAATTCCGTGTTGATTCGATCTGAATATTCTCTTATTCTCCTAACCCCTTTTGAAATGGAATACTGATAACCTACTCAGTTACTTTTTGGTAAAATCTTTTCTAATTTTATGCTGAATTGATTCTCCTATTCTATTCATGGAAAATCTTCCATGATTTATTCTTTCCTTTAATTATTGAATATTACGTAACCGCTCTTATATTTATCCAGTTATGGAAAATTGTGATTTCTTTTTTTATCACTCACAAATTTTGGAGGCTGTGATATTTAGAATAACATATATGGTTAATTTATATGCTCCCTTCAATTATGTGACAATTTGATTTTGTATTATTTATGGTATGTGTTAATGCAATCCTGAATGGAAAAGCATATTCATTTACCATCGCTTTTCCGTATATTAATTCATAATGATATTACTTGAATATTCTAGGTAAGTCATGTCCATTTGTTAAGGAATAATTTCTTTTATTTGATTATGCTCAATATTTTCTCTTTCCTTTTAATCCCTCAATTTCTACTATTTAAAGGCCTTTCCCCTTTCTTTATTTGTCGGTCAAAGAGAGAGAGGAGAACCCGGTCAGAGGGGAATAACTTTTTTTACGAATATTGCTATGCTCCTTCAAAATTCTTTATTCTTTATCTTTCTTCCACCTCAACACGAGCACTGCTCGGAATCCTCGAGATTCTCGTGATCTTGACGTGTTGAGTGTGGGTAACAATTGTGGCATCCGTGATGTATGATTTTGCTCTTGTCTTTTACTGTTTGAGATTATGTTTGCATCTACGGTTGTACTAACCTTTAAACAGGTATCATTTTTAATCTGGCATTCATCCGGGACGAAAGGAGGCTACCGGAATTATTTTTGATGTTATTTATTTTAATGTGTTGTAATTATTCATTCTATTTTATGTTTGTAATATTTGTAACATAAACACCCATAATAGTGAAAAGGGGTCTATGGGGGTGGGAATTATATTTCTTTACTGTTTTTCTTTCATAATTGCTAAATTCACCTAGAAATTATGCCCATAGGAATAACATAAATATAGATATAATGCTTATAAGACGTAAAAATGTAGAAAACATGCCTATAGGACTTTATATCTAGAAAAAAGTAAAATCGTCATAAATTATGAGTTTTCAAACTTGCCATTACTCAGTTGTAATAAGCATATTAATTCGGGAGTATGTAAATCTGATTGGCGCCTTGTTATAGAATTTGTTGGTAGATAATATTTGATAGTCATAAATTAAGATTCGTAGGTTTTACATTATAAAATTGCTCACCATTAATCAAATATAGTGCTTAAATTTCCCTTTTCATATTTGGCTGTTAATTTTAACTAGTTAAAGTTTCTTAACTGGCGTTTGCTGTTTGTTTATTTAGATTCATTGTGGAGTAATATTATTATGTTATGTGCATTCAGATATAATGTCTTGTTATAAATCATACTTGATGGACTTATGCTCATTTTTAGTAATCATGTTTATAAGGTTGAGGCGTATTTAAAATCCATATTTACTATCTGTTTAATTATTACTTGTTTGTTTGACTATTTGGCATTAATCACCTTTAATAAAGCCTTAAGAATTTTAGAACCCCAAATCCCATTTAATAGTCCATCGCCTCTTGGACATTAAGATTGGGACGGGTAGGCTAATGTTAGGGCGTTAGTCTTTCTCATCTAGAATGATTTAAGATTTTAATAATTAATTAAATAGGTGGGTAGACGGGATATGATGAAACAAACAGGCTAGCTGACTTCTTGTATTTAGCGCACATATCAGCTTTGTAAATACAAAGCAATCTATTACTCCCATCTTTTCTAAATTCATTTTTTAAAGAGCTTTCAAAGATTTTTAAAATTTCTTTTATTATGTTGCAATATTGATATATTTTCATTAAAAGGAAATTTTGTTAAAAATATAATATATACATATACATGATTTTCTAAAAATGCACATTTTTTACTCAAGTTATATATATATGTTATTCTCTTCAAACTATCTTGATTTTAAAAATGGAATAGAAGGGAGTAATATCGGATTGGGCCCGTTTTCAGCCTTGTCAAAACCTGATCCCACTTTTTAGGTTAACTTCTTAATTTGCTAATTTAGTATTTATGTTAGTGTTTTGTTTATGCTTATAACTCATCGACTTTATTTGGTCATTTAGTTGATACCCTCATTTAATGAGTACAGCCGGGAACCATATTTGTGGACCTCGAAAGGTGCCTAACACCTTCCTTTCGAGGTAATTAAAGCCCTTACCCGTCTCTGGTTACCTAGGTAACAAAATTAGCTTAAAACGGTGTCCTAACGCACCATAAATTCGTTAGGTGGCGACTCTCTTCTTTTCCACCCTTAAGAGACATCACATGTCGAATCCCGCTTTCCGCGAGGGAAAAATGGGGCGCGACAGATAGGTAATGGTACTCATAGATACTTATTTGTAATGTATAAAGTATTTAAGTTTTATCTGATTAAGAAATATTTAATGTACAAAACTCAAATTAAAATAAAAATTTACATAAATTTCTAGTAAGAGTTGTGTATGGTTTAGAAACTTTTATATATTATTTGTAACTTTAAAGGGGTATGATTTTTTTGGTTGTCGTATTTTTATGGTAAAGTCTCATCCTTTTTCTCAGACATGTTATGTAAATTTTCTTTTTTCCTATTCATAAAGCCATATGATATTATCATTATCTAAATTTTTCATAATACCAAATCTAAAAAAATGTCAGCTTTTCAATTTCCTCTTTTTAAATTTCAGAGTTCCTACAAATTTTTAAAATTATCGAATGGATAGAAAATTTTACTGCTTAAAGAAGTTTACCAAAATAGTGTATTCCTTAAAGAAAAAACCTCCAAAATATGAAATCTATAAATGCATTTTATGAAAGAAACTACAATACTCACAAACGATATTTTTTCATTTATTTTCATTAAAAAAAATAAAGAATTTGTCTCCAGTTGTTAAAAGGAGAGATAAATATTTTATAGATATGGTGTTGAATAAATTATTAATCAATATTATCTAAGATAGTATTACTATTAAGTGATAGTATTATTATTAAGTAGTGTATATTACTACTACTTATAATATTATTCACGTGTTTGGTATTAGAAAAGAGAAGAGCCAAATATTTGTAAAGCAAATATAATTTTTTTTAAAATCTTTCTATTTAGTTCTTAAGGTTACACTTTCATTTCTCATGTTATCTTCTTGACCCTTTGATACTCGTTTGACCTTAGTTTTTCATTTAAGAAAAGTTTATTTTCTCTATTTTTGATGAAAAAGGTCAAGGGGAGAAAAATAATTTAATTGCTTACTTAATTCCCAAAACGTTATTGTAGGAATATTTGGTATGACCACCTATTAAATAGTCGATGCAAAAAGAGGAAAATTTTGGAGTAGTTGTAATGTTATGTGTAATTAAACTAACAAAACTAAATTTAGATGATACAATAAAATATCAAACTGGATAAATAGAATAATTATGCGCAAGTGCATAAAATATAAATTAACATATGATCCAATTATAATGTTACAGAAAGCTTTCATTTTATAGCAACTTTATGAATCTAATAATATCCCAGTTCACCAAAATATTATGTTAATGGATTATAAAATAGAAACTTATTACTATATAAAGAAAATAAGTATTAAGAAATAATATAGAATGCACATTTAGAATAGATAATATCATACTGCAAAAAGTTATATTCAATGCTGCAAAAAAAAGAAGAAGAAAAGAGAACTCATCTCACAAGTGCTTCACGCTTTCAACTAGAAAGGAGCCCCAATTCTTAAAAGATAATTCCCTGTAGAATAAAAAAATATCTTGAAAAATATTTTATATTTATAAAAAAAATTAAAAAAAAAATATATATATATATATATATATTCTTTTGGTTTAATTCCAAACTTGAGTTTACAGGGTAAGATTTAATTTAAGAGTTGGTGTAGAGAGATAATATGAATAAAATGAGTGATCTAACACTGAGGATGTAAAGTTATCTTTTTTCAACTCTTTTATTGATATGAGATATTAATCCAATTATGAATATCACAAAAAGCTTTCATTTTATAGCAAACTGATGAATCTAATGATATCCAAGTTCACCAAAATATTATACTAATGGATTGCAAAATAAAAACTCATTACTGCATAAAGAAAATTAATATTTTTGAAAAATCATAGAATACACATTTAAAATAGTTAATATTATACTATAAAAGGATATATTCAATGATGCGAAAATAGAAGAAGAAAAGAGAATTTATCTCACAAATGCTTCAAGCTTTCAACTGGAAAGAAGCCTCAGTTTTCAAAAAGTAATTCCCTGTAGCATGGGGGAAAAACTTGAAAAAGATACTTTCTTTTGGTTTAATTTTGAACTTGAGTTTAGAGGGTAAGATTTAGTTTAAGAGTTGGTGTAGAGGGATAATATGAAGAAGATCAGTGATATAACATGAGGAATACAATTATTCTTTTCATCTTTCTTATTGACATGGGATATTAATTTGTCCTTAGATAGGGAAAAGTATCGGTATAACGTGAAGGAATCAAAGAGTTTTATCATTGTTTAACATAAAAATATATAAAGGCATGAAAAAAGAAAAGGACCAAAGTATTTAATACTTGCGAACTTATTAAAATGAAGAAAATGAGAAAATAAAAGAGAATATAGCAAAAATAGGAGAAGAAAGAATCAGGAGTTCAACACTATTGTTTTAGGAGTTGATGTAATCACAAGAAGTCAAGAAGCAACTATTGTTGAAAATAAATCAATGCAATTGTTTGAAAAACATATACACTAAAAACAACTATTGTTGAAAATAAATCAATGCAACTATTTGAAAAACAACTATAGCTCCACACTACCAGTCTACAGCTATACTTCACTCTATGTAGCAGCAGGGAAATGTCATTAGATTGTATAGGACATAGGTGGCAAATTGATTGGCTGGATTGAATTTGGGTGGATTATAATAAGTTAAGTTAATAAATAAGTGTATTATTCATTCATTTAGATGTTACCTGGGCTGAAATGAATTGAGTTGAAATAGGCTAAAATATGGGTCGTAATCCAACCCATTTTATTCAACTCTAACTCAGTTTTAATTGTTTTATATGTACTTTATAATCTTTTAATAACTTATGAAATCATTAATTTTTGTATTATGATTAAATATAATATATTAAATAAAATAAAATATTTTTTAAAAAATATTTTGACAAGATTTTTCATGAATTCATTGGGTCTAGATATTAACTCAAAATTTGATGGGCTGAAATGGGATGAGCTAATTAATTGACGTATCAATAATCGATCCAAACTTGAATGGATTTGATAAATTTTAATTTCATAGGCTAATTTTGCCACATCTAATTAGGAGTGGCGTACAGATGAAGTCGGAGATGAGTGGATCAAAAATAACAATAAAGTATCTGTCTCATTTATATTTAATATGAATAAAAATTGAGTTACCAAATGAATAATATGGATATTCATATAATTCATATTTTCTAAAGCTACTTCAAATATGTTGGATTCATGAATTACTCAGTAGTTCTTCCAAGAAACAAATTGCTTAACTTTCTTACCCATTACAAATAATAGTATGTATTGAAGGTTTTTATTCATTTTACCCATTAAATTATCCACATTTTAAATGAATAATATGATTTGACTCATATGTGTCTCATTTTGAAAATATCAGATATCCAATCCATTTTAAATGAGTTGGGTTGGATGAATGAAATACAACATATATCACCCATTTTGTCCGCCCTACCTATGATTACATATACATATTGTCCACTTTGATATAACATGCTTTATAGATATTGTGTATTATCAAGCCAAAAAACGTATGTATCATGTAAACATGAGATATACAATATAATTTTTTTTATTTTTCTCTTTAATTTTGATGTGGAATTTGATTAAAGTATTAGTGTGCATCGTTTTCCATGGAAATTAACCTAGAAATCTATCGGTTATTTTATTTGACACGCTTCGCTGAGATTTGTATAATCACTATACCTCACGACCCAACGCATGACACATATTATTTGTTTTAGTCAAAGAGACCTCACACTCAATTTTCTTGTTGAGGTTTGCACATATCGAGGAAGTGTTTGATTCTAAAAACCCATATTTGTCGTGACTCAAGCTCAAAACAAGTATTGTTCGCTTTGGCTCAAGAGACCTTATAGATTTATTTTATAGACTATACTATCATCAAAACCTGAAAGTGCGCGTATCATATAAATATATTTATGGCTTATAAATATTTTTACTTTCCTCTAAAATCTATCTCAAATACAATATGCATTTCTTATCCAAAAATCTATCTATATATTAATATTCCTTTTATTTGGCTCTCCCTCTATCACAGTGGTGGTACTTTCCTATTCTGAAATTTGGATATCATAGCCTCACACAATTGTGAGTCTAGGTTCAGATTAACAGTTAACTATGGTCCATGATCCATACGAGGAAAATAGATGGAGAAAGTCCAACAAGCTACATATCAGTAGGTGTTACAGTTAAGTAATAACACACTAGGGGTGTCAATTTTCAAGGAGATAATTAAATTAAATTTGGACTGGGAAAACTATCATAATTGCTTTTTTCGGAATCTTTTACTTTCATATCCCCTAATTAATTACATTAAATACCCCTTTTTGCAATCCTTCATGATATCGTCGCAGTATATTCATATATTGCCATGTTATACTTTATGATACCATCACAATATATTCATATACTGTCATGATATTTTATGCGCGAAAAATCTTCAAACTCATAGTGAGACATGAATTATAATTATTTGTGTCAATTGAGTATTATAAATAATTTATATGAAACGATTCATTTTTATATAATTAATTTAATTTTTAATCTATTCTATGTACTGTTCCAAACAAAAGTAGTTGTAAATTATGAGTCTGTCTGTCCAATTAGATTTATATATATAGGCTGGGCCTAGAGAGGACTTAGGTGAGTACACCTTTTGCCATCATATCTTCATGCAGATTATACAATTTTAGTTTAAAAAAGATTGAGATATAAATCAATTAAAAATAATGGGAGGAAAAATTGAAGGAAATGAGCTGAATGAATACAGTCCATAATTTATTATTATTATTTTGTGTGTGTGTGTGTGGTGGGGGGCTGAAATGCGACAAGTAATTCTAGCTACTTCTCAAGGATTGGCCGAATGGACTGGATTTAGTCTTCAATGGGCTTTAAGAGTCCAAATCGATCCTTATCAATTATCCAATACATAAATTTTCATAAATAGCATTATATAGTAAAATAATTATATAAAATAGTATATTTTGTTTTAGTTATTTAAAGTAATATTTTTTTTTAAAAAAAATTCTGATACAGATTAACGATAACCTTGAGTGCTATATCAAAAATTCAAATTCTTAATTTTCTCCTATAACGGTGCTAGTTAATATCTAATTAAACAAACTTACATATTAATAGGAGTAAATCTCTCTCCTTTCTGATCTCAATTTTTTTCACTATATATACAAAGTTTAAACAATTAATCCATATCAGATCAAAAATTTTAAAAAATCGCAAATTTCGTAGGGATTTTCTTTCTCTTTGGATGTATCATTGTTGCAGGTTTGGTGAAATTGATACTCATGCATGTATTCGAAAGTATTGAAAGATATTTTACTGGGTGTGTTTCATGATATGTATCACAAGTATCATTAGTAAACATCAACTACAATTTTTTAAATTGATACAGACAATATTATTACAATGTGTTCAATGTATATATGTATCAAATATAAATTAAAACAGTTCTTTGTGTATCAGTATATCATCGATTGATATATGTTAGTATTGTATCATTAATATAAAAACGATATTGTTCAAGTAGTTGGTTGTATAAAATAATTGTTGCTAGCAGACGAACAGAGCTGCAACGATACTATAATGTGTTCAATGTATATATGTATCAGAAATAAATTAAAGCAGTTCTTTCTGTATCAGTCTATTATTGTTAATACATTTTAGTATTGTATATTTAATATGAAAATGATATTATTCAAGTAGTTGGTTTTATTTTATTTTATTTTGTAATAATTCTTTTCCCTTTATCTTAATGTCCTAATATTTTTATACTTTTAAATTCTTTTTGATTTATAAATTCATTCACTTCTATAAAAAGATTTATAATTGCATGATTTAATTCATCAACTCTTCTACATCAACATCTTTGATTCAATCTTCAACCTTGTATATTTTCGTGTTAATCTATCTTCTTCTTTCTTTTCCATGTTATGATTTTTTTTAAATGTTGTAGATTCTATGTCAGCTCAAGTTGTTCATATTCAAAATAATTTAATTTAGATTATCTCCTTTAGTTGAGTCTAATATTGATATTGTAATATCTCCTTAATTGAGTTTTATATTAATATTATGTGATTTAAATTTTGTGTTATTTATAACTGATGTTCTACATCTGCTCATACATTTACAGATTTCATCTATTTAGGTAAAGTAATCTTTTCATCTCACAAAACTATTTTTTTTTTATAAAATTATAAATTATTATAATTACAACTAAAATTCATGTTATACTTTTCAATAATTATATTGAAAAGGGAAAAAGATATCTACAAAAAGACAAGATCTGTTATATCATAAACATACACATTATAGTGGTAATTCTAATTTTGTATCCGTAAACAAGAAGATTAAGGCAACGCTATAGTTCAGGAATGCAATAGTCACTTCTCTACTGTTACTTTTTCAAACAATTTTATTTTGTTTGAATATGCAATACAATCTTCTGATGTAACAAACTTTGGTAATTTCTTTAGATTTAATCAACTAATCTAACATTAGATATATGCATAATATTAAAACGTTATTTCTACAATATTTTTATTCATTAAAATAACTATTAGAACAAGCTGAGAAAAGAACTACTAGATTGAAACAAACTCTTAAACATAATTATTTATCATTTTGAAATTCATAATTTTCTTTCTAAATTCTTATATTGTTACATAAACAAAAATTTTTAAATATTATTTATGTCATTTTTATAAATTTATTCTTATTAATATGAGGAACACGCGCGATGCGTGTATAATAGACTGGTTATTATAAATAGTTAATTAAATTTGCTTAATTATATAATTTTTCCAACTATTATTAACTCCACTTTTATTTGTTCTCATTTTGGTTAAAAGAATTTTCATTCGCTTAATCGTAAACTCGTAATCGGTTGTAATTATTGTTGATACTTGATGTATATTCTATATATATAATAAGTGTATTATTCATTTGTAATATATATACACGAATATATACATTTACATATAGAAGTGAACTTCTCGCCCCGAGGGAGGCGTGAAACTACCGCTTCTAGAATGGAAGCTTCTCCTTTACTTTTTCAGAGCGTATCGCTTTAAAACTGATTAATTAACGACCCACCAAGCAAGGGCACGTTGCGCGGTAGTAGCCAGTTCAAGGAAGTGAAACTAAGACAGGAAACTTCTCCCTTTCTCAATTCTATCACAAGGTACTTATTAGATCGAATGTACTTATTCGATCTAATAGAATGATTCTGCCGTAGGTCGAATTAAGACAGATACCGATCAAACTAAAGGTATTAAGCATAACAAATTTTTTGTTCTTGGAGATAATTGCATTTTGATTGAGTTATTGATATAAGGAAAAGGAAAGTAAATTTGTGTCATCGCTCTTTGATACGTTGCATTTAATATTTTTTGACATTTTTAAATTGTGGTGCTGTGTAATCTTTAGGGCGAAAAGAAAATTCATGGAAAGGTAGATATATTTAGATATTTGCACATTTTTATTGTTGGGCATTATTAGGCTGTATGTAATGCAGATATCCTAAATTATATTTCTATAGGTAGCTTTCAGGTCTGCTCCCACTTGTGCACGGCCGTGATCCGTGACTTAAAAGTTATCTATTTTATTTTATTTTTTGTGCCGGCGTTTTTCCGGTGGTCAAAAATAGGTAAATATTTGAGGTAACAACAAAGTTTACAAAATGATTATGTTGGTCACATAAATACGATGAAAAAATTAACTGTTATATAATAAATATAAAATTAAATAATCACGGATGAAATTTACTCCTTTAATCTTACATCTTACTATTTCTCTTTTGTTTCTTAGAATTTAGATATTCCTTTTCTAAATAATGACTTGATTTGACATTATGGTTGAATGTCGGAGTATTCAATTTCATTACCAACAGTTAGGTCAAAACCATTTTTAATTAATTAACAATTAAGAATCCTTTTAATTTTCTAAAAGAAAAAAAAAGGATTAGGAATGATTATTCATTTTCTTACTTTATTCTTAAGATGCCTCTAACTATATAGGAGGATAATCACATAACTAACTTTTAGCCCCCCAACCCCACCTGGCCCATTGCTAATTTGACAGTTGGGTGAGGAACCCCCAATCATGAAGCATGAGAACAAGCAATTATTCACAATTTTTTTTTTAAAAATAAAATAATAATAATAAAGGGCATTACATATGGATCAGTTTATTTGGTCATTGGGAAATTAAAGTAGCCAACATTCTGGTTAGCACTACAAATTAAAGTGGATGTCACCTAATAAGTATAACGATTCAACTCTTATATATTAATAGAGTAGAAAAGTTTTTACTCTCTCAATATATTTTAACTTATTATGGCATGGCGAAGTTAGGTAGAGTTGAATATCTATCGTCAAAAAATTATATTATATATCTAAAATTATAGATAATATATTATCTTATATATATAAAACTAAAATTATATTTTGTATATATATATATAGTAGATGTTGAATTTTCTTAATTTCTTTGTGTATTTATTGTCTTATATTATTTGACCCCCTTAATAAACTTTCTAGCTCCGTCACTGATAACAGGTAAGTGTTCCTTTAATGAGTTTTACACAATGCAAGTTTAAATAAATTATGACTCTAAAATATATATCAGACACTGAGTGAATTTCTTTTTAATTTTAAATAAACTGCTTTATTTTTAATATTGCTAATTCATTTTTTAAAATAATTATCTGTAATTATCTTTTATGTAATCTGATAGATAGCGTAAAATTTTTTTTACACGAAAAGTGTATAGAAATTAAGCTCCAAGTGTAATGGGGCCTTTCTATTATATCTTTGTTTGACAAGATAATGGTATTAATGAAAAATAATTAACAGACATAGAAGAAGAACATAATTATTAAACAAATAACCTAAATAATGTCATTATCAAAAGGGTATCACATGGTATACACTCATTGCCTTTTTTCCCCCCCTTTCCCCTAAACATTTCCAAAGGAGTCCTCATATGGCTTTGGTTTCACATTTATGTGTGTGTGATTATGACATGAACTCATTACCTGCCTTCTTCTCCAATTCTCCTCTTATATTTCCTCTTTCTTTCTTGTTGGTCTTTTGTAGCTGTATTTTATATATATTTAGTGTTCCAATAGTGGTAATTAATTGATGTTGATGAGTATGGGAGATTCATTTGATGAAGAGTGTGATTATTTATTCAAGGCAGTTCTTGTTGGAGACTCTTCTGTTGGGAAATCAAACCTTTTATCAAGATTTGCTAGAGATCAATTTCAGCTGGATTCTAAGCCCACCATAGGTGTGGAATTTGCTTACAGAAATATTAGAGTTGCTGATAAACTCATCAAGGCTCAAATTTGGGACACTGCTGGACAAGAAAGGTACCCTACTTTTTTCACTATTTTTTACTTATTATTAATTCTTCTCTCTTCAACAATCACCTAATTCATAGATTGTGATGGTACGGTTGAAATTCCTCTATTCTTAATCAGAGGTATTGGAGTTTAAGTCTTTAAAAATGAAAAAAAATCATATATATTGAAAGAGTCGCTTCTGCAAATAAACCTTGCATTGTGCGAATTCAAATTTATTAATCGAACCCCAATATAAATATTCAACACCAATTTAAAAAACCAAAACAAGAGAAAGTCTTGAGCCACATTTTTTGGACCCTTTATGCGTGTTTCTATAATGATCATAGCTATTATTGAATTAATGTCAGCATTGGGCAAGTGTTGGGATTTTCCCTTATAGAAACTCTTATTTCTCTTCTTGATCGATCTTTAATTAGTAACGTGGTTTCATTGATACTATCACTAATTTGACGTATAATCAGATCTCTCTATAATTATTATTTTTATAAAATTATTTCATTATAATAATAATTTTTTTTTATATTATGTTATAATAATTAAAAATATTCGTCGAAACAAAACTAATTACTGAGAGGCTTAGCTATATATAATTATGTTACTACCACAAGAATATCTGGAGACCTTTTTTCAATTGATTGAAGGATGTCTCAACATCAGTCCAAAACCGGCCCAATTAATCTATAAACCTTATCTACACGCCTCTTAAAAAGTCTATGAAAGTATCGATACCAGCTCATGTGATATGAACGATAAATTTGATTAAAAATTATATATTATATTTGAAATTAATAAAATCAATTCACTTTCAATTTGTTTTTTCTTTTGTCGTAGAAAAGAAAGAATATTATTTTCACCATTTGCTGCACCAATCAATTCCAATATATAATACCTAATTTTTCATTTAATTGCATTATCAGAAAAAAACAGATCATAATGGAATACGATGTTGTCAATCCTTTAATTTTTATAAAATATTTTTATGTTCATGGTGGAATCTAGAACTGTTAGCCTATTTTTAAGAAATGTTTAATGTGATCTCAATTTTTTAATGTTTTGAAAGTGCATTTCTTTTTCTCACAAATACCCAATACTACTCGAATCAAAAGTACTTGTAGACAGATGGATGTTAATTTCTTTGTAGGGTAAATTTACCTAGTAGAAGGTTGTTATATTTACTTACCTAGACGGATGTTCCTTTGACTAGGATTTTCATTATATTAAAAGTTAAATATTTGATTCTAAAATTTAGATATAAATGCACCGCTATTTGTATGGGGATTACCATTATAATAGAAATGTATTTTATAGTGGTTTTATTTATTTGAAAATTTAATGGTTGTTATATTGAGGTGTTGTTATATATGTATATTGATTATTTAACGTTTAGATTTTTATTAAATTTTTATAATTAAAAGTACATATATATCTAATTTAACGATTTTATATATAAAAAAAAATGTATTTGTTAACTAATTTAATCCAAAAAAATAAAAAAAATATGAATATATAAAAAAATGCAGGTTGATTTCTTCTGTAATTGAGGGTGGATTCATTTATTGAATGTGAAATATTTAATAAAGTTATTAAATTTAATTTTGTATTAATAAAATTATTTAATTTATATATATATTTTTTTATAAAATTATTTTATAGGATTTGTTAACTTAGCAAAATTAATTATTTTTTTAATATCATGTAGACGTGAATTTGTAAATAATAAAATATTAAAAGATTTAATATAAAAGATACAACACTTATATTATACCAATCGAAGTTAATCTTTAATAATATTTAATTTTAGTTTTTCTCAGAAAATATAATGTTGCTTTAATTATGATTTTTTTTTTGAATTACTTTAACTATGATGCTGTTGCAATTGTCTATTACCATCACGTCATAAAAACAAAAAAAAAAAAATTACCTCAAGCAATAATTTATATGAAATATGTTTATATAAAACATGCCATCTTTTTCTATTGAAACTTAATAGGCAAAGACGTTTCTTTTTAAACACGACTTTTTTCAATTAAATTGCTAATTTTTAACATAAATAATATTGTTGTTAATTAATTTCCTGCAGGTTTAGAGCCATAACAAGTTCATATTACCGTGGAGCCCTTGGTGCTTTACTCGTCTACGACATAACAAGAAGGACAACATTTGAAAATTTAAGAAAATGGCTGCACGAACTTAGGGAATATGGAAGCTCAGACATGGTAATTGTTCTTGTCGGAAACAAATCCGATTTGTCTAATTCTGCAAGAGAAGTAAATGTTGAAGATGGACAAAGCCTTGCACAACTAGAAGGATTGTCTTTTTTGGAAACATCAGCAATGGAGAATTTGAATGTGGAAGAAGCATTCCTTCAAATGATCACAAAAATTCATGAAATTATGAGCCAAAAGAGCTTGGAAGCTAAGATGAATGAAGCAACTACACCTAAGTCACTTCATCAAGGGAAAAAATTAGAAATCATTAACCTTATGGATAATGAAGTAACGGCCACTAAACAAAATGTTAATTGTTGTTTATACTGAATTTACTAATTAATTCTAATTTCTTTCACATGTTATATAGTTGGAGACCAAAGAAAAATAAATCACACTTTAATTACTTTTTGTTGTTGTTTTTCTTTCTGTTATATTGGATCTTGTTGACTAATATCTCTTTGTTCCTTTGTGAACTTATTATAATAGGCGTATGGCATCATCCTACCATGAAAAGAAGTAGTTGTTCTTTTATATATATATATATATATATATATAGAAATAGATAATATATTTGTGTTAAAATTTTTTATTAAATATAGAGAGATTAAATTTAGAGTCTAATTATTAAGACTTAAAATTATTGTCTTAAAAATTCAAAACTCATTATTCCACTTTGGCTCATGTATGCCTTTTATAATGAAGCGAAAATATAGTATTTTCTCTATTTTAATTTATATGATATTGTTTAATTAAACACAAAATTTAAGATTGAAAAAAAAAATATTTAAAATTTATAATTTAAAATAAATTTTAAATAGTTCTGTGGCTATTTCGTAAGAAATATTTGATACCAAATATAAAAGAAAAATCAATTACTCGTACGATTGAGTCTTGATATGTTGAAGTAGTTAAAGATATATATGGTCATATATAATTAAGTAAAAGAATCAAATATAAATAACTAATAAAGTTAGGTATACTTATTTGATTTCAATTATTAGAGATTTAATAAATTAACTATATATATAATTCCAAAATTCAAGAAGAGCACAACTAACGTGAGAAGAAATGGATAAAGATAGTATAACGGATCATTTGATCGGTGAAATGATTGAGATGGATAAGATTCGGATATTTTATGTGATTATTTTATTTTATATTTATATTAAAATAGTGAGATAAAATAATTTTATAAATATCATTATCAAACTTAAAATAAAATAATTTTATAAAATATTTTAAAATTAATTATCCTTGTTTCACTGACGGCCCCAAATCATGAGGAGGAGAGGCATATTTTATTAACGATTTCTGATTGGTTGAATAATGTGTCCTATAAAATCTTTTGGTTAATCCTCGTTAATTTTTAAAAATATTTACATTTTATTCATGAGTTAGATAATTATAAAATAACTATAATTTCTCTAACAATTTCAAATATTATTTGATTAAACTACATGACCATGGAAAAAAATAAATAAATTGAACAAGCTTAAAATTTACAAAACCTATTAAAAGTTTAGTAAAGAACATAATACATCCAATTCATATGTCTCATTTGATTTTGACATGACTATTAAGATATGAATCAAATAAATGATGTGCAAGTACATTTTCCATAAAATATATGCTAATAATTTTTCCTCCATTTGAAAATAAGTATCATTTTAATCTATTTCACGTTTATTAAAAAAAAATATGTAATTTATTAAGTTATCACTATTTAGCAGATATTTTTTAAGAATTAAGCATTAATAAAAATTAGTAATTTATTAATAAAAAAGTATAGTTAAAAATAATATTAATTTTTATTTTGAATTCTTAAAACGATTCTTATTGTGAAATATTTTTTTATTTGTTAAAGCAATACTTATTTTGGACGGAGGGAGTATAAGTTTTTTTTTTTTTGGAAAATGTAAAGAAACATCCATTATTTTAGCAAAATAATAAACATAAAATTAGGATGGTTCAAAATAAAAAGTAGGATAATTTATAGGTAGCTGGAGTAAATGATTAATTAAAATTTAAAATTTAAATTTCCAAATTCTAAAGTTGGAACAACTAAAATTTATTACGAGTAGAAAATGAGGCACTTACAATATGTGTTCCCTAAATAATAAATCCATAAAATATTATTCCTCGAGTTCTCATTCTAAATCTTCAAGTTCTCATTTAGTAAAAATTTGCACTGAGTTCGGACCGGGGAAAGTTCGGTTCACGAAGAAGTGGTTACCAAACGGCTCGGACCACTGGACGCATTTTTTTCTCCGACTCTGCCTTTCTCTCTCAGTTCTTCTCAACTGAAATCAAATTCGCAGCAGCATTTTGATAACAATGGTTCAGTTGTGCACATAGTCACTGTTCTGATCTACACGTACAAGGCAATACACTAAACCGACGGCCATGGCTCACTGGATCTCTTCCAAGCTCAAAGTCGCCGAAAACCTCCTTCATCAGGTTCCTCTATTTCCATCCTTTATCTGATGAAAAATTATTAACGTGTTAGGAGTTTGGTGGAATTACTTTTTTTTTTTTTTGATTTTACGAGTATTATTCAGTAGTAGTGTATCTAATTGCGTTTCCCTAATATTTATTCGAGTGGTTCAGATAGATCAACAAGCAGCTGATTCACTCCGTAAGAGTGAGAAGCAACGATCTGAAGATATAGATCGCGAAAACATAGCCAAGACGAATGAAAGCAGGCCATTTAAGGACCAATTCAAGAAGAAAAGCCTCGAAACAAATGATTTAATCCAGAAATCCAGAAATGATCGTAATTCAACTTCTATTAGCCTGGAAAAGAACAATAGCTATGGAAGCAATAATAATTATAAAACACATAAGGAAGCCCTGACTCCAATAGATTCGAGCCCGAAGTCCAGTACAAATGCTCTGACTGATAATGATTGGACCGAATTGCTAAGTGCACCGACTCCAAATGCCCCTTCTGGGGGGACTGCTAGTAGTAATGGAGTTGGAAGTGCCCGTAGTGGTCGGAATGATGGTAGAAAGCAAAGAAGTTTGGGGTCTAGGTCAAATTTGCCAGCCGTGGATGGGAAAAGGAGCCAGAAACCTCAAAAGGTTGTTAAGAGTGTTAAAGGACCAAATATTCATTCAGAGAATGAGGCAGACAGTAGAAGGTTAGACAGAAAAGCTAGCAATGTGGACTATACAGTACCGGTAACTTCAAATGTTGAACTCAAAATTGATGGGGAAGTCTTGGGCAGGGGGGACCGTCATCGAAAACATGAAAATGTGAAGTCTTTGCGTGGAAATAAGGATGACCAAAATGAAGTAAAGAATGAAGATTTGGAGTTTGTTAAGGGTGTAGAGAAGTCTCCGATGAATAGTCGTTCTGGAGATAAGAGCCTTGCCATTGTACCGGGGTCTTCCACTCTTGATAAGGAGTTGGACATAAAGAATCAGCTGGATGACAATCAGAGGAATAGGCCTGTTAAGGCTATGGTTGACAGACCAAAAGTGGACTCTCCGAGTTCCACTTCTCTGAAGATTAGCTCTTCTTCACCTAGTAATGCAGAGTCTGATTCTGAGACGGATTCAACATCTTCATCAGACTCGGAAAGTGAACGTGAAAGAGAAGAAAGGAGAAGAAGAAGGCAACAGATCTTGGCTGAAAAAGCGGCTGCAAAAGCAATGGAAGCTATAAAAGAACGTGAGAACAAGGTTGCTAAATTGGAAGGGGAGAAACAGAGCTTAGAAAAAATACTTGAAGAGCGGGCCAAGCAACAAGTTCAAGAGGTAAATACTTGATCTTTCTGTTTACTGTTGTTATGTATAATAGTTTACTTTTCTGGTTTTAACTTTGTGTTGGAAATCATAGTTTTTTTCCATAAAAATTGGCCTGCTACCTTAGGGAAGGATTTGACCTCTACCAACCACATGACCGAGCAGTTCCTGACTCAAGATTGTACATTATTGGTGGAAATAATCAATCTTTTATAAGTAATGGCAATAACCGGTTTGTTGTTCTCGAGTTTAAGATGACATGTGCATTTGGCATAGGAAAGTCTTTCAGAAGAAGTGTCAACCTCTATGATTCTAGTTACATAATTTTGAGTGGAAATTTGTCAAATTTTGGTAGGTTTATTTTAACTTGTTTCCGGGAGGGATACTAAGGTCTCTGGTATTGAAGTAAAGTTTGAACAATTTCAATCAAACCCCATAGGCATGTTACCTTGATAGGCTTAGACGCTTGGTTGTATTCTTGACTATTTCCTAGTTTCTGATTAAACTTCTTTTATTTTTATACCAGATTGATGTTCTGATTACTTCATTTTATATTGTGCATTGATCTGATCAATACCTTTTCCCTAGTCTCCCGAGAACTTGTTTCACCAACCTTTTGGTTATTTTATTAAATAAAAATTGGAAAAGAAGAACAATAAAGGAATGATTCCTGTTCTGCTAATTCCATGCCGGCTTAGCTTGTAAAGGTTTTCTAAGAGTTGGTCTTGCATTATTTCTTCTGCATCAGAATACATTTTGGTTTTCCTGCGTACTCAGTTTTCTCAGAGGACTCCACCCTTTAAAAAGAAAAAGAATGAAAGAGATGGAGGAGATTTTCCTTCATTTTCTTATAATGTGGTCTGCATGAAGTAGAATCTGCAAACCAAGGCGTACGTTGTTTCTCATTTGCCTTGCAATAGAACAACTTAGTTCCGAATGAAACTGTATCTCGTCTTGATTACTTAACAAACAAAATCTTTTGGGGGAAGGTCAAGGAATGAGAATATTGCTTGTTTAATAATTTATTTGCACTTTTAGTTTCAAAAAAAATAATTTATTTGCACTTTCTGTTCATAAATCAGTTCCCTCTGTGTAATGTCCATAGGAAGGCTGACATTATTCAGCCTTGGTTGTACTTCTCCCTACTACGTCCACCTAAATTTTTCACTGTTGACAAGTCAACAAAAAAAAGAGAAAAATTACAAGACATTTTAAAGTTATGACCTACTACCATGCTTATGACTACTTTTATATAGGCTTCTGAGTTACAGACGAAAATGATGGAAACAATGGAAGCTGTTGAGTTGGAGAAACAGAAACATAATAGTACTAGAATGGAAACTCTTGCACGATTAGCAAAGCTTGAGGTACTTTGAAATCTCTCTAATCATTCTGCTTGTACATATTTACATTCAGTTGTTGGGCAAGCTGGATGGGGCTTGGATAACTGTCATGGTTATAGCATTCCTCCAGATAATCATACAGATTTGGAAGTGCAGATTTAATACTGTAGTTATTTCTTGCAGACTGTAAATGCTGAACTTGCAAGGTCTCTCGCTGCTGTTCAGTGGAATCTTGAAGTAGAGGTATATGAAATATTAACAGTTGTTTCAGCAGAATTTGAAATCCTATTGTACTCTGCTTGTACAACTAGAGAACAGTAACAGCACATTTGCTATCGCACTTTTTGGGTGTTAATTGCATTTGCTCTGCGATGAGGTTTCATAAATAAAGAATATTTAGAACTCCTTATTCATAGCTGATTCGCTTTGCAGCTCTCTACCTTGTCTCACCTAGAAAGACAATAAGTTGTGTTGAGCAAGTGAACCAAGACCTCATATATAATTCCTCCCTTAATATTGTATTCCTCCCCTATGTTTTCTTTCTAAAAGAACAAAGCAGCTTAAAGAAAGTATTATTAATTTGGTTTTTAATATGAATCAATTACTTTTTCAACTTTGGAGATTACTATGTCTGGTTGAATATTCTTAGGAATCAAAACTTTTGAAAACTGTTAATAAAAGCATTTTATTAACTAGTGTTTAATGTTAATGCTTCAGGTTAGTCAGGTTGCTGAACTACGCCAACAAATTGGGTTAAAAGAAGTGGCTCATGAAGGTCTGCTTTTGGTATCTTGACTGAGTCAAAAGTTGTTATCTTGTCACACTTTTTTCTTCGCACTAAATCAGAAAAAGGTGTTACTAATACCTGTCGAATGTGCATTCATAAACTAAACACATCTTTGGTTATGTTTGATAATATGAATTTCAGTCAACTTGTGTTGTCTCAGTCTGCAAGGTACAGTACGTCATTATGTGGCATTCCCTGCTTGAGACGTCAACGTAGTATAAATTGCATCACAAAATAGGTGGCTGGTTGATCTAATGATTCACAGGACAGGAGGCCAGTTTTCTAGTCAGCTTCTGTAGATCAGTTCATCTATTTCTTGAGATCAATTGGTGGGAAAAAATGAAAAAACAAAAGATTGAAATTGACAAAATGTTTTGTAAAAATGAGTATCATTTTGCGAAGATAGGTTTTCTTCACAAGAAAGAGATCTCTGTAGCTTTTTAACAATCTTCTTGTCTTGCAGAATTGAGAAGGAAGATATCTAGGGCACAGGGAAGTGGTGAAAAAGTAAGCAGTGCCGGCTTTTCTTTTTGCCTTTAAGCAGATTATTTTCTCTAAGATAACCAACTTTTCCTTTACCTATACTTTCTCTAAGATAACAAAGTTTTCCTTTCCTTATCTTCTAAATTTTTTTCTTTTTGATAAAAATTACTTGTAGCTAGTGGCTTCAAAAGGGATTGAAGTGGAGAGAGAGATGCTTGAAGCAGAGCACTCTTTCTTAACAGATAAAGTAGGATTGTTGCAAGAAAAGGTAACCCAACTTTTGGCACCATCAAAATTTACTTCTCTGCTGGACGTTTTGAACTAATATAGGAGCCGAATAGTAATATCTTTGGGAACATTAGATCTGAGTGGATGGTGTATTCCATCTTTATTTCATGCACTTCTGCTAGCACATTTAATTGTTGGAACAACAGTATTTTTGGGTTCTGACCAGAAAATATGTCTACTTTGTGAATAGCCTAGGAAAAATCACCTAGTTATAGTTCATTTGACATGGCATAGTGTGGCATAATTCAGGGTATATTAACGAGTTCTAAGACAAATAATTGGGAGACTGCTGCATTGATTGTGCTCTAGAATTGCATATGGATCATGATAATTGTTTACCCGTTTTCAGTCTGGAGAAAATTAAAATATTAGGTTACACTGACAAATTTATGATGCCCTTCTCATTTTGTCAGTATTTGCATCTTATGGTTACTGCTGCAATATGAGCCTTTGTGTCAGTATGTCAATGTTTTGTGATTCTTATAAGAAAAGGACCATTTTCTGTGTAGGCTACTTGTGTTTCATACGGGGTGACCCTGCATAACTAATATTTAGAGACTGAGAATGAAACTGAAAACACCGTTTTAGTATGTTTGAAATGTTATTGGACATTGTTTAAGAAATTGGTGTAAGAGTGTAAAAGCAATGATTGACTTGTATACAAAATTGATAACTATAATGGCTATTGCTTTGCTTTCTTTATCATCTGTTAAACTCATCTAGTTCGGTCGATGTGACCACTGGATCTCTAGGCAAAGACACTAGAAAGAAGCATTGCCACAACACAGCATGAACTGGAAAACCCAACTGCAGTGGAAATTGAGCTCAGGCGGAGGCTTGGTCAATTGACCGATCATCTGATTCAAAACAAGCTCAGGTTCTTCCTCTTAAGTAATTGTGACTCGATATGGAATCTTATTGGGAAGAAGTCTTGCTCTCAATCTTTTAGCTGTTCGAGCTCTCTAATATTTCTTATATTTGCTTGTAAACAAAACAAACGAATCTGTTCTATGTTCAATATGCCGAAATGGAAATGTTATATTAATGGATCCTCGACTCCACCATTTAGTTCTGTAAATGCTCACAAGCATGCTAGCTTCCAATAGGGAGTCATTTACCTGGTTTTCTGCAGATAGTAGTACATGGACAATAGACAGGGTTTCTGAACTTTGCTTGTACTTTAGGTTGAGGCGCTGTCTTCTGAGAAGGCCACAATGACATTTAAAATTGAGGTACATTTTTAACCTTGAATAAGACATTTCTTTCCATTACAATTTTAGTAGCAGGTACTATCACAGAGTGCTTCAATGCAATTTTTTCATATCATATTTAGGCGGTTTCAAGGTCGCTAGAAGAAAACAAGTCTATGTTAACTGATTTTCCCAGTACCTCATCAATGGGTGATTTGGAATCTGGGTTGTGGGAGCTCTCCAACTCAAAGTTGAGGCCTTTGTTTGAAGAAAGAATGCGATCAGGCCAGCAACATTTAGGATCTTTGATTCGGCAGTTGGACTCCATCTTCTGCACCGGAATGTTGTTTGTTAGAAGGAACTCAAACGCAAAAATATTTTCTGTGGTTTACCTCATCTTCCTTCATCTTTGGGTCATATACATTTTAAAGTCTCATGCTCCTGTCTCTGAGGACACCACTGGTGCCGTTATTTCCTTGGAGAACATCAACAAAACAGGAGGCATGTGATATTATTAATTAATGCGTATCTATCATGTTCACTGGATCCATCATTTTTTGTTTTGAGGTCCTTCCGACATCTCCAACCACCCCTCATGTATAGAAGAAATGCACCATTTGTTAAACAAACCTCAGATGGTTGACATCTATGGATGTTCCTCCTTGTATATCTAGGTCGAGGAATGTATAAGTTTTAAAGGTCGATATGCATTTCATGGCAAATAAATATCTCATTGATCTAGTTATTATGGTTATAAATTTTAACAACTCCTACTCATTATTAAGACCTCCATTTCTCTTCTTATATATGACTCTCTCCCTCTTCCCCAGAGCTGCAAATATTGATGAAAAATATTTGTATCAAATCAAACAATTTAATCATAGGAGTCACAAATTTACCTGAAAATACATATGATTAAGGGTGTGTTCGGTACCAAGGAAATATTTTTCAGAAAATTGATCATATTTCATTTGTCAAATATTTTGAAAAGTATTTCTTCCGAGGAAACAAGCTCCTTGTAGATTAGGAAAGTGACTTTTCTAACTAAAGTAGAAAAAATATGTTTTACTAGTGACATTCCAGGTTGATTGTATCATATCCACCCTTTAACATATCTCATCTTCACCCATTCCCACCATACTCCTAGCTCCCCCCCCCCCCCCTCCCCCCCTTGCAGTATGTATGTAGATCATACATACATGTTCTTAAAATAATATTTTTTGCTTATCTATTAAACACACACAAAAAAAAGTAAAAAGCTCATTTATTTTCCTAGAAAATATTATTCAACAAAACATTTTCCTTTCGTACCGAACCCACCCTAAGTGTTAAAAGGTTTATATTGATGACACGTTTTGCATCCATTTGTTAATAGCTAACATAAATTTCTGTCAGCGACAAATACTTTTTAGGTCTTTCCATGTGTAAAATATAATAACACATGCCACAACAAAGGTAAAAGCAAGACAAAGGGAGGGTGGTGCTGAGGCGAGCAAAGCAAACAACATTAACAAAGCATTAACATATGAACTTTTTAAGATTCTTGTTGTTTAATTCTTTGGAGAAAGCTTTCAAGTTGCAATGACAAAGAAGCTAGAAGCTTACTCAAACTATGTGAAGCCAAGATTTGATTCAAGATACATTTGTGAAAAATAGCAAAAGAAGTTTGAATTCACTAATCAAAACAATCAAACGGATGGAGTTTATTAGAAGGATTACACTATTGAATGGAAATGCATAGCAAGTGAGGTTAAATAGGACTTTGAGCAGCCAAAGGAGGATGTGGGAATAATTAAGCTAAGCAGGTCTGTGCAGCGAGCAGCTGGCAAACTACTTGCACTAGTATGGAATCCCAAAAATTAAGCTGTCAACTCATCTTCGGGTCTGTTCTGCTTCCTTGCTGGCTTCGTCTACTCCTTGCAAACAACAGAAATTTTTTAACAATGTCTTCTAGGTAAAGTTCGAGTCTTGCAAATAAGCAAAATCACAGATACAAATGTGCTTTTGGCCCCAAGCAAAGCAAATTTTAGATTCCTCTGTCATACTTGTAAGTTGAGGTTAAATCTTGAGAACTACAGAACTTGAGATTTGAGTCGCAGCAAAAAAGTAGAAAGGATAAACATACATATACATATCAACAAAATGTTGAAAGAGTGAATTAAGTTGACCCTTTCTGAACTTCAGAGAGAGTGTGCTTCTGCTAAACTGAAGAAACGAACCACCTAAAGCTAACATGTCATATGCATAATTGGAAAAAAATTCTAAAGTACAAACTTTGAGCAAAGGATTTAAGTTTTACCAGCTTAGCTCTTCTTGGGGAAGATTGCGACTGTACAAAGGAAACTCAAAAAGGAGTATTGCTTTGAGCCATTGAGGAAGACTCCCATACACTCCAGGAGGCAGCAGAATAAGAGGGCTGAAACAATTAACATGTCAATTTTACCATTCTACATTGAAATCAGAGGTAATAGTAGTGAAAACTACAAACCAACCTAGTTTTTCTCTTATATGCTCTATATGCAGCAACATTTCCAAACTTCTTGTCTGCTGATGCCTGTTTAATTAGAGCAAGTACAGCATAAGTTCATATTCAGAGGCAAATGCAGTAAGACAAAGCAATGATTGTACCTCAAGCAAGGGTATGCCACTAACAAAAAGGAGCAGCAAGCTTATTAATACTGGTCCAAATACAACTAGCCATTCAGCACCCTCTAGGACTGGTGTGGAAGCCAGGAAGATTCCCCACCAAAGAAAAATCTGAAGAGCAGTATAAAATGTTTAGCTAGTCTAGTTAAAGATGAAACTGGAAAAATGTGAAAATTGAAACCAAGAAAAGAAGATTGTAAAATTGCAGCTTTACATGGTTTTCATACTTCTCATTGGAAGAGTAACATGTGGTCTTTATGTTGAATAAAAAAATATTATATTCATAGCCTTAAATTGAGAAGTCGACTCCTTCTTCCTCGGCCATCTCATGATCAACCAGAAAATACTTTCTTTTGGACTTTTCTGCATATAAGAATGCAGCAGGGTGAAGCATGCAACTGCCTAATTGGTATACTAGTAATCAAAGATATCGACCAGCAATCTATAGCAACAGCGGATATGAGTCACATTTAACAAGACCCAAAATTGAAAATGTCAATGTATTCTTGTGGCGAACAATGTAATACTTTCATGCATAACACAAAGAAAAGTGACGTGCCAAAATCAACGTTAGAGAGCGTTTAGTCATGGTTCATGTTGCAGCGTCCAAATGAGATGGGAAATGATGTTCCCATGCCTGAAGGGTGAGTAATGCATAAGAACATACTCACATCTTCCACGCCCCTCCGACGTACTTTCCTCAATCAATCAAAAGAAGAGGAAAGGTTCACAATAGAGCAAAAAATTCATGTGCTACACTCATTGTATTGATGCCAGCTAGAATAGACTCCTCACAAACTCAATTATTTGCTATAGAGGTTGTCAAAATATAAAATTGTGTACCCTTGCTTGTATAAAATAATTTACTTTTTTTAAGAAAAGAACAAGATTTGTGCACTTAGATCCCAGGAGCAAGAAAATCAAATCCACCAAGATGCTCTGGAACCAGTTCCTGTGCATCTTCTGACTTGGCACTCTTTCTGGACACCTAATCTGACTTATTTCTCTCTTTTTTCTTTATATCTTGACCTTTATCTCTCCTTTGCCCTTTATTTCTCCACCATGTACAGGTTCCAAGTTCCAAACAGAGATCTAACTAAGATATCATACAGTACCATAGGTCAACAACATAGGCCTAGCTCGAGGAAACTCTTCATAGTACAAAAAACATGTCAGCCATTCAAAACTAGCTCAGTCCACCTATCCATCAAGAATACTACTTTTTGTTTCTGTTACAGGTTAAGGGGACACAACTTCAATGATGTGGGATATTTCTTATACTAGATCTGCATACTTGATTCCCCCAAGGTGGGTTTGTTGTGTTCAGTCTAATGTCCCTAGGGTGAAAAATAGCTCCTACATGAAATTTTTTTTACAATCGATAGCATCACCATTGATTCATCAAAATAAGCTCTATGTCTCATCATAAGTCACAAGAATTCTAAACGCAGTATCTAGCCATCCACAGATGTCATGGTATCTGCACCGTGTATCGTTGAACAGGCACCAATTATAAAGCCAAAGAACCAGAGCTTTCAGCTTTCAGTGTATGGTTAAATGCTATTATATGTTTAGTATAACACTTCAACTCTGCCAACCACAACCCCCACTCCATATCGGGAAGAAATAGGCAATATGTGATTTCGAAAAATAAAAAGGAAACTACATAGGTAATCAAGTATATGCCATTGAAGCATGTGCCTTGTGACTTCTCCAAGAGAGCACCTTTTTGTAGCATGGACTCGTATAGTCATATAACTCTCATATATACCTACTTTGGTTGAGCTCAGTTACTAAGAGAAAAGCTTAACTACAGAGTACTGTAAAGAGAGTGAGTCACATATAGAGCAAAAACCTACTTCATACAAGTTATAGATTTTATATTTCTAAAATTGCATCCCATATAACTTTGAAGTCATCAAAATTTTTAAAGATAATGAATAGCAAAGGGAAAAGGATCCAAGGAGAGTTGACACTTTAGGCTTAGGAATGGTCCAAAACAAAAGTTGTTACCATCTTTTTAATAGGTTCACAACATTGTTTGCACAGGCATGCTATATTTGTTCTTGCGCAGGTATGCTATATTTGTTCTTGCGCAGGTATGCTATCAGTAGCTCCATCAGGTTGAGCCTCATGGGCATCAAAACTCGCAATAACTTTTACAAACTACAACATCACAGAAGAGACAATTCAAAAGACTAACCTCACCAAAATAGTTCGGATGACGTGAATATTTCCAAAGGCCAACAGCGCACCACTTTCCTCTGTTTTCAGGGGAGTTTTTAAACGCCAACTTTTGTTGGTCAGATGTAATCTCAATCAAAATCCCAATAATCCACATAATCCAACCAATGATGTCTTGAGCCTGGACAGACGGCTGCTTGTCACTTGCATTAACAACTGTCACTGGTAAAGTAACAGTCCATACCCAGATTGCCTGCAATTAAAATTAAGTTGTCATTCATAAAGCAAGAAAACCTCATTCTTCTGTTGCCTGCAAAAGGAATTAAGTTGTTATTCACTAAAGCGAGGCTATCTCTTTCTGTGGAGAGCAAAATCAATATAAGCAACGCAACTTATGAGATGGTTGGATAAAAAGAAACAAAACCTGAAGTATCCAAAATATTGCCAGTTTTCCAAGATTGTCACGTTTGTCATCAAAACGTCTGTCCTCCCCCCACTGTAATATCCTGATAAAAACGAGGGAAATGACAAAGCTAATGTACCTCCGATTCTGCAATATTTGTTTTAAGCAATTGGATATAACTTTTGACATGAATATAGTAACCATTCAAACCAATATATTTTATCATTGGGAGAGTGAGCCTTGTAATTAGTTCTTTTCAATTATGACCTCTTTTGAGCAATATAAAGAGTTACTAGCTTTAAACAATATTTTCTAATTTCTGAACTGAAAAGGAATATCAAAATTCCTAAGGTAGGTTATTGTAACCACAGGAACGATGAGAAAATAATGTGCTCAACCAACCATTTGCAAAGTTACTTCAAGAAGGGCCCGTTACTTTTAGAAAGGAAAACGGAGCTTTAAAGGTATAGAAGTTAGTCAATTAGGACTATTCCTTAATGGAAAACTACAAAAGAAGTTCATACATTTTTTTTCATAGGTACTTGGACAATTCATGGATGCGAAAAGATGTGTAGAAGTATAGAAGTAAAGGTATTGCAACCTGAAAGCTCTTCAGTTTTAGTTATCTTTGTATTCAACCTTCCAGCATTGCATACTTATCGAAGCATCACATAAACTCATACACCACAGCTACAGAATTTAAATGCGCAGAATTATTTACTGGGATCTATTTATTTTTTTTGCATAAATTTTTAATCCATTATAGATGTGACCATAAAGTTTTCCTTATACTTCTCCTTCCTCGCCCTAAGCAGTTCTCTTTATCTTTCTCTACTGATCTTCTATATTTTCTTCTCTTCCTCCCCAGATCCGCCCCACCCAAGATTGTTTTTAGATCTCAAAATAGTGATGCAAGTTCAAAAGGGACTGATATAGGTTGGCCATATTGTAGAGTAGCCGAGGAAACATATTGGAGCTTCTTTTTCTTTTTTAATAAAGGTACCTTAATATTAGGACTACTTATCAAAGTGCCCTTTGAGATACTCATAAAAATTATTTGAATAGATGCGCAAAGTTGGAATATGTTATACACAATTAGAGTATTGAAAGGATCATAAGTTTTCTTATAGATATCTATAATTTTCGAACATCGTACGGAATACAGGGAGAAAAGTTCTGGAATAGAAGTACCAATAGAGAGCTTCTTATATCTTTGCATAGGATGATATTTTTTCCCTTTCGATCAAATCTTTACAAAGGATGATAATAAGCAAAACAAGAAAGGAATATATACAAGTTTAACAATATAATTAACACTGGTCATACCTCATTAACAGAAATAGCCCCAGCCGAAGGCCCCATAACACTACAAATAAAGACAAAACCACCTGAAAGACAAAAAGGTCAAACAGAATAAAATGCTATCCAACAATTTCTTGAGCACTTTCAATTACATTTTCGAGCAAATGCAGATCAATAAAACATAAAATGACTCCAAAACGTGCGAGATAAAATAAAAATGCTCAAAATTTAAATTCTCTGATAGAATACTGGAAATTCTAAAGCTAATACTGTCAAATTTCAACTTGCAATGAATGTGAGGGTCCCATTTAGAACAATGGAAGTGGTTGTTACAGAAAGCTCCTGGCAACTGACTAAATGTACATGGGGCACAGGAGAGAGGAAAGAAGTTCGGGGGGGGGGGGGGGGGGGGGGGGGGAGGGTAACTGAGGGAAAGTGACTACCAGCCAAGCCCTTATCGAGATTAGAAAAAAACTTTCTAAAGTAACTTTAACAAAAATAACCAAACTTCTAAATGGTTTCCAAATCAGCGATCGACACAAAATGTTACCTGTCGAAAGTACCATGAACCCTTTAGAATCAAGGTCAAAATAGCGAGTACAATGAAGTTCGTAGTTCCTGCATCGAAACAATTGACAGAAAACTAGTAAGAAAGTTAACCTTGATGTATTCGAAAATAAAATACTTAAACTTTAAATAAAAAATGGAGATGAAACAGAATTATATCCGAGTCCACTAGATTCATAGTGCACCCTAAGAAACTTAATACCCTCCTTGTACCCGAGGCATAGGATTATTTTCTTCTAAGATAAAACAAATAAACCATACTGGTGTAGCGATACTTCAAACCATGTACAACGAACTCAAAGAACAACCAAGTCACACTTAGAACTTACTTTACAATTGCAGAAAGGAGAGAATTTCAAAATTTTTTGTAGTGAAAAAACTTAATTATTAGTATGAACGAAGTAAATTTGGTCCACAAAGATATATCAAGACCAAAGTCAAGCGACAACAACAGCGCGAGAGGAGACTCTCTTCCCAACTGTTTATAAGCTAGAAGAAGTGCTTCTACATATAAGCACATTAGTCTTGCTCTCTCTCACCAATGAGGGACAAAGTCCCTAATGAACTTTTCCATTTCCCCTCCAATTTTGAATTTGTTATTTCCCTCCATTTTGAAATCTTTCATTTCCCATTCATGCCACCTACAAAACCCAACAAAAGTATCCCCCAAAACTGTCACCATATAGGTATATTATAAATTCAAGTCAGAGATTACTATTCATAACAAAGCTGCTCCACGACAAACACTACCATGGTGAATAATGACTGGATGATTAAGAAATGTAAAGTAAAGAGGGAACATCACTCTTTTAGCATAGGTATCTAGAATCTATTCCCAACACAATAACCTTGTCATGAATCTCTTAAGGCCAAAATAGATTGTCCCACAGTTTAAAGAGGCATTTTGTGAAGAATAAACCCACCCATGGCCTAGATAATAGTAAAACCTAGTCTGGAATAGTCCAATCATTGTTAACAATGCATCAGCAAGCTAATGTGCTTGCGTAAACTAACTTAAAACTATAAAGATAGATATATGTACTACAAAGCACATTAGAGCGTCACATTAAGCAAGAATAGGCTGTGTGTTAACCAAGATAGATAGGCATGTAAAAAAGTAAAACAAAGAGATTAACAAGAAATTGTACTGTGGTGTACAGTTATGGTAGCATCTTTGACGGCTTGTGCTATCGATGGAACATGAGAGCCTAACCCAAAAGACTTGCCTATTAGGTGTGCGAGCTAATCTATAGGCCCATTTCTAATACTCTTTGCAGTCAACGAGGGGCAATTGGTTCATAACAATGGCCTCTGCTGATAAGAAAATGGAGTTAGATTCAGCCAAGAGTAGCCTTGAAAAACTTCTGCTTTATGAAGAAAGATAGAGAATAAGCACCTTGAACCAGATTCAGAACTTGTCTCTGTGTGGCAGGAAGCTCTAAATTTATTTCATACATTACTTTCTTCTCAAGGTTCGGTGCTTGAAGATGAGATCCTTGAGACCATCCCCTCTCTAGTCACTTGAGGACCAACAACCTTGTTGGTCATGGCTGACACCACTTCTTTGATTCAAGCCACCATTCCTGACACCCCTTTGCCCATATGGTCAGGACTGACATTTTTTTTTTCTTTTTCTTTTGGGGCCTAATTGGTCATGGCTGACACCACTCTAGGATACCACTCTGAGTCGTGGTCTCAAGCATTGATCAACCAATTGTTACAAACTAAACAACGAGCCCAGCCCAAAATTAGGTAGGAGAGCCCATTCAACCTATAAACTCGCTACTAACCATCATAAAGGACAATTGGTTCACAACAGCTTGAAGCACACCATATAAAGAATGTATTGACATCTACAAGAAAGACACAGTGCTTCGCTGTTCCAGTTATTACATAAAGGTTACAATAAACAAGAAAGTGATTGTCTAACATTGTGGTTCACTGTTAAAAGAGCTTTTATTACTTACTAAATCTCAAAAGAATAGACCATCCAACACCTCTGATCAGTCCAAAAAAAAAAACAGGAGAAAAAGCAAGAAGCATAAAAGCAAAACAATACCAGAAAGTCTGTCGGACTGAACTTTTATTGAATTTCAAAAAAAAAAAATTTTTTTTCCTATTCTTTTTTGTGGATAAGGTTGGATTTCAAGAACTTAGAAAAGGAAAATTCAAGAAACAAAAAAGATAAGCTGATGAAGATGATAGTAATCTTACCCGCAAAGTCAGTAACTTTATCAAACTTGAGGAGTGCTGTGATAATGAAAAAAATAAACTGATAAACCAACTGCAAAAAGGATTATAGAAAAAATAGCCGATCATAATTCGAAGAAGCTCCATGAAGGAATATAACAAACAAACAAGAAAGAAGGGAAAAAGAAAGTGGTACTGTAACAATGGCAGTGAGGCCCAAGAAATGGGAGTCCATAACTGTCCCCATTCGTCTTCTCAAGCTCCAAAGGCAACCAAATTAATTTGTTTATGTCGTGTCGTTCAATGAAGCTGTATAAATTCCTTATACTGCGTCACCACTTCGACTGGGCCGCGTAATATCTGTGGTTAAGATTTCTTATGTTGTCAAATCTTATGCCCCTAATCATTAATAGGCTAACATTATCAGGCATTGCCGAACCGATAAGATTGCACGTTTTGCTCTTTAAATATATTAATTTTTAATTTTTATTTTTTATAATTGAGATTATATTTAATAGAATATAAGTCTTTTAGACTACAATTATATTTAGATATAATTTATAAATATTATGATATAAAAATATAAATTTATATCTCATAAAAATTTATTTTCTAAGAGAAATAAAAAATAAAGGTCACCGTGAAATAGAAATAAAAATGCAAATGACCTACCGAGCCTTCTTCTTGCTAGAGAAACTCATGTATATGAGTATATATCTATGCGGTTGTTCATATAAAATGTTCTTATTTTGAGATGAAATTTAATTTTTGCTCATTAATTTGTGATCTTTAATTTTTGTCTTTTAGTACCTTAAATAATAATAAAAAAAAGGTTGAAGATACCCCTAGCAGGAAAAAAAAGTCATATAGCATAAATTTTTATATAAATTATATCTCAGCGTATAAGTTTAGCAGTATGAACTTGTGTCTAGAGACAAAAGTTTAGTAGCATAACTTGTGCTTTGATTCAGACATCCAGTAGAACTATGTCTTATAGGGCTAACTTGTGTTTGGCGATTTTTTTCTTAATATTAAGGATAAATATTTATGCTGTAAATTAGATAATATTTAACATATGTCTAATAAAATTAAGTCATAATTAAAAATGTGTTAGATAATAAAATTTCTTAAATGAGAAATAAAACTAAAAATTAAAGATGACGAACTTGAAAAGCAAAAATTAGAAACCATTTTAAACTAAGGATAATCTGTGAAAAAACTCGTATCCATGGAAAAAGCGAGTCCATCATTTATGTGGGCCTAACCCGGAAATATAACAATTGATGGCCCCACATTCAAAATTATAAAGCCCAAATGCTTCACCACTCGCACCCTATTTTTGGGAAGTTTTATTTTTAAAATTTGTAATTTTTATTGTTATTCAAAAACATATGGAATTACTTTTGATATTGAAAAATAAAATGCAAGATAAATAGAATTTGCAAGGGAAAAATTTTAAGTCTTCTAACGCAATTAAAATTCACAAGGCATAAGTTATATTGATAGAGATTTAGTTTTCAAAACTTTTGCAGAAATTTGCAAAACATAACTTATTCATCCGAACTTATATCGGTAGAGGATAAGTTCTCTAAATCTTTGCGGGATAAAAAAATAATCTAAATTTTTAGAAATATTCTTACGAATTGAATACTACATAAATTTTTATTAAATGAGAGATAAAGACAAAAATTAAAGACTCTGAACCGGACGTTAACGCCCTGTAGAGTCCAAGATATGATGTTATCACCCCTGAAGTCCAGGAATAGTTTATCCTGCAAAATTTATAAGAAAAAGTGTTAGGGTCACTCTCAAAAATGTAGGATTGAGAGGAGCAAGATGTAGGCCTTTGGCCAAATGATGCTTCTAATGGTCTATTTAGTGGCTCGAATTCATCCTACCGAATATAGATGTTGGTCATATCTAGAATTTATATTCACTTGTTCGCTTCTGCATCACCAAATATATTCTCATATATTAATTTGAGGAATAAAAATTAAAAATCATGTTAAAATAGAAATAATCCTTGCAAAAACTTGGTCTGAAACCTCTTCCATCAAGCTGTTTGGACGGTTCAAATTGAAATGCTTTGAGTTTACCATGAAGAAGCTCATTATTATTCAAATTTAGAAAGAAAAATACTCTTTACAAATAGTTGAAAAACAAAATACTTTTTATTTCTCTTTTTAAATAAATTCATTATCTAAAACCAATAAACACAAATCCAACGCTCATCAACAGTAGGAGATCCCAGAATCAACACTTATATTCTTGAATATCTGTGAAATATTTAAAATTTATTAGTATCGGGTATTCACACCAAACAAATATATATACTTCTCTCATTTATTCTTGATTAATTAGTACATATTTTAATTATATTAAATCACTTAACCGTAATAATGAGTTAGAGTTAATTTTATATAAATAAATATATATATTCGGTGAAAGTAAATATTTACCGTTCAAAAAGATGGAAATGACTATGAAAGTAATATTTGCAAAATACTTCTCCTGCTCTCTATGTAATATGCTTTTCTAATTCTGCCTTTAAAACTGCATACACTAATTAAAACGAATTAATACACCATATTAAGTAATATTCTAGCATTATTGTTTACTCATAGCATAAAGAAAGTCATGTTAGTTAAGAATCAATTACTATTAGATTTGTTTATTATATCGAATATTTATTACTTCAAAAAAGGAGAGAACAAACTGTTCTAGATGTACAATAATATTTGTCATGATAATGAATTTGAACCACGATTTCACCTTTAAAAAAAATATATTATAACATATTTATGGTCATTAATTTCAAAATTTTTATAGCTCCACAAATATTGTTATATTTTTAAAATAATAATTTTTAATTTTTTTTTCTTATATTGTTACTGATTTTAGTTATATCTTTTATGAAATTTATGTTGAAATGAAAGCAAGAAAAGAAGAAAGTCAAAAGGCAAATGCAGTGATGTAGAAAATGTACCAAAAAGAAAAGAACCAATTAAGTTTCTTTTCTCTTTATATATAGTCTGCCACTTATGAATCTGCTTTCACTTTCAAGTCCTAACTTTCCTCCTCAATTTTCTAAATTTTCAAAGACTATTTGGCGGTCTCTATTAGGGATGGTTTGGCAGGAAGTATTAATATAGAAAAAGTATGATTAAAGATGAAACTGTTCTTGAAATTTCTCAAGTATATATTTTTAATACCTTAAATTAAATCGTGGATAATAAATAATTTCAGCTTTACTAATTTTAATATTATTACTATTTGTTCAATACTTCCTCTGTTCTTTTTTTAGTTATCAAGATAAAGTTTCATACAATTCTTAAAAAAAATAGCTGAGAGTGTGATTTGGCTAGCATGTTTTTTATTAAATCTTTAGTCTCTATCGATTTACGTGTCTTTTAATTTTAGAATAATTAATGATAAAGGTAATTTTGAAAAAAAAATTGATTCTCTCTTGATATTTTAAATTAACAAATACTCATTCTATCCATCTTTATTGCCTAGTATCGACTTGACACATGCTTTAAGAAAAAATAATGATACTTCATCCGTTTCATTTTAATTGTTAGGGCTACTAAAAATAGTTGTTTCAAAATAATTACTAGTTTCAAAATTCAAGAGATAATTGAACGTATTTTTTCAATTGTACCCTTGGGGGTCATTTGGTAGGAAGGATGGGATAAATAAAGTTATCTCTATGGATTGGATATCTCATGGGATTAGTTATAGCACCATATATACGGGATAACTTATCCCATCATTATGGTATAAATAGTGGGATAAATAATTCCAGGACTAATTAATACCTCCAACCAAACACTGAATAAAATTATCCTGCATTTTATCTTGAGATTATTTTTTCTTATCCCTCATACCAAACGACCCCTTAGTACTTAAAGTCATTCTAAAATGTGAAAAGAATTATTATTGTATGTTTTCAAAAAATTACCAGGGTTATATTAGTCAAATTATCATCCTTATTAATCTTTTCTTTATGAGTATGCAAAGCTTATCATAACGATTAAAATGAAACAAAGGGAGGAATTTTACTATATCATTCTTTGAATATAATAAATTCCATGCTTTGAAAAGTGTATTGTAAAACGACTATAGTTAATTATCTCTTAATTTTCTAAACCGGCTAAATAAAATAGATTGGTTAGCAAGTAAAAATAAATAAATAAAAATATTTAAAAATAATTATTTTTAATAACCATAATAACAAAAAAAAAGTATTTTTTTAATTTATGTGACGCGCTTTTTTGGGATTTAGAAAATTCTCCAATATTCAAGGTGAAAAACAGAAAAGGTAATGTATGAGTTCGTTGGTGTAATACTTGGTCTTGTTGTTACTCATATTTGGCATTTGCATTAAATATGGGAAAAAACTTTTCATATGTCAATTTTTTAAATTATAATTATTTATATTTAATTAATTATATATTTAAAATAAAATTATATATCAAGAATTTTCATGCTTTAGAATGAAGACATGTTTTAGGTCAAACAAATAGGGTACACCTTTTTTCTCTATCACATGATTGATAGATTTTTATAGGAAGTCACTATTTCTGTTTTCCCACTTGGAGCAAGTGTATACTTCACGCCCCTAAACATACATTGCACCGCCAATTGTTGACTTTGGGATTCTCCACTTTTGGACTCCTCTAAACAATTACGTATTCCTTCTACTTTAATTTACATCAATCGTGTTATTTTAATTGTCAGGTATATTAAAAGTAATTATTTTAAAGTATTTGTTAATTTTAAATTTAAGAAATAATTAATTATATTTTTTTTCAATTCTACCTTTGATACTTAAAGTCATTCTAAAATGTAAAAATAATTATTATTATTTGTTTTCAAAAAATGAATAGGATTATATTAGTCAAGTTATTATTTTTATTAATTTTTTTTAACGGGTGCGTAAATCTTATCCTAGTAATTAAAACAAAACGGAAGGAGTATGTGTTGACTCCCTCCGTTTCCTTTTTTTATTTGTTAGGATAAGAATTACATATTTTTTTTTAAAAAAATTAATAAGATTGTAATTTAACTAATACAATTCTATTAATTAATAGATATCTTTTAAAAATATATAGTAATTATTCTTTTTACATTCTGCAGTGACTTAAGTTAGAGTTAGAAAAAAAATTAATTATTTTTTGAATTATAAAACTAGCAGCTATTTTGAAATAACTATTTTAAATATACTTATCAACTAAATAAAAACGAAAGGATTACTTGATAAAAAAGAATTTAAAAAGCGAATAACTTTTGTTTTTAAATTTGTGATCTTAAATATTCATAAAATATTATATAGTTATAATTTTTTTGAAAATTTATAATAATAAACATAACATAATATTTATAACACCACATAATCTTCTTATTAAAAATTAAAGTAGAAACGTAAAATTAATTATTTTTAAATTATTAACAAAATAATATTGCATAAATCGATATATAAACAGCGTAGAACATGTTTGGACTTAATTGATGCCGCATGATTTCACTAAAGTATACTATATTTGTATTAAAATTTTAATTAATTTGTAAAATTTATTAGAGGGCAGCTACCCATTACAAGTTTTGACGTGTAAAATTGGTTAGCTAATATCGTCTAATTAGTCTGCTGAAGTGCTACACTTTTTCTCATCAATATGACATTTTAATTTTCACTTGGATTCAAAATTAAGCACACCATTCTTGGATCATATGCACTTAAACTAGATCAATATAATAGGACAAGACTAGGGTTGCAGCAAATAATTAAAGAAAGATAGAGTAAGTATATCTAAATTGGGGTTGAATTCCCATGCAAGTCCAAAACAAAATACTTTAATTCTTCAACAAATTTAAATTAGAAAAAATAGTTAACGGGCAGTTTTTAAAATGAAAATCTATTAAAACTTTGATTAGGATTTAACTCAAATTGTTACTACATTTTAAGTTGAATCATTTGTTAAATGTTCCTTTAGGAAGTTTGTTCCCTTTTCTTTTGATCTTCTGCTTTTGGTTGGCACTAATTGTTTTTTTTTCTTCCACTTTATCTTATCAATAAAAAATAAAGTAAAGGCAAAAGGAAGTTTTGAGGACTCGAAACATTTTCATTGCAACTCTGCTGATTAGTCAGCCACGCAGCTAACAAGAAGACAAATTGATGCATCTCCAACAAACCCAAAATCATTCTAATCATTTGCACCAAACCTAATCAATTACTCATTCACAAACAAAAAAATCCAATAAATATAATTTCATAATAATAAAATTGAAAAATAATAGAGTTTGAGAGTAGTAATAAAAATATTTGATAAGAAAAATTATAAGAATGCTCCATCATTACTAACCTTCTATTATGATTTTCGACTTTCATATTCTTCTGTATAGAGTCATAATCTCGGTAAATTGCAAGTGTGTCATGTTTTAGATAATCACTTATTTTTAATATTTGTTCGACCTACCTCTATCTCTTCTCAAACCCACCACGGCCAACTTCTCACGCCTTTTCATTGGATTATTTATGCTTTCACATGCCTGAATCATCTCAGTCTCACTTCCCTTATCTTGTTCACTACCAATGCCCACTCCCACCCTATTTTGAAGTTCTTCATACATATCCATCTCAGCATCCTTATTCTGCTACTTTCATCTTTTATGGACGTGCGATTTTTTGACCGGCCAACACTCCGTGTCCTACAATATAGTGATCTAACAATCATTTTTATAAAATTTTACTTTTAAGTTTGGATGACACATTCTTATTATACAAGATAGGGTGCAAACCTCCATTTCATCCACCATGGTCTAATATGATTTATAACATCATCGTTGATCTCCTCATCTCCAAGAATTATTGATCCAAAATACCTGAAACCTTCTTTTTTAAAAATGACTTGTATATCAATCGTTACTTTCACATCCAACTTGTAAGTCATGTTATTAAATTTATACTCTAAAATATTATATATTTTTTTATTCAATCTGAATCTTTTAGACTCCGAATGTGAAGTTATTGCCGTAATTCTACAATGCTCCCCTTCTAAGAAAGGCAAAAGAGACAAAAAAAGGCGGATAATACGATTACGAATATTATATTTATTATATGCTTTGTTTGCTAAAATTTCTCCACCCATCTTTTTCATATTCCTTCCCCCCTAAACCCCACTTTATTTTCTGGTTCACCTTTTTTCTAAAGAAAAACCACTGACAAATGAAAAGGAAAACTAGTGTGAATTGGCATCTAGCACAGTAGCATTTCATGCTTTTAATTGGTAGTAATACAAATTAATTGGTCATTGCATTTTCTTTTTTTGTATTGAAAGTAAAGATTAGCAAAGTCTCAGATAAGACAGAATCTTAGCAATGAAACAAATGAATTAAGTTATCTACTTTCATATTATATTATTATAAAGATATATTTAAAAAGTATTTATTTTTATAGAATGTTATTTTAAAAGATAGAATCTTAACAATGAAACAAATGAATTAAGTTATCTACTTCCATATTATATTATTGTTAAAATATATTTTAAAAAGTATTAATTTTTATAAAATAGTACTTTAGACGGGAAAGGATTAATAGTGCTTTATTACAAATAACTTAAATTTATCCTCTTTCTATTCGTTGGATCCTAATTTCCTTGACAAGTAAAGTTAATTTAAGTGATTAAATATTTTTATTATTAATTAATAAATTGAGATTTGGAGTAACGCAAATATCATCTCATAATTTCCAATGATAGAAGTAAGGCAAATTTTAAACCCCATTTTCTACAAATGAGAAATATTTTTGATAATTTTTCGTATTTTTAATTTAAAATTAAAAAGTAATAAGGGAGAGTGGAGTAGAGTATATTCTTTTTCGGTTTTTCCTCACCTCTCACTTCATCATTCTTGTGTTTCTCTCCTCCTCCTGCTTAAAATGCTTCTTTTCTGACACCCCCCTTATTCTCTCCCTCTCAGTTTCAGCCTTTTTATCTCCAATATCTTCTCTTTAATACTCTCACTCCTCTCTCTCTCTCTCTCTCCCCCTCTACAAAAATCAAAATCAATTTTCTTTACAAACAAATAGTAACCAAAGTTCTTGAATTCTCCATTGCTGTCTGTCTTCTTTCTCTACTTGTGAACAGCAATCATGCCTGTGGTATTTTCAGAAAGCTCAGACCAAATTAGATACAGAAAACCCAGAGCGCAAAACCATCGAGAAACCCAGGATATGGATCCAGTTTCTTCTACTCGCTCCACCAAGCCCACTATCTCCTCTCTACTTCTAGCACCATTTTCGCCTACAAGTCCCACCCATGAAAACTCAACTACCCCCAGCACCTCTACCGTGCTTTCCACTAAAAAGAAGAACTTTGCCACATTTAGGGGTCTGGGTTGTACGGCATCTCCGCAAGTGTCGGTTCCTGCTGTGATTAGGACTTCGGCTGACTGGGATCCCAAGAGAGTCAAGAAGAAAAAGCAGAACAGCAGCAAGAACAAATCCCTCAGTTCTGCTGTTAACGTTGGTGGAGGAGTAGCCATTGGCTGCAATAACGCCATCCAGAATTACCCCTCATCGTCTTCATCAGCACCCTTATCGTTATCATCGAGCTGTGTGGCTGTTCCTGACGTTTGGTGTGGTCCTGGAATTGGCTTAACTACTGATGCTGCTTCTGTTGATTGCGTTGTTTCAAGAAGGCCCGTGTCTGGGAGGGGAAGAATTGAAACGCCTAGAGAGGTACTATTACTTTCTGTTTTCTTAAATTAGATTGCTAGGCCAAGTTTGTTGCTGGCCCAATTCTCTGTCATTTAGCCAACTACTCGAATTTACTTGTTGATCTTAGTTTCATACGTCACAAATACCTTTTGAGTTTTAAGCTTTGGATCTGCCCTTGGGCTTTTCGTGAAACATCTTTCACCAGGTTGAATTTCAGGATCAAGCCACTTCTCTCTCTATCTTTCGAGTTCTGCAGTGGCTTACTCTTCAGCCTGAAGCTAGGCTGCCACAGTAACATTGTCCTCTTTTAATAATTCATTAGCCGGTTTATCTTTGTTGATAGCTGATGGCAAAAAGGGGGAAGGTGCCCTCAATGGATTAGGATGTCATTCCTCCTCTTGCCGTAGCTTAGGTCCTTTAGACTTGTCATTTGCTGATATGTCTAATCTTGAATACTGCATCTTTCCCTCAAAGAATTTGAAGTTATTGATTCTCAAAGTTATTTGGTAAGTCAGACTTGGTCATTCTACAAATAAATAAAAAGTCTTGCTTGGTAATGCTTCCACTCGATCTCTCATTGTTGGTTCTGCCTGTTTATCCCGCTCTTGTCCTTCTTTGCTTCATTGTCTAGGGAGTATCATAAATTCATCCCAGTTAAATAGATCCGTCAGTGAACGTACATGGTTTACATTTTGTTCTTGATAAAGTTGATTACAAGGTTCACATGTAAGTTACTTCTAGCAAATCTAACGGTTGTTTCCTTCCCTTTCCGTCCAGCGATCTACATGTCCTATACGAAGAATGGTGAGCCCAGAAGACAACCCTTTTCTGGATATAGAAAGTAGCCTTGGTATACCACGCTCCCAAGTAGAATTATTTGCATATAGGCATCATCGCCATTCTCGCCATGGTTATTCGGAAGGCCTTGCAGAGGTGAGTATATACATACTTTACTGCCAAACAGATTAGTTATCTCTTGCTGCTTCGCTGCCGTTTATGAGGTAAATTGAAGTTGTAATTCCTAGTTGACTGTCCAAGTAAAAGTAAATTTTCCGGTGCTCACGAGCATCTACGCCATGATATACCACATTACCCATCATGTCAATGTTCTCGAGTATAGCTTTTCATTTTATTTTTTTCATTTTCTTTAGAAGGAAATGGTGTTAGGGAGATAGGTGTTTGCACAACTTTTGTCCAGATTATTGCTGGAAACAGCAACCTGAGCAATTTGTCGCAGAGGCTTTACATGCTGATCCATCCTGCTTATCATTTTTGCTTTAGTGTTTCAAATATCTTTAGTTAGCTAGGAAGATACCCAGCATATTGTTTATTTAACTTATTTATGTTGGTTAGCTAGGGAGATGCCCAGCGTATTGTTTATTGAATTATTTATGCTGGTTAGCTAGGATGATACAACAGTTTCTTGTGATTGTGGCACTCAGTTTCATGTACCAAATAAAAATAAATGAGATGTCATGCTTAGCACAAGGAAATGCTTGAGCGCCTTAAATCACATGACTTAGTAGACCGTTGATACTCTTGATCATCATTGTCTCAATGCTGTGAAAGTTTGATGTTGGCATAATTTTAAGAGACTAGAATCAATAAGCCTTTTTTCTTATAGAAAGCATCATTTACTTAATTTGATTCCTGTCTAACTAATTTCATGAGTTTTGTGGGACACTATTTGCTTAAGGTTCTGAAAATCTGGTAGTTGTTTGCCATATTTCATCACTGTTATCTCCTGAATTGTGCGCGGCTCCCGTGGAACAATGCGAACCAATCTGAAGTACATAATATACATGATCTTTGTGGGGTGTAATTGCAGATTGTGATGCTTCAAAATAGTCTTATGGGAGGAAGAACAGATGGTCTTGATCGATACCGGAACTGGAGACTTGACGTGGATAACATGTCTTATGAGGCAAGTCATTCCCTTGTCAATCTAGCCATCCTTTTTTCTATTTCATATCCTCTTATAATTAACTTTCCCCATTTAAACAAACAGGAATTGCTGGAACTTGGCGATAGAATTGGATATGTCAACACAGGATTGAGAGAAGACGAGATAGCTCGATGTGTTAGAAGAACCAAGCCCTTCTTTTTGAGTAATTTATCTCTTATCCGCACAGAATTGGAGAGGCAGTGCACCATCTGTCAGGTATATTTCTAATAATTTGTTTCTTGCACATGTTGGTTAACTTTTTTTGGTTGTTCTAAGAGTTGACACTTTGTCCTTTGTGCTTTTCCCAATACAGGAGGAATATGAGGCTGAGGATGAGATGGGGAAGCTGGACTGTGGACACTTCTATCACATTCTTTGCATAAAACAGTGGCTGAGTCAAAAAAATAGTTGCCCCGTTTGTAAATCTGCAGCTATGTCTAACAGCTAGACATCAAAAACAATTTCACCCCTCCACGAACCTGATGTTCTTTTTGTATAGCTTCTTCTGTCATCATTACAAGCAAGAAAATTCTTTGCAGGGCGTTTCTATCCACTTATTTGATTACTGAAAGTGATGGGTTCTGTTGTTTGAGTGGCAATCCAATGTGGATTGAGAATGAGTGATTAAACAGTATTAGGCTTCTTGTTTGAGTACAGTGATTGAATGGGTACAAAATCTACAAATTTTACATGTACTGCAGATAAGTTTCTGCTATTCTATCTCAAGGTTGATTTGGCGCTATATCATACAATTCTGTTATTTTCATGGCAGTTTAGTTCCTTTGTTTATATTTGCAGCCCAACCCATTATTTTATTGCTATTTGCTAGAGGGGGAATTATTGGATGATGGGAGAACTGCCTAGATGATCCCATTGTGCTTATCGCTGAAGCTTCAAATTTATGTTCAATTACTCCTTCAAACTTTGAGATTTTCCCTCTAGGTTAGCAAATTTAATACCTCTCCTCTAGTGTCATGATCCCCTCAGTTATTGTTTTTTTGTTACAAGAGACAAAGTATATACAAATATGTATATTTTTGTAAAATTTTACCATTTAAATTTAGACTCTCCTACCCTTGTTCCTATTTTTTGATACAGTACTGGCCCTACTAGGATAGATGTGACTTGTGAGGGTCAGATTGGCATGTGTTCCACCTGGTATATCATATATGTATCTATTTAGATGGGGTATTTTGGTCAAAACACTAGAAAACTTGATAAAGAGTGGACCTTCTCATCATTTTAAGTTCCAATAGCTTTAAAAGTGGGTCAGTACCGTGGAATATAAGTAGGCACGATTTCAAATCAAAGGAGAAAACAACTTACTGACCCGGTTTCTCTTTTAGTCGGTCAATGATACATTTTCTTATTTAACAAATATTATTAATATTTTATTTTTGTTGAGTCTCATTTATTTATTAAAAATTTTATATTCTTCTATTTAAAAAATTATTTATTTTAAGAATTATTTTGAAACATTGCAAAGTCTTTCTTAAATTTTGTGTTCAGTTGAATTGAGACAGGGGAGTAAAACAAATACAGGCACCAAAACAAAAAAATTCGAGTGCGCTTGTTCTAATCCGTGATTCTATAATGAAGACTCAATGGCCCTAAATACAGCTGCTTTACGAGTGAATTGAACTTCTGATGCTTCAGAACTCTACACATCTCTTAACCATCATCAGAGGCAGAGCAAGAACTTGAATTGTACCCCCAAAACAGTTTGTTTAGTTTTTGCAAGTAAATATTTATAGATATTTAATGAATTTTCTAATATTAATACAGGGCGTGTGGAGAAGCTACTGAAGCCGTACCTAATACTATAGCTCCGCTTTTGCCTACAACTATTCATAATTACTCACCTTTGGAACTCAATGATTACATCCATCTCATGATTTAACGTTCAGTTTCTCCCATTGACACATCACACATGATACTTACAGTGTGGTAGAGGTCAAGTAATCTGCTACACCTTCACATGGAACTGGATGCAGTGGATGCTACACTCTTGAGATCAAGAGATATCATGTTGACTGAGGAATTCAAGTAGACGTGGATATACTTGATAGTATGCCTGCATTTACATTGTATCATATTTATAACTAACTTATGCCAGTGCTGTGGAAATTCTCTTGAAATGACTATTTCAATATCACATACCATTCGTCCACCGACTAGATCATAATGGGCATAGTGAGGCCCGTGAGGTTCACCAAAGACTTCGTACGTAGCCAAGTTCTCAGGAATCAGCTTGATAGTTTCTAGTACATAAAAATGAGAGTAAAAAGTAAGCAGTCAGTTTAGAGAAATGACCGGAAGAAGGTAAATATGTAAGCAAGCATGACAACAAATCACAATTTGATGTTCTACCATACACAGCGTCAGGAGGACAAATAAGGTCTTTGTCTCCTGCAAGAGCTAAAACAGGCACATTGCTTTTGTGAAGATGGTCCTTGTAAAAGAAAGTCCCCCTTCTATTCCGTAGTCCACCCTTTTCGAAGGCTGTTGATAGCTGCGACAGAAGTTTAGCAGGAATAGTGCCTGCATAAAAGTTGACCATGAGATACTCCATGAATAATAGCAGTACAAGTACTCAAAGAATCTTTTTTTTTCTTTTCTTGTTTTATTTTTCAGTGGGGAGTGTTGGGCAGTTTGGAGAATGCAGTATTTTGATATACTGAAAGCTTTAAGAGAGAAGTTAGGTGTGCAAAGTATCATGTTAGCAATGGTCTGATGATCTCCAAGACAGTTGATGCAACACAACTTATGACAAACACACACAATTTATATATCAAATACTGATTGGACAGGGATCTGCTTGACAGATAGTTTGCTTGAGAAACTAAAGTAATTCCAGAAATAAAAACTACAAAGTCAATTTTTCCACATTAAATGATGGTGTTTCCAAGATTAAAGTTGTTAAAAATTTGAATGGAGTACAGTACAGAGTAATAAAAAAATTATTACTACAAACTATCTGAGTTCAACTGTGGTAATGTCCTCAGGTAGGAAAAACATGCAATGAGACCTAATGTTGGATAAGTAATAGGTGGATTAAATTGTGCGATGACATAGCAGTCCATGATAATCGACAACCGTGGATATCTAAGAAAATCAAACTAGATTTCTCGTACAAAGACACTTATCACAGGCAAATTCTTCCACATTAGCTTGAACTCTGCCAAAACTTGACTGCCTATTGGATATTGCTGTTCTTGTGTAATTCCATATGATGATACCAATCTTGTTTAGTATTCCATGCACTTGTTATCCCCTTCCAGCAATTCAACAATTCACCTAAGGCGGAACCAATTATATTATTTCCCTTTAAGACTTTTACTAGCAGGATGCAACTAACCATAAAAGCAAGAAGCAATAAATGTAACTGAAAAAGAAAACATTACAAGTCAATCATGATTTGCATCTCTTTTCTCTGATGATTATGATCTTTGACGAAGAAAACCAGCTCATACTTACAAAAGTTTTTCAAGACAAGCCTCTCAAACATTTCCGGATGCATCATATTTTGTGCAGATATTTGAGGATTTAACCATGATAAGAGATACGGAGGATAAGATGCAAGAGGATAGATGGCTGCAAGTAATGCTCCGAGTGGAACAACTGGAAGATTTACAGCTTTTGCAGGATCTACCTGTGCATCCACTAACAATTAAAATCCTCTTCTCATCACATCAGAGATAAACATAGGTGCGGTCTTTATGAAATCCTAAAGTGCAGCATGTGAAGTGTTTCATTTCACTTACTAAGGGTATAAGCATTTTCAGGGATGACCGTGAAGTAGTGTAGTCCAGTGATGAACCCAAAGTGATGACTGAAGCCAACTCAGTGCACTTTCCTCTGTAACCTGGTAAATCCAAACACATTTACAAGCATGTATATGTATACTACATGAAGATACAGATATGGTCCCTGTTTCCCAAAATGTGTGGCTCTTTTCACTTCTCAAGAGACAAACAAAGTGAGCTTTGACCTAATATCACCATTTTGATATGAGGAGAAGTGCAACTTATAGTACATCTTGTTTAGTTTTTAAAAATATCTGAATTTGAAGATGAATTAATCTACTCTGACTTTAACTCCGGGATTTAGTCAAATTGAATCTCAAGGAGTTCTTTTGTTTTAACAATAAATATAATACTAGGAATCATTCTCTTTGCTGAAGAAACAACTGTAATGAAATTAATCCAAATGTTATTTGACTAACTTTGGCAACTATTTTTCCCCATAATTAACTAAGACTAGGAAATACAGAAGTCGTGGTAGATCAGAAGGTGCTATACCATCTTGTGAGAGCATTGCATACAGCAAGATACCTCCCATGGAATGACCAATAGCGAGCAACTTTCCATCCTTTGGTCTGCTTTGGTTCCTTATGTAGTCCATCTACATAAGCAAAAACAGAAGTGCTAATTAATGCACGTTGAGTGCATAGATATGATAATTTTAGGAAACCTCCAGCAATATGATACACAAGGAGATAAAGAACAATCTGTTCAAAAACTATGCCACGAGATGTCACCTCACCGCTGTAGGCACATCTTCTTCCAAGTAATGATCGAAGTCCCAGTTATATTTCCCAATCAGATGAAGTTGTTTCCAGAAATCTTCTAGTGTAATAGAAAAGCGGTTTTGCAAACCAGTAAACTGAGTGATTGGTTGTTGACTTTCATCAACAATATCTCCAAGTCTGTGACCAAAGTCCATTAGTTGGCTAGTGATGGAGGAAACTTGTGCTGCATCTTGTAAACCTGAAATTTTTATCCAAATATGAATGCGATGGCCATGCAGTCTCCTTTTCAAAAGGGCATTACAGTTTCACCATTTCTTTCCTGATTGATTTTGTATACTAAGCGATAACTTATCCATTGTTACTGACCTTCATCAGTTGAGCTAAGCTGCTCTTCAGAAATACCCTCAAATGTTCCTGACAAATTTGTCAAAATTTGCAAGTCATCAGATTTGGATAGTATGACCATTAATGGAACATTATTTGCCTCATGAGTCACAGTTGAACCATTTGAATCTGTAGTACCTTGGAGAGGATCGTTTAGTTCTTCTAGACTATTTTTTGCACTCAAGCCTGCTCCTCGAACTTCAAGAATCCAAGTATCAAATCCTTGCCCAGACATATATCGTGCAAAAGATGACTGCAGAGTAACCAAAATTCTTGATTGGAAGTTAAACCACAAGACTGATGTCTATCTAAAAGTCAAAGAGCGACCAGAGCAAAATCAGAGCAAAGTTTTCAATGACCACATCTGCTCAGACAGATAACTTTTTGCTTGGATCTTGAAATACAGATTGATAAAAGCCGTAAGATTAATCTAAGAAAACCAACGGAAACAAACCATATCACCTTCAAGGTATGAGGAGATTAATGCATTTTGCAATTAGACAGGCACAAAGTGTACAATATTGTGTACATATACAATAATCAAGTGTGAGAAACAATCTCCATAAGCAAAGATGGTATTTTAATTTTCACACGGCTTTAGACATTTAAATAAGTAGATCTTAATCATGGAACATCCATCCCATTATTGAGGTGAAAGAACAGCGATGCCAACTTCAACGTCTTCTACACTAATTTGAGACTTCGATTGAGAAAATGATGTTATAAGGATGTCTTAGAGATACCAAGACTACAAGAGGTGGAAGTTAGCGGAGTATTTGGTTAACTCGATAATTTAAAGCCAAAATTACAGGAGCAAGATAGCATTCTCTGATTGCTCTAAATCCTGATTCCGGTTGATGCTTTACTTCCCAAATCAAAGGTTTAAATATGTTAGACCAACTTCTCCAGGTATCGCATGATTCTTACGGCAGAAGCACAACTGGAAGTTGGTTCAAGACTGAGAACTTGAAAGAACTCAAAGCTTGAAGACTGCACAACAAGAATTTAAACAATTTAGATGAGTCTCCAACATTCTCTGGACCACAAGCATTACCTATCCAATAGTTAACAAAAGAACTTGCCAAATTCACGAAACATCAGGTCTCCAATTGCTGTTATGAACCAGGACTTGTACATAAATTTCTACGCTAATGCAAATTACGATTTAAGAAGACTAACAACCAAGGACAGGGCAGACTTCTGGAAAAATATAAGCAAGTTACTCAATAAGATGCACGTAGATAGGTGGGTAGACCATGTTGATGTTGGGGAGGAAGAAAAAAGCAGAGACTTACACCAGGAGCAAGATCATAGCCAATGGCATTAGTGCCTACTCCAGACAACAATAACAGAGGATGATTCCTGCGGCTCCGCTGCACACCCATTATCACACATTATATCTATACAAAATTGTAATATGTGTACGCGAAATTTATTTTCCAGATTTTCTATAAACGTATATAGGGGTTCTGATTTCAATGTAGAGCACCTGCGGTGAGGGCAAGTAGCGCCATAGGGCGAGTTTCCATTCATGGTTGGGAAGGGGAACGTAATGAAGCTCATCCGCCGTACAAACGGAGGGCTTAGGGGTCGTTCTACCACCACCGGCGCTAGCACTGATGCAGAGTGGTCTCAGCCGCTGCGGCGGACTACCAACGGCAGCAGCGGGTTCGACGGCGGCGAAAGACGGAAGGCCAGCCGCCGCGTGAATCGTCCAACGGAGATCCGATTGAGGAAACACAATCATTTTATTTATTTCTCCACTATTGAGAAACAGTTAAGAATTTAAATTGTTCTAGCGTGAGATGCATTGAATAGTCGATTTAAATGGTACAATGATTAATGAGTAAGCTTTGAAAGTTCAAAATACCAGAGTTCCCTTTCATTTATATAGTGTTGCTTAAAGTTTTCAACGCCGGGATATCTTATAGTTCTATGCACGCAACATGTGTTACGTGTCCGGGTTCTAATGCTTCGTCTATTCCACGGAACCACGAGAGAATTAGCTTTTTTAGGCTATTTATATTTTTTTTATTTTTTTTTATTCAGCGTGCCGCAGGTTTCATCATAATAACAACTGTCACACCCCATTTTGGGAGGCATGACTGACACTTGGTGCTCTACTAGGACTTGAACTGCTGAGCTGACTGAGCCTAAGCATCTCTGGTGCAGGGATGACTCTAACTCTAGAATCAAGAAAACAACGGGCTATATAGCGGCTGTAAATACAACCCCGACCGACAAGACCTATAACCACCTGTGAAAATAAACAGCAAACCAGAGACAAACAATCATAGGGAGTCTTATGCGGGCCGACAAGGCCACCAAGATATCTAGTTATAACTGGAAAGTAAAATCAGATGTTAAACTGAACTATGACCGACAAGGCCACCAATTAACAGCTAAACGGGACCCCAAACGGCCAACACACGTAATCTAAAACACATATGGGCCCCACACGACCGATATCATGTAACCACAGGGAAGTAACACAATCTGCAAGCCTCTAGGAGTAATAAGATGGTTGGGACAGGGCCCCGACCTACCCATATGGTACAAACAAAAGGAATAAACCTCTATCACACAAGCTCCGAAAGAAGGGAGTTGACGGTTCTGTACGGCTCTACTGGAACTACGAGGGACCTGCTTGTCGTCTATCTGCACCTGCAGGCAAGTAATGCAGCGCCCCAGAAGAGGGCGTCAGTACCATAGGTACTGAATATGTAAAGCAGTAACTTTAAATGACTGAAAGTAAGAAATAGAACTGACAATAACTGAAGTAAAGAAAACGGACTGAAGATGACTGAGGTAGTGAAATCAGGTCTAAATATACTGTAATAAGGAAGGTAGGGTTCATACCTGACAAATGAGGCGTCTTACTGTTTAACTATCAGTAACTAGAGCAAGCATAAACTTTACCTGGCCCCCATAAGCTAGAAGGTACAATCAACACAGAATAACCCACCTGGACCCCCACTAGCCCTAGTGAGTACACCTCAATCTATATACCCCTATCTAGGTCATACTGAGTCAACTACCAACTATAAGCGTCCTGTCGATCCCTTGGGCCCGCTCGACCCCTGACTGTAGTTGTGTCTAAGTCCGGAGGACTCCTAATATCTACACCTCGGGCGTAAACGCTCAGCGAGGGTGTCTATAAGGACAACCACGGCATATGAGGATCTGGATCCCCATCTTCGTCCCTTGCGGACGACATGCCGATCCGTAGAGTGACGTATCCTCGTCCCTAGAGGGTGGCGACACGGCTATTAACCCTGGGGTGGTCACGGAAGCTATACAGGTGTAGTCCAGCCCAAAATAATACAAATTACAAGCCTCGACTGACAACAACAATTAGACATGATAACATACTCTTGACATGCTTTATTGGGATTCATACTGGACTACTATGCTGAAGAAACTAACTTGCCGAAAGAAAATGGCTCAATATACCTCGTTCACTGTTTACCGATCAACTGGAGGGTTTCGGCTCGTGTTCAATTGCCCTTCTCAACTGTAATCATATTAACGGAAGAATAGGGCTACTTTATTACTATAGTCGAAGAAAACAATAACTTATATATATATACTAACTATAGTTCAACTTATCAAAAGACGATCAAAAACTCATAATTTCTCGGAAATCTAGAAGGGAGAAATACTTACTTTAGGCACGTGATCATATTGACACTAGTTTGAAATAATTCCACCAACTTAGGCTCGGCGGGACGACGATTCGCCGGGCGTATTTTACGAAAATAACTCCGCAGCGATGCTCTCTGCAGCTTTATACTTCACTACCTGGAGTTAATTTAGATTTGGACAGCGTTTAGCGGCATAATCGGATGATTTCCCAATGTTTTCCTCGGTTTCTCTCTGTTCTGTCCGTGAATATGTGAGTAATGATCTAACTTCTAAGTGTGAGACCTTTATATACTTGAGGCGACAGATAAGGCAACGTGGCACTCTGCCGGTCGCGCTAATTCTGCTCCGTGCCACTCTGGGTAATGCGGAGGGGGCTGCTCTGTGCCACTTTGCCTCTCTGGCAACTTGGTTCGGCCTCCTCCCGTGAAATCCGGACTTTGCACTCGTTCGGCCTTTCCCCGAGCCCTTTCTTCATATGTATGGCACTCTAAAACTCTTAACCAACAATACAAATAGGCCGACTAAACGTTAAAAACTTACGGGGTGTAACTACAACGCTCCTCTATAGCCAGGACTAGAATTCGAAATATCTAATTAAAGGTGAAGGGACCTCAACTATTCTAAGACAATCTTTACTTCTTTATAATTTATTTACTTCAAGACTAGCTCATCTTCAACCAACCTCCATCCTACTTTTGGTGCTACCACTAAAAAACTCCTTATATACATTTACTGAAAGACTAACTTTCATTTATTATCAATTATTCAAAGTTCCTAAAACTCCTCGCAAGACTTCTTGGAAAACCTGTTATTGGACTTGATTGATCGCCCTTTGCTGTTGGTGTTGTTGTAGTATGATCCAATTGAAAGCTTAAACTTTGCCTACTCTTTTTTTTTTTTTTCCTTTTCCGTTTCCGTTAGTCCTCCTTTTGTCCTGCTGCTGATGACTTGTGGTGGAAAAACAGTGATGGAAGGCATTTATGATTATCCAAAGAAAGAGTAGAGGAGGAAAGATGATGATGCGTGAAAGAGAGAACTGCCTTATGGCGTGTACACATATTTGAATTCTTATCCAATTACTGAAAGAAAAGAGACGCAATGGAGTAACATCACCAACACAAAAATCTTCTCAATTGTAAAATCTCATCAAGAACCTGTTGAAATATCTAAAAAAAGGGTCAATGCCAACAAGGACATAAACACCAGGTCAAAAAACTGTCCAATTAAAATGTCATTACTTGGATATTTAAGTGGAGGATGTAGAAGCAAAATGTACATTCTGAAATATTATGTCCATTCAGTTGAGTAAAATATCTCACTTCTACACAAAATTGAGATTTTTCTTTGAAGGGTGTGGTTGTAATTCATAACCAAAGAACGGAGAGAAATTTAATACCCCAAATGGAGTTCACAGCTGAGATTTTTATCTTTTTAATGAATAAAATGCAAGCGTGATTCAGAATTTCATCAACGAGTTTACAAGAGAAAGAACGTGTTTAGCAATTTCAACAGATGCATCTGCCTTCCCAACCTTGAGAGCTCTCTCAGACATATCTGTCATCAATCCCTCATCATCTGCAAAAACACCATCATTACACGAGAAAGATGCATCATCGATGCAGTAATTCTTAGTACATAATTAGCAGAATTGACCAGAACAATAACATGATTCGGCAAACACTTTCAACATGCATCTGGAGCAACCAAAAGGGTCCAAAGCAGAGGATGCTAATGTTCAAAACTGATAGGCAACTCTACTCCTCACTCAAAAATTTTAAAAGTAGGAAATCTTAGCTGAAAAAAAACACACAGAATAGACAATACAAGAAACAGCAAAAGAGACACAGTGAGTTAATCCAGACCAGGACAAGATTATGGTAAAAGAGTTCTCTGTTTGAAAAAAAATACAACTAAAACGAGTAGAGTAGCAAAATACAACTAAAACGAGTAGAACACATCTACAGCAAGCCCTGGTTCTTTTTCTAAATTTTGGTGTTCGGTATAACACCGCCGATGTGCATTCGAAGCAAGGGTTGCTATATATCTATTTAGTAATCTTCAAGGCTATCTAAAACATATGCTGGCCCTTTACAAAAAACCTATGCACTACTGATGTTATTATTCCAATCTGGTAGGATGTTTGTATGACATGAATCCATGAATTCCATAAGGAGATCATGAACAAATTGTAAAAGAACACATATCCCTTATCTTCAGCAACTAAAGGACCTTAGCAATGTGTGCAATCTTTTACTTTATAGTGACACTTAGGAAACTAAGGCGTCCTAGCTCTATTGTTTATTTCACCTTTCTGCGAATTCCTTTTTTTAATATGGGGATACTAAAGACAGGCACGTATAAAGGCTTAAAAATTTACATATATGTTACCAATCTAAAGTCACACAACTAATCATTTTGAATGATGTTAACCTCCCACCCTCACTCGTTTCTCTCTTATGTCTCAAGAGTGTCAAAGAATCTGTGATAACTAATATGAGAGGTCATCAGGAGAGCGTCATACTTATTGGAGCCTGGTAAATGTAACTACATTCCTTTCAGCAGATTTAGGTTACAAGACTAAAAGTAACATATCTCTTGTATAGCTCAAAGAACATGAACTTAGTTGCAGACTAACCAATTGCCAAAAACAGATACATTTATAGCGTCTTGATACCATGCTCTAAACTCCAGCTCCTCCATTTTCACATATTATTAGTCACGTCAATGTTCAGTGTGGACGTAGCAGAGTTTCATGTTCAGAATCAAAATCATAGATATTCAGATGAATAGAAAAGACTAAGTAACAACACCATGCAAGCAAGATGATGTGTAGATTGTTTTCTAACTAACAGCAGTAATCAGAACAATAATTCACATACGAGACTGAAAACCATACCTAAAATTTCTTCAATAGCAGTTTTAAGAGTCAGAGAGTCAAGTTCATCTTCAGCTATAACCCTTGAACCAGCTAAATCAGCCATTAGACAAGCATTGTGAAATTGATGTCCTTCAGCGACATTCGGTGAAGGTATCTGCATTAATTTCAAGGAAAAGTCATAAAGAAGTGTTTTGCCAAGATTAATATACTAATGATCATATTTCATGGAATCTGAAGTGATACAGTTGTAAAAGTAAGGAGGCAAAATATGTGTATTTACATATGGGTAAGCATGAATTTCTTTTCATTTATAATAAGCATAGAAAAAAGAAGCTACAGTTCAGCTTGAATTTTAAGTTCATGTAAAGTTTTGTATCAAATGCTATATGGCTCTACTTTAATCTCCTTTGAATATTCTCCATCTTTTTTTTTAAATTGCAATCACTCTTTCCTTGCATCTTTGTGTAACTAATCAACCTTATAAATGGTAGAAACAAATCCTGAGCCCGTAGGCCTTTTCACCCCGGATGTCTACATATCAGTCAGATGATGTGTTTAGTTACCAGAATACAAGGTTTCCCAGCAGCCAAGATCTCAGAGCAAATCATTGCTCCAGCTCTAGATACAATAAGGTCTGCAGCTGCATATGCTAAATCCATGGAATGCAAGAACCTTCACCAAGTTAGGACCAAATCAGATTAAAACGGAGAAAAGTGCATCCCTTTCTTAAAGAAAACTTAGAAGCCTGAAATGCAAAATTTGTCATGTAGTAATACACAATTGTCTAGTCTAAATCAGGATATAAAACATCTGCAGCTCTAACAATAGAAGAAATTGAACTGTTAAAACGAAACAACACTCACGGGGTTAAGTATAATCGGGGATGGAATTTTACGAGGCTCTCCATCTCATCATATGCTAAGACCCCGGTTTGCCATATTAGAAACAAGTCTTTCCGTTCGTTTAACATCTCAGAATACAAATGCAAGATGGCAACATTAAGTGCACTGGCACCCAAAGAGCCTCCAAGGATCAACACCACCTTACCATCCCCCTTCCCTACCACAGCATTTGAAAAGAAATGACGTCTTCCCACAGCCTTGGAAGCATATTGCCTCAAGCACAATCTCACGGGATTTCCGCACACCACGCATTTGCTCTTTTGCCAAAAACAATCAACAGTGGAATTAAATGCAACAAACACTTTGTAGGCAAACAGGGAAAGCACCCGATTAGCGATTCCGGGTACTGAGTTCTGCTCTTGAATCGCAAGTTTAATGCCTCTTAGTCCTGCAGCTAGGCAAATTGGAAATGAAACAAACCCGCCAGTTCCAATCACTATATGGGGTTTGAATTCTTTAAGTATTTGGGAACTTTTAATTAGGGATTTGATTAGAGTGTAAGGGAGGACGAATAAGTTGTAGAGAGAGATAAAGGGGCGGCCCAATGGTGCGGCAGGAATCGCTTCAAAGGAGTATCCTGCTGTTGGCACTGCAGTGCTCTCCATTCCAGTTTGTAGGCCAATGAAGAGAATTTGGGCATTTGGGTCAAGGATTTTGAGGTCATCAGCAATGGCAATAGCTGGGTAAATATGGCCACCGGTGCCCCCTGCGGCCAATATGATTCGAAGAGTGTCAGTTCCAGCAGCTGCTGCTCCGGATGCATTGGTGCTTTGGTTGTTGGGTTTGTTCAGAGAGACACAGTTACTGATCTTGAGATTCCTGAAAGAATTTATACACATTAGATACAAACAAAAGTTATACTATATACATAAAGACTGTCTTAGAGAAGAGAAATAGAGCCTGCCTAGATTGAAGTTGAACGGAGAGAGCCAAAGTTAAGGATTTGGGAACGGAGAATTGGGTTTTAAAGTGCCGGTAGCTCAGAGAAGAGTGTGAATTAATGGCCGTTAACATGATTGACAAAGAAATATGAAGAAAGCAGAATCAAGATTCAGGGTACACATCTGTCTGCTCAAAGATTGGATCTTTACTAGATTCTGCCTCCTCACTAATGTTTTAAATTAAGTTGGTAGATAAATAGAAATTTGAGTTCATGCTTTTTGTCCAATAATTAATGTTTACATAACTCCCAACCTCTCTTATCCTGTGCTAAAGGTCCCACGTCTCTTTCAATTATATATCTGAATGAGTCTTCTGATTGCAACATTTGCAAGTCTTCTGTTCTTTAATTTTATCTAACTTCTTTGTCATTTGATTTAATAGGTGAGCAATCTCCATTGTCCGTTCATGGATGTGTCTTAGTATTCATCATTCAACGAGGGCTATTCAAGTCCAGAAAACAGACAATATGAATGAAGCACACAGGTGAGTGTAAATCTCAATTTTAACTTACTTATGTGATGATAACCGTGATATCTTTCAGTTGGTACCTGAATTTTAGTAGGCATGTGATTTGTGAACATGAATTGGTTGATATTGATGACATATGATAATGAAACAAATAGTAAATTAGATAAAGTAACTGTAATATAAGCCAAATGTACCAAAGGAGACAAAGGGTCAATTAAAGACCAAACATATGTTACATATCATACACCATATGTGTGACAAATTTAGAGCTCAAATTTGAGAGAAAAAATTTGGAGCTTGATTCATAAAATTGTGTGAGTTTATCGAAACAACTGGACTACGTGTGTATTTTTCAATGACCACCTAGAAATTTCTTCAACAATAGCGCTGTGGTAGTGCAGCTGCCTTATTATCTAATGGTTTTTATGGTCGTTGAGTTTTGTTCCATTTGAGTTTTTTGACATACAGCAAATTTTCTTTCAGTATTACTGAACTTTGAACATGTTTTGATTGACAGAAAAATTTGTTCCCATCTGTTTATGATGCTAAAGAACACTCATCTGTTGGAAATCATTTTCTTTTTATATTTCTTGATAACTGGTAAATGAATTTGCACATGCTCTTTGTTTGGCGGCATGTGGGTTTTAAGTAGAAAACTACGTGCTTGCAAAGCAGTATGTAGCATGAAAACTGTGAGCAATTAGTAGATATCATAATTATAATTCCATTTAATTATATTCATATATGTTTCACTTCTGACAATTTCTGTTCTTATTTAAGTGAAAAAATCAGAGGGCTTTTCCCCTTTTCAAGGAAGGGTGTCAGACAGGCCATGTTACCATGGAATAGCAACTATAGTAGTATGAGATAATTAAGCCAGCTAGCTGCATTTGTAAGTGGCACACCTATAGTACAATTCTCGATCTGATTGCCAATTAGAAGTCAAGATCGTTTTATTGATTGAACATCCAATTGGAACTCCACATTCGGAGAACATGATTCTGTTGACTTACCTGATAGTGTTGGTGCTGCAGTATGTTAGATCTGCTAGCCAATTGAGCTAATCGTGATTATTTATCTTATAAGATGAGACATAAACATAGCTGAATGCATAAGGAAAAAGATGATGATCTGTTTAAAGATTTTATTTGGCTCATCTGATTCATGAAGCTAGAATTGAGTCATGAAAGAATGACTAGTTTTAACGGAAGGCAATAGGCAATTCAGCTTGGTTTGTCTCTGTTTCTCTTGTCTTTGCCATGTCCAGGATTTATGATTTGTGTTGCTAGCCACAGAGATCATTCTATTCCTTTCTTCTCACGCCTTGTTAATAGCACTGCACATTGTCTGCACTTGAATTTTGAATTGAAGTGCCTAAAGCAATTCTTGTTGGTCTCTATAAGTTCTGGATTCTGACTTGATTGGACTAGAGTTAGTGTCATCCCATTGGACTGAGCTTTGTGGTTTTCTTAGCCATAAATGACACGTTTCTGAATAAGGCACTATCAAACAACTGCAGTAGGCTTCAACATATTATTGAGCTCAACATGATGCAGATATCAAGAACGCGTTACCTGAGGAAACCAATTCTTCTCCTTTTTGACAAAATCCAGAGAAGCATAAATGAAATGAACGTTGTTGACTAAAGATTAGTCTGATAGTTTTTTTTATTATCCAAAAGGGAAGCAATAACTACATGGAAAGCAATTACTACATTGTTCTTCATTTCACCTTATGACACCACAAGCAAGTATGTTTTTAGCCCCATCAAAGCAGAAGCATGTTGTTGCATGAAGAATATCATGATACCCTTATTCTCTGCCATAATATACTCCGAACTGTAAAAAACAATTACACTTGATATCAAATCTTTCAACGGCTTGGATTTATTTGTAGATGCTATGAAGTTCTATTCTGAGTTGTGGTATTTTCCGCAGCTAGCTGTGCTGTAGCCTGTGTTAATAAAACTGCAGTGTTAGGGGTCATAGTTTGGTACTGAGAAGGAAGTGGTGGAGCTGTTTGTTGGGCATAGAACACTTGGTCATGCATGGGATGAGAATATTCATAGCCGAAATTAGCAGCGCCATTAGGAACTGCAGCCATTTGCTGTGATGGAGGAGGAACCTGGGAAAGGCCGTAATACTGTTGATGATATTGACTTGAAGGAACCTGGACCACTGTTGGAGTTGCTGGGGTAGCTGTTCTGTATACATTGGCAGGCATTTCAGGCTTAGAGGACTGGACTGTCCTTGCTGGATAAATAGGTGGGAGAGTTTCTTTAAACACTGCTGAGGATGAAACCATTGTTGGATTTGGTGGTGTTAGCTGCTGGCTTGAAGCTACAGCAGTAGCATCAGCTGAATTAGATTGCACCGTCAAATTATACGGTTGAGTCTGAGGTACTGGCACATAATACATTTGATATTGCTGATCCATTTGTTGATGAAGTGGTTGCTGTGTTGGGGGTGCGTACATTTGATAGTAAGACGGGATTGCCACTGGACCTGTTGCAGTATGTTGGATGTAATGTGCGTTGGCAGGAACAAACTGCTGTTGCTGCTGTGGAACTTGCATAACTACAGAATCCTGGACTTGCTGCATCTGAATTTGGGAGTTATAGTCCATAATATTATTTTTGGGATCAGTTACAGCAGGAGACACTCTGGTTTCGCGACCCGTCCCTGGAGGTGCATCTTGGTAAACTGTGTGTTTCGAGAAGGATGTACCTGATGCGATGCTGCTATCACTGGAAATATCCAATTGTGTTTTAGTTGATGAAAGTTAAAGCTTCTCAATGTTTTTAATCTCAAGTACACTAAAACATGCTAAAAGTGAAGCAACAAGTATCTTCAAGTCCTGTTATATCTTTGTGGTTTATTACTAGTTCTTGTTGTTGTTTCGATCTAAATAATATATCAAAAGCTATTCTTTTACCTGCAAAGAGTCTGAATAAGAGCATAGGTCCTACAATGGAATCTTGAGTTTGAACTATTGAAGAGTTGTATGATGCATTAGCACGGAGAAAAGGAATTACTGATGTTTCACTTTTGAAAAGAGAAGAGAAGAGGGGGTTACGTTATTGCAATGATCTTTCCTTAGATATGCTATTGCTGATTGATATCGAACATAGGAATAAGACGTTTGTTGTCAACTAAACGAACAGAGAAGCAACAACTATACCTTGCTACAGAATCGGGCGATTGCAAGTTGTAACCTCCGGCATGCTTTGAATCAGGCGATGGCAAGCTATAACCATCTCCAACTTTCCGCTGAATAGGCTGTAACGGCAATGGAGGTTTTCGGTGCCCAGAGGGCGCACCATGATCTGATTTCTCATCATCAGAGATAATCCGTCCATGATGTTCCCCTGTAGCCGGTGCAGTGTTCACCAAGGTAGCTGATGACATAACGGCTGCACCACCAACTACGTTAGGAAGAGGTGGCGTCGCAGCTGCTGCAGCCATATGAAGGTAACCATCATCCATCTTTTGTGCATTTGAAGCTACATTCATGTGTGATAATTGTTCATCTAACCCGAGCATCTGCTCGTGGAATCTTGCATTCATTTGACCATCTTCAGCTCTAACCTTAATTGGGGGCAAATTTGGCATAGATGGGGATGAAACACTGGATTCAAATGATGAGGTTGTTTCAACCATTGGTGAATCAGGCATAGTGGATTGCACTTCTTGTATTACATTCTTTGCCATTTCCCTATTGTTTGCAGCCAACGACTCATTCTGAGCCTCCTGCAGGTTTACACCAGAATCACTTTTGGGAATGCTTTCAAGTTCCAGAAAATTACCCTCGGCAGCTGAATCAGAAAGTCCTCTAGAAAGCATGCTAGCATTGTTAAGAGCATCAACGAACCATGTTTCGGATTTCGAATCAGCAAGGAGGCAACCCATGGAGGCTGCAGTCTCAGGTTTAGCAAGAAAAAGGAACAAGCGCAGACGAGATGGTTTCAAAGGCGAAGCTGACATTGCACGATCATATTCTTCGATCATGTTGTCCAAGTCTTCATCAGTTGTGACAGATACAAGGGAATCAAGATCTTCATTAGGGAGCTGATACTTAAGCGAGAATCTGCGCCCATTGAGGAGAGTGTGGGAAAGGCGAGCTTGGAGATCGGAGAGGGAGGACTGACGGTCAGCTACCACAATGCGCGTGTCACCACCAACATAACAGAGGGACTTGTCATGGGGACGGGGAATAATGTGACCCCCATAGCTGCATATGAGACGGAGTTTGGCACCGGGGACCTGCGCCAGAGACTCCTGATCCCATGTATCATTTTGCCGGGAGCGCGGGGAGGAGGTGGCAGAATCTGGATTGTTTTGCTGGGCTATGGTAACTATGGGATTGGCAGTGGCATAGGATGGAAGAGGTGGAGGATCCATTGATTTCAGATGAAAGTGGACTCTACTGCTGAAGGCTTACTTTTGGGAGAAAAGTGTACAACACTAGGAGCAAATTAAATAGTTGTAGACCTGTAGTATTATATTTCATCAAAGGTTACAGCTAGCATATAAACAGAGAGTGGAAACAGAGTTCAAAAACTTACTGGCAACAGCTAATAAGTGATCAACAAGTGAATGGAGAGATCCATTTATCTATGGATCTTTATTTCGGGTCCATGGTAAGTAATACAGTAATATAATATTTGATACTATCATTTTTTCCCACAAAGGTTGAGAGAATGAACTGTTGTCATATTATAATATATGACATTCTACTACCCTCAACCCATAAGCTAATTTTGAAGAATGAATTGGGATCAAGGTCTAATTTTTTCATATGATATCAATGCTAAAACTCATTTATCTTCTTAGTTTTATGCTATTAGAAACACGCGCCGATCGAAATTCTATCGAATATTAGGATTTGATTTGGGATTTTTCGTTAGAAAAAGTTTCAGATAAGTATTACATTTCTGATGAAATTCGTTGAAAATACGCGTGTTTTTAATGTAAAATTATATAGAGTATTATGATTTTGACCCGCATATTGTGGTTGTCAAACACCCCTCATGAAATGTCCTCACTTTAAGAGCTAATTTTTCACGAGAAGTTAAATCCAAGTTAAGATTCATTTTCTCTAGAAACTATTTTATAAGAATTTGAATTTTTAAAGTGTAACAAATTGTTACTTATGATACATTTAAAGTATGTAAATACGATTTCAAAAGATTCAAGAAACAATGATTTGAATTCACTCTAAAAATAAAAGTATTGATCTTTATTCTCTTAAAAAAAATGTATTTGCCTCTATGGATTCTTTGTAGGAAAAAAGGGGGTGGGGGTTTGAGAGTTGAAGGATCACATGGGGGATTTTATCGAAGAGACAAAAGGGTAGCTGAGACTTGGGGAAATCCACGTGTGGTAGGACAACGTTCTGGCTATTTGGCACATGAGATGTCACCGCCAATTGGAGTTTGAATTATGAGAACATCAAATACTTTTTCAAAAACATTATATTTTACTTAATTATGTTATATTTAATCATAATAAAGGGAAATAATTATTTTATAAGTAACCAAAAAAATTATAAAAGAATGAGTAAATTAAAACTTAGTTAGAGTTGGGGGTTGGGTTATGACTAACATTTTAGCTCAATCCATTTCAGGCAAGTAATTTTTGGCGAGTCAATAACCTGTCCATTTAGATTCGTTCACATTCAGTCCAACCCACTCATTTGATATCTATAAATTTTTTTCCTTTCTTTTCTCTTTTCTGCTCAATATCTATTTAGATAGCAGATTAATTTCAATTTGTACCTGGAAATCTCACTTTAAAGGATAAATTGTTGCATGTCAAATAGAATGAATCTTGGTGAATTTTTTAATAGGAAAGATTATGGTGTAAATATAAGGGGTCACTAATTTGTCACTCCATTGCTAACTTTTGACAATATGTTTTATTTTTACTTTTTGGTGGTGCAATGCATGCATGAGAAGTAGTGAGGATAGTTGCGGATATTAAAAGCAATCCAAGTTTCCATAAAAACTTTAGCTTAATTTGTGTTTCCTTAAGATTTGCGAAGTTTGTACTCTCCGCGTGGAAACCCAATGGCATTGGCATGGAGATCCAAAAGACACCCTATATATATAGTTTCTTTTTTTTTTTTGTTTTTAGAAAAGCAAGAAAAAAAAAGATTTTAGGAAAATTATCTTTTTTTAAAAAAAATATTACGTGAGGGGTAAAGAAAGGAAAAATAAAAAAATAATTATAAAATGAAAATCGAATTTTTCAGATAGTCAAATCATAACTAAACTATTAAGATTTTCAAATTATCTTGGCTCACAGGCTAATCATGATAATGTGTTCTGTCACATTTTTCATCCTTGAATTTAATTGACATCTGAATAGCGGTGGATTCAATCATGAAATCTTAAGTTAAACTATATTGCCCCTGATATTTTTTTTAATTGTCATATATATTAAAAATAGTTATTAATTTATAAAATCAAAAGATAATTAATTATATTTTTCATCTTTATCTATAGTATGAATTATTGTAGAATTAAGATGCACGTAAATAGATAAAATGTAAAAAATTAATAAGGACATATTGATCAAATTACACTTCTAATTAATTTTTTCTAAAAGATTGTGCAAACCTTATCCCGATAACTAAAATGAAACAAAAAAAGTGTATATATATAATTGAAAAATATAAATAGAGTTAAGATATATATTTTAAAATTTGTATTTACCTCAGTCCGAAATAAAAAACACTCGAGAATAAGGAAAAGATTAAAGAGTGATTTTAGCATGGGTTGGAATACTACTTAATTGGTGATATATGTTGATAAGAGCAATATAATTCAAACTTGATGCATAGTTTATGTGCATGAATCTTCCCCAATAACGAAACAATATAATGTTCCCATTTAATAACGGATACTTGATGAATACAAAAAGAATTAACTTAAATGTTACACACCCAAATTGAAAAAAGTTATATTGCGTATCTAACTTAAGTCAAAAAGTATTTTTTTATTAATGTCAAATTCATGCATGTCTACCCCTCCTTTTTGCTAGGGCACAATCAAGATTAGATAAAATGATATGGTCAAGTATTTATATAGCAAATCTTAACTTGTTTATGATTGAGACGTGTGTATAGTTGCTGTGTTTTTGTAGACTCTTAGCTCAACTTAGAAACAAGGCTTCTAATTTATTTCAACAAATTAAAGGGACGGAAACCAAGGTAAGAAGTATTTTTGTGGATTAAGATTCAAATTATAATATTCTAATTCTTTTAGTAACTGTTACAACACCCATATTACTTAAACAATTTGGGCATTGACTAAAGTATTGTAAGCAAGGTGCAAATCCCTGCTTAGAGAAAAGAAACTCAACTTTTATCCAACAGAAATTTATGCATTTTGGCCTTAAAGTTTATGTAAACATGGTTGGACTTCTGTCCTTTTTATCCGAACTCTAATCATATATGACTGAAATTTAATTATTTTTATCTAACTTTAGTCAATTTTGTTCAAACTTAAATAATATATATATGAACTTTAGAAATAAATAGTTGAAGTCGGACAAATTAAAAATAACTGAATATGACTGAATTTCAGCTAATTCAAACAAAAGTGACTAGACTTTAGCAAAATTAACTTTATAGATCGTATATCTGAAATCATCCCACCAACTATACACATTCAAAAAAAATTTAAAAACGGACACAACTTAAATGATGACGTCAAAATTGAATAACTGTAGACTTCACCTGCCTTATATTAAGAAGAGGTTTGCCAAAATGCCCATTCGAGGACATCCATTAAAAAAACAATTGGCCCCATGAGACATATATGTAGAAGAAGCCATTTTTCTGTTCTTTTTGAAAAATGGTACTACTAATGAACTTGCAGTGTGATAGTTGAAAAAAAAAACCCAGCTGTATGATCACGGTGAAGGAAAAAATGAACAGCAAAAATACGAAAGAGAAGTCAAGGAGAGCTTACCTGAAAGCCGATTTTAGTGCAATAATAAAAAGTGTATATCGTTGATATACCAAATATTATGCTAAATTGAGATGCAATTAGTCCCACAAACAATCAATCCCATATATATAATCAGTCCACCAAATTAAATGTTATGTAGTAACAGAATAAATGGGTTCGATGCTAAATAAAGCGACAATCCCCATTCAAGATAATAGCGAATGACCATTAGTTCTAACCGGACAAACAAAAAGAAAATACCATTTCCAAGTCATACTAAAAGAAAAAGTCTTCAGCAAAATCAAAGATGCAATTCTGAGAGTTGTCACTGATAGTCTCAAATAGCATTGGATCATGTTGAGAGTTGTCAGGAATTGCCATTTCTGAAAATTCAACATTTGATATTTCTGTCACCTGCATATATATAAAATCTACATAAGATTACGAGTATGAAGACACACACACATATATATGAAGCTTTTTTATCAAACTGATATTTCAAATAAATATAGAATTGCCTCACGAGATAAGCAAAGTTAATTAGATAGAATACCTGATTATCAGAAAAATTTGCCATTTCTGGAACTTGGACACTCGGTGTTACTGTCACCTGTATGTGTAGATTTAAAATCAATTTCATTAGAGAATAAGGATGTGTTTGGTATGACGAAAATATTAAAAAATAATATTTTTTTTTTCTTTTTGTGTATGTATTTAATTGTCAAAAAATATTTTTTAAGAAACACGTCTTCCTCCGAAAGATGGATAATGAGTTCCGTCAATACTTGTAAACAGAAGTATTATTTTATTTCACAATTATTGTCAATCTCTATCCAGAGGATAAAAATGCCTTCTTTCATTTTTAGCCCACTGTTAGTTTCTTTCACAATTTTCTCAATCTTAATTTCATTTAACTGTCTTTAAGTCTTAACCAACATTTAGTCAATATACGTATTAATCTTTTCTTTTAGATTTCATCAAAACACTACCTAATTTACTAAAGGCTTGTTTGATTCGAAACAAAGATATTAGGAATTATAATCTCTAACAAACATTGTGAGATTATGTGGATTGAAGTTGTACCTATCAAACTAATAGTTCAAATAAATAAAAAGTATCCTTGTGAGATAAACAAACTTAGTTAGATAGAATCACTTACCTGATTATCAATATGATTTGCTATTTCGAGCAATTGGACATTCGGTTTTATCATCTGCATATGTAGATTTAAGATAAAATTTATTAGAAAATTATGAATGTGTTTGATATGAAGGTCCTCAGTACTTGTGGACATAAATGTTAATTTCTTTCACAGTTATTGTCAATCTTTCATTAATGTGAAGGAAATAAAATGAGTCTAACTATGCAGGTCAACCAAGGAAAAAAATAAAATTTTAAAAAGAAAGGAAAAGGCAAACCGTTAATAACTGTTATTTATACAACAAAACTACTTTCTTTCCCTTAGAATTCTCTGCTATGGAGGAACAAAAAGTGATCTACTTTGAAGCGTTTGAACTAATCTTATGTAACTAAGGTACGAATTACGATTATAGACACAATTAACCTCTGTAATGCTATGCAAGAGTTAGATAAAAATACTAACCTGATCATCAGAGTATATTTGATCAAACTTACTGCTTTGTTCATCAAGTAGGTCAAAACTTGGAAATTCATCACTCTTTAAGAGAAAATCGAAATCATCCAAATTGAAATACACATCAGAGTTTTCCTTCTCATTTGCATCTGATGCCGCGACAATATTGTTTGGATCAGATATGTTTTGTTCATTGATATATTGCTGGAAATTAGCATCTGCTGCTCCCAATCCATTAATAGTTTCATTTCCAACATTTGTATCAAATTTTGTTGTGATACCTAGTACACCGGCAACATTGACATCCAAGTTATAGTCATTTTGAGCATGATGATCCCCACCGTCAAACGCCAGCTCAGGATTATAATAAGTACTCCCAATAATTGGGCCTTGTAATCCTTCTGATTCCAACATGTCAAATAATGGGTCATGTTGTTGTTGCAGCCCACCACCAACATTATTTTGGGCAGACATAAGCGGGCTATTGAATGGGTTTCTAGTGGTGAGGTTCAGGGATTGAACTTGAAGTTGTGGCCAAGAGGGTTGTTGTTGAATTGAGCTCTCTCCTTCGGAAAAGATGTTGCTAGTATTGCGAGCTGGAGATGGAAGCTCTCGGCCTATTTGTGTTTGATTTGGGTTGCATAGTTGTTGTTGTAGATTTGGAACATTTGCTTGAAGACGGGCCATTTTTGCAATTTTTCTAGTGGTACCTCTTTGTCTTGAACTATTCGAGGATCTCCGACCTGTTGGGCGATAACTAAATTGTTGTATTTGTAGAGCTTTCCACTTGTTGGTACGACATTTCTAAAAGAAAAAGAATGAAAAGATGATTTGACCAAAAAGAAGTTATTCATCCAAAAATATAAACTATGATCGAACACAATTTTTTTTAAAAAAAATATTTATTTAAAAATCTTCCAATATGATTTTTGATAGGAGTGGACTCGCTCAAGAAGGAAGGAGACTAAGGTTGTAAAATTTGTAGCATTTGAAATGAATGTACAAATTAAGATATATATATCAGGAGCTATATGGAAATAGATCAAAAAATATATGTTTATTTAGCTAAGAAAAAAATATTTTAATTTGCATGATTCAACCATTGACCGTAAAATGTTTTTAGTTTAAAAAAATAACAAAGAACTTATTCAATATACAACTATTCACATGGAGATATACAACAGTGATATTTATGAAAAATTGGGTATAATCATCCATATTCATCGTGAGTTGAGTACTTTAGTGTTTGACAATTGGTGAATGATAAATACCTTTAGACAAAATATAAATGAAGGATTGACAGTAGTATTACTAAATTAAATAGTGTTTTTATAATTTTGAATACTAAATATTGAAAATAATATCTAAATAATTGTTGGCTAAAGTGATATAAAATTAAATTATGGTTACTATAAAAAAAAGAAGGGATTTCTTCTCATGATAACTTTTAAAGGAATTTATTTCAGGGAAAATATTTTATAGTAACAAGAAAATGACATCAGTCATACAAAAATATTCACAAATGATATATAACTTGCAGCTTAAAATTTTTTAAGAAAGTACCTGGAGATGGCTTGCAATTTGCATCCTAGTAATATTAGGAATATTCATTATCTTCAGAATGTCTTGCGGGTAACATCCTACAAGTTAATTCCATAGCAATGTAAATTTACCTTAATATAATATCTCTAGATTAAGCCAAGGTACATGTAATTAATTATACAATAATCGCTCCATAAAAATGAATTGACAAGAAACTTAAGTAATTGTGAAGTAAACTTACTTCCTTCACCAAGGTATTGCACAGCCTCCATAAATTTGGCATGAAGATCCGCAGTCCACTCTAGGTAGCGCTTTTGCTTATTGATCTTATTTGAGCCTTTTCCACGTCTCTCTTTCCCCGACTTGCTTTTTTCATTTGATACAATATTATTTATGGCCTCATGAATATTATTGCTTTGTGCCTCGGTATTAGGCACATTATTCTTCTCACCCGCTTGTTTTTCATTATCTTCAATAATATTATTTCTCCCAATATCATCAACATTCATCAGATCATTTTCTTCTAGTAATCCTTCTCTAGATTTTTCCTTTTGATTTTTTTGCCTCAATAAAAATTGCCACAAATAATTTACAATTTTCTTGCTAAGTGATTTTTCCAGGAAAAGATAAGCTCCATTACTTAAAGCCTTTACTGCTAAGTGTTCATTGTATTCATCACATATAACTGCATAATTATTTTGAGAAGCTAAAGTTAGAATTGAATTATATTATAAACATTATGTGAAGAGTTAATTTCATGTATGTTTACTGAATTTCATCTACTACAAGTTATTACAAAATATCTGTCTATCATATCACTATACAAAGATAAAATTAGCGACGGATAACTTCTATTACTATACAGTAAAAATTCGTCAGTAATCCAATTTAACAATATATTATCAAAAAATCATGTTAGCTAATTTCTGTTATTTGTAGTGTATTTGGTTAAAATAATTGACTTTACCCATTATAATAATAAAGTCTTAGACGATATCTATTCATATTATAAACACTATGTGACTAGTTAATTTGAGGTATATTCGCTGAATTTTATTCATTATAAAAATAATGCTATAAAATAACTAATTATCATATACTAAAATAAAAGGAATTATTGACAAACAATTTGTATTGCTAAACAACGAAAATTCATTGCTAACTTTTTAACAACAGATTATATAAATTATTGTTTACCTATGAGTGATTTAATATTTAGCAACAAATTAATGACGAACTTCATAGCTAATTCTTTTTAAAAAAAGTATTTTGATTAAAATAATTGACTTCACTCACTATAGCAGAAGCTGTTATAAGTCAAAAAGTGCTAGAATAAATACTTACCGAGTGAAATGATATCCAAGGCTACGGCTTGAGCCAAAAGCGAGAAGGAACATAAATCAGGTGAATGGACATTGATTATCATCACATCAATTTTTTCCTTTTCATTGGAGAGCATTGTCATGGCTGTGAAAGCCATAGGAACCATCGTAACTGTGTTGATACACTTTGAAAGTCAGTGAAAAAAAAAAAGATTATACACAAAATTATCATGAATATCTATTAAACTATTTCTCAATCAAATTCAATTATAAATTTTCATGTTATATTGTTAAACTTTTATAATATGTAGCTACATATATTAATATATCGAAATTATTTTATAATCAATATGTACAATCTTAAACAAATTCATACAAATATAACTTTAATGGAGGCAAACAAAAGGGGAGACAATTATTTATGCATATAACTTTAAAATGACCTATAAAGATCAATGGATTGAGTGATCTTTATATGACAACAAAAGTACAGTTACAAGAAAATAAGCCAAAAATCAGAGATCTTATAAAATATTGAGCCGCAAATTAATAAAATATAACTTTTCTATCTAAATTAATAGTTTTTGATGAATGACAATGTGATTTATATAAGTATTAACTTTTACTTTCGAAAGTTTCTAAAAGAGAAAAGAGAATTATTTGCGTTATGCCTATGTACTTCATGGTACATGCAAAAGCAGCTAATAAAGCAATTCTAATTTAAACAATTTTTTTCTGAATAGTCAATGAAATAAAAACCTTGGCAAGTAGACACTAAAGTATATACTGAAATGCAAGAAAAAACCTTGGCAAATAGACACTAAGGATCCAAATTTATTTCTTTCAAATTAAGAAAACATTCTTAAAAATTAAAATATTTTAAAATCAAGACACATGCTGTCAAAAGGATAAAATAATATCATATACAAAAAACTTGAAATAAATAATTGCAATAAAAAAGTCAAAGAAAAAAGAGTTCTATGAATTGAAAAGGACAAAGAAAAAACTTTGGCATAATGGATTTTATTTTATTTTTTTCTTGAAAGGTTTTTATTATTTAATTAACAAATCAATAAAAGACTTTTTATTTTAAGGATAATGCCAAATTAATTCTTATCAAGTTTTTCTCTCATTTTTTTTTCTTCTCTCTCATAGCCCCAATTTCGTGCCTCCACCATCCAAGAAATTATTTTTCTTTCTAAAATGAAAGATAGATCTGTAAAGATCAAAGATTTACACCTTCTAAAAGTATTTTTGAGGGATTAAATTTCTCCAACAATTTTATAACACTTTAGGCCGAGGAAAATAATAACCCCCACCCCTCCCTCCCCGGGATCGGAATTAAAAACTTTTTTATTTTCATTTATTAAATAATATTTAAATTTAATAATTTGAAAAGTCTATTTTAAATTATCAAGTTGCAAAACGAAATATAAAATACATGACGAATTGACTAAATAAATAAAATAATTGACATAAATTATATCTCATCAAGGACATCCAATAAAATTGGAATGGCACAAAAATTAACACAAAACTGTCTACCCCTTTGAAAAATCGTATAGATCTCTGTCAATGAAGTTAATCGAGTGGGTTACATGCTTATAATAAGGATCAAAAGTAGAAACTCTATTTTGGTTCTTAATAACCACTAAAAATACTCATTTATTAACTAGAAAAACAACATAAACAATCATAGAAATAGTGTTATGATAACAAAGAAAAGAGAAATTCAAGATCTACATGATAAATGAGATCTAAAAAGAGATCGATCTTTAAATCACGAATGAGATAACGATTAACAAATATCATATCAATTAAATCTCTTATAAAGAAGAAAACACACAAAATTTATTTATATCAACGAAACAAAGGTTATAAGTTTAATTTTAAAGATTTCACCGTTTTTACCTTTATATCCGTAAGGTTTAAGCAAATCAATCATCTCATCCGCAAATCCTCTGTCATGATCAACCAACATCACATGAACTTCTTCAATCATACCATGATAAGAAGTTGCCATTGGATTATTTATTCATTCAATAATTTGAGGATTTTCTTCTTTAGATACAGCGAGGAGGAGATACAAAAAGGCTGAGTTTATCAGTGAAACAGTGAACTGTTTTGGTAGGTGTTAAGTTAAAGCCCTAACGTGGAGGGTAGATTCCGCTTTAGGCCTACTTATAGAATATTGGTCGGTTAGCACGTTTAGTGTTGACCATATAAATAATTTATTATACCCATTTACTCTTTTTTTTTTTGTCTTTCTTGAGTCAAGATATGAGTACTTTTTTGTCCTTTTTTCCCCTTTTTATTTTAGAGATTTATTACGGAGGATAATAATTTCTTAACAAAATTAGTTGTCGTTGTTTAGTAACTTAAATATATTTTTCAAGAAAACATTTGCAGTTATAGGTCCAGATCGATACACGGAATCTAGAATAACGAGTGGCTCTAAATTGACCCATGGTATGACCATAGCGGCTAAAGAGCATAAATTAACGAAAACTAATAAAATAACATGAATAAGTGGAAGTCTGCATACATAATGATCATAAACAGATCAGTCAACACTGACAAGCTGAGATTCTACATATTGCCTGAAAAGCCTCTAACATAACTAAAGAGCTGATGGGACAACATCCCCAACTAACTCAATAAAAATATAAAAGTGAAACAATAAAATCAAACACTAAGCTGAAGGTCCTCGAATGATGAGGACTCACCAACAACGGGAATTGAGCTGGACTGAGGGGAAACTGAACTAACAATGGAACTGAATCTGAGCGTCTGAACCTGTATCATGAAATGATACAACACAAAGTACGCAATCAGTACGTGGGATGTACTGAGTATGTAAGGTAAGCAAAACGGGATAATAAAATACATAAGCATTCATAGGAGTAGGACAATTCAATACATGAAGTGATAATCATAGCATAAACAAGAAGGTTCACGGTTTTCAAAACTATTCATAAACTAGTCACTATTGTAATCATAAGAGGAATCTTGTAAATCATAACTTGAGCCAAAGTATCATAAACATGACAATGCATAAATTATAAGGGAACAATAGAAGGACTCGTCTTAACCGACACCATTATGATAGAGCTTACATGATGCCCCAGCTATCTCACTCAAGTGGGTAGAGCCGTCGCAAGCTTACCAAAGCAAGGGACATAAATGGCGTGATATCACTATTAGGGACCCTGTAGGGTTAACCATGAATATATACCTATGGTGACACATAGTTCTAAGACCTCAGAGTTTACCTGAATGCTGGACCTACTCAGTACTAGACACTACTCTAAAAAATATGCACATGAGGGCTTGTATATTATCGTGAAATCATACATGAAGTTCATGGACTAGTTAAATCATAACATACTTGATCATACTTGAAATACATGACTAGCTATGAAATAAGGGCCCGTGAGTCGACTAAAATTATAAACTCATAAATTATTAAGAACATACATGTTTGAGAAAATCACCATACTTAAAATTCATAAATTCATGAAGAGTACTTGTAGAAAATCATATTATAAATATTAAACCACAATTTTAAGTTTGGAGAATCGAAACCATAATAGAATTATAAACTTCACTTTTCATGAAACTTGCATAATTGGGAATAATTTTCTAAAAACTTAAAATCATAAATTTATAATTGAAATAGGTATAAACTCTGTCCATAAATCTTATAAACATGCTTTGGAACATGAATAGAATTGACCCATGAATAAACCATAGAAAAATTTATAAAATTATGATAAAACCCCATAAGATCATGAATTTGATCTAGAACATAAATTCATGAATTGAGGAGAATTTTTGAGCATGAGATTGAAAGGAACTCTTATTCAAAGTCCAACATACTTGGGTAAACTGATTCTTAACTTATCATTGAAAGCCTAGTAGATTTGGAGAGGAATTGGGGAAGTTCAAGCTTGATCTTCAAAGGAAAATTTTCAATCTTGCATGCATGGGAGGGAATGATTTAAAATAGGTTAAACTCTCTTAATATACTTCATCCAGGGTTTAAAACGACGTAATATAGGAGTTAAAAATATGGGAGATTATAAAATTTTCCTGAGAATCGGGCAGAATTTCAACAAGCGGGCACCCCCGATGGTATTTATGACAGGCCTTCACACTCCCGATGGTCTATCATTTGTGCCGTCGCCCTAAACCAGTGTGGTCAGTCTAAATCTCCTTCTGATGGTGCAAGTAACGGGCCATCATTGCTCCGACAGTCCTTCAGGTCTACCGACACCCCTAAGTCTTGAAAACTTTCCTTTGATGGCTCAGCAGACAGTCCGTCATTAATCTGACGTCTGTCGCTCACACTGTTAGGTCCGTGATGGGCCGTCAATCACGCCATCAAACCTAAACATCACTAGTGACGGTCAATCGCCTTCCACACGATCGTCATTTGCGCTATCAGGGGCTTGACGGTCTGTTAGTCACACCGTCACTCCCTGCACCAGACTAACAATTTAAGTTATTCTCCTTCATCAAGCTATTCTGTGGTCCGAGATGTTATAAATACTTACATATTATTACCAATCATTTATCATTCAAAAGTGTAAAAATCATTATCTCCCTATCATATCCTCTAAATTGTTTAATGTGATGACCCAAAAATTGAGGTCATAATGACACTTATCCTAACCCGTCGATAGGTAACCAAGTCTTATCCAAATTGAATATTTGTCAAAATGCGGAATAAAAGTAAGGAGTAACAAAAGTAAAGTCTTGAATCAAAATATCATGATTAAAAATAGAGATGCGAAAAAATTTAGTGACATAAGTACAAGGCTTCTAAAATACATGAATAAGATATGAAAGTATTACTTCAACTGTCCGAAAGATAAAGACAAGCAATAAATAAAAGATAGAAAGTCCGAATGTTGCGGAACAACCAAGTAGCTACCTCTAAGAACTTCGATAATGCTCCAATATCACCTGCTACTAGCACCAGTGATGCAATCTAAGGTGTCTACATATGGATGATAGTTTGGGAGGGTAAAGGATGGACGGGAGTGCAAAGTGGCCATATTGATAAAGAAGATGGGTTGACATTGCAAATGGTCATTATTTGATTTCAAGAAAAGGGAAGAGAACCAAACAAGGCGCTTACTTATTAAGGGCGTATTTGTGATAGTCTCTACTTTTCCTTTCTTAATATAAATAGGAGTTTTTATAATTTTCATAGGGAATTTTGATGACTTTGAACCAACCATATTTTGAGTGTAGTGGATTGCTAAGCTTTGCCTAGCTTTATATTGTTAATTGTGTAGGGAGGAGGGCTGCAAGGGTAACTAATCTCTCTTGAGGTTTTTCTAAGAACTTGGTGTTTGTTGGATTGCGGATTTGAGATCTTTGTTTCATTAACAAGGGTTGTTTTTCCTTCTAATTTGTGTCAAGTTAGTTATCCTTTATCTATCATTTACTTTTTTTTAATATCATTTGGTATCTGAGCTAGAATTAGTATTGTTCTTACAATACTAATCTTGGAATATAGATATTAAATAAAAAAAGTCAAAATAAAATTCAAAATTCAAAAAAAAATATGAATTTTTTTTCCTTGTGTTTTTGACACTAGATTCTTGTTTCCTACTGTTTTTGGAGTCTAGATCTTAGGTTCTCTTGAAATTTGAGTTGAAAATTGATTCTACCTTTGGACACCTTGGAGCTTGAAGACTTGAAGAAATTGACAATTGAATTTTATTTGTGGAGCTTATTTGTGGCTTAATTTTGATTAGGTTTTATTTTCTACATCAAGGGGAACATAATCCTAAAACTTGAAGTGATTTGGAGTTGTAGAGAAGCTTCCACCATTAAAGACTTTGAAGGTTTGAAGACTTTATAAAAATTGCAAGTGGGTCTTGTTGATTGGAATTAAATTGAAGCTTAATTTTAATTGGGGTTTGTTCTCTATATTAAGGGAAACATAATCCTAAATTTTGAGCTCATTTGAAGAAGTTTTGATCAAGAATTTTGCTCTTCATGTTCTTGGTGTTCCTGAAGATCTTTATATCTTCAAGGTGAAAAGAAGACCCAAAGGTATTTTTGATCCATTTCTTTCCTTTAATTTTGTGAAAAATGTGTTAGTGGGTCAATTTGTGAAAACTATTAGTTGAAAAAAAATTCGAAATTGAAAAAAAAAAAACAGATTTGTAAAAAAAAATGAAAGAAAAAGGAAAATCCATGCGGACGCCACGTCATCAGCCACGTAAGCGCCTAGTCAGCAGATATCTACCACTGGGCTCCCAGCAAAGCAGTCAACTCAGCAGCCCATTCAACAGCCACATCAGCGCCAATCAGCAGCCACATCAGCTAAAGCAGCTTTAGCCTTCCCCAGTCTCACTTCTGGCATGTGAGTCTCACTTTCAGAGAGGAAGTGTGCAGATTTTGGGCATTTTAGCCAAAACTTTTCGAAGTGTTGGGACTTTTTGGATCCCAAATTTTTTTTAAGTGTCCAAACTTCACGGTTCTTTTTCCAAACTTATTTTTCTTTTGACTTCTACACTAATTAACATTTAATTAACACAGTTAATTAGTTGTTTAATTAGTTCTTCATTTTTTTCCATCTCCTTGATTTTCAAAAACTACTAACATCAAGTACTTCACTTACTCTTTGTTACTTAGTTTTTTTGAGTCCGAATTTTTTCGTGCTTCTTCTACCTTTTTTTGTCTTTATTCTCATTGAACTTTCTTGATTCCATCATGTTAGCTTGAGTCAACAAGAATTCATTCTAGACCTTGCGTTGAGCTTGGCTACTTGAAAGTCAACGAATTACACAAGTTACAATCTTTGGTCATGACAATTGTGCGACATCTAAGGTGAGCATTTCTTGAGCGAGTGTGAATTATTTTCACTAACATAATGAGTTTGTTTGCTTTGCTTTGTTTTTTTTTGTTTCTTCCATATGTACGATGACCAATCAATAAGAGGTGAATAGGGTGCCCACCGGGGAATCTACTTTGGATGATGTGGTGAACATGATAACTGCTTTATCTTTCCATGTGGAAGAAAGAATGGATAACTTGAAAAGTTAATTTTTGGACCTTGAATCAAGGAATAGAGACTCTACTCATTTCTATCACCATGGACAAACAAGTGGAGTTCGTCATGACTCCTCTTCCCCAAATTCACCACGGACTTTTTATAGAATATTCTACCCCACCTCCACCACTCCCCTACCATCTTCTACCACCCCATTACCTACTACTACCCTACCGTATATTGCTCTACCACACCCACATATGCCTTTTCCTCCACCAAATACCCGTCTTCCAATTCAAAATATCCGTCCAAACCGCAATGCCCAACCTTTGAATGGTGAATTCCATGAGGAGTTGATGATATTTTCAATGATTACAACAACCATTTGAGAGGGCCACACCTGAACTTTCAAGGCCCTCACTGTTATACCCCGTAGAATTCCCGGCACTTAGACGACCTATTCGCACGTTGGTTAAGCATATTTGAAAGCCATACGTGCTAGGGAAAGGCCCGGGAAAAAGATCGGACGAGAAACCCGTCGAACCATCGCGGGAGGAGCCGAGGCAGAGCCCCTCCGCGATGGTAGTGTGTCACGGAGGTGAGGCCTCCGCGATGGCTCCGTGATACGTTGCCCTTGTCCAGGCCCAAGTATATAAAGCCCTCACTTCGGGTTAAATTCATTTCCATCACTTAGCAACTTCCAGAACACGCAGTAAGCAGAGAGAAACGAAGGAAAATTAAATATTTTCGTCCGATTACGCTGTCAAACGCTGTCCAAACCCAAATTAATCCTAGATACCAAGGTATTTAGCAGCAGGGAGCATTTCTACAGAGTTAGTTTCGCGAAATACGACCGACGAATCGGCGAGCCGCCGAACTAAAGTAAGTAGAATTGCTCTAAATTAATGTCTATGTGTTCCTAGCTGAGAAGTAAATATTTCTCCCTTCTGGGCCGCTAAAAAATAGCGAGTTTTTGACCGTCTTTCGATAAGCCTAAGTTTAGGCTATAAATTAAATCGAAAGTAACGTCGCTCTTTATAATAACGTTGTATTTAGTATTGATTGACGTATTTATGAATGCAGTTGGGAGAAAATAGCTGAAGTACCGGCCGAGCCTCGTCCGACGGACGAATATTCAAAGATAAGGTATGTACGGTTAAGTTTCCTCGGCAAGTTGAGTAACCTCGAAGCAGTATAGTAATTTATAAACCAGTAGCATGTTTAGAAATCGATTATCGTGTTATTTTGAATATTGGTGCAATATGAGAAGTTTTGGGTTGTAACGTGTACGATACCTATCCGTACGATATAGATTCGGGCGTAAGTGGTTAAGATTGCCCAGTATATTCAGTATGTGATGTAATATGCCATGTTAAGATATTATCGTGTTTAGCTGAAACCTCGCAAGGTAGTACAGTATCAGTAAAGCATTCCAGATATAGAATAGTAACTGTATATGGTTTAGAAAGCATGTTAGAAATAGGAAATTATGTTAACACAGAAACTTAGTAAACAGTATAGCTTTCAGCAGAAACACCTCCTCGTATAACTTTTACCCCAGTACAGTTTGACAGGAGGCTATATTTATATTTATACTTACCTGTCTCAGCATGTATCAGACACTTACAGATTACTATTATTAGCTCAGTATGTGATTTATACGATACCCTACACCTGTTAATCTTAGCTTATGAGATACACAGACAGCATGATGAGTTGAGACCATTGTATTGATTGGGGTTGGATTACCTAGCATCCCTGACCGCCTAGGGTTAATAGCTGTATCGACTCGTCTGCCAGAGGACGAGGATACATCGCTCTACGGAGTGATATGCCGTCCCGCAAGGGGACGAAGATAGGATGTCAGTTTCCCCATATTGTGCCTTGGTCGGCCCTTATACACCCCCGTCGAGCGGGTACCCCCGGGGTGTTGATTTAGAGTCCTCCGGACTCAGATATAGTTATAGTCAGGGGCTCAGCGAGCCCAAGTGCATACCCAGGGACCGGCAGGATGCTTACAGCCACTATAGGAGATGGGATGATCAGGGTAGGGGCATAGATTATGTGTTGATTGTACCTCCCGGCTTATGGGGGCCGAGTAAGGTTTGTGTGTGCTATGTTACGTTATGTATGCCATGCTATGTTATATTAGACGCGAGTGGGTTGGTAGTAGAATGATACGCCTCCAGGTATGATTCCTACTTCATTCGGTATCAGTAAGAACAGGTACGATCTACTTCATCAGACAGTTAAGTTATTCCTCATACTTCTGCTTCATCAGTCATATTATTGCTTTCAGATGTTGATTTCAGTTGTATTATTTCAGTTGCTTTACATACTCAGTACCAGTGGTACTGACGCCCAGTGGGGCGCTGCATTACTTGCCTGCAGGTACTCCTAGACGAGCAGGCGATTCTACGTGACTCCCTGTCAGCGGTTGAGTATTCAGCTCCAGTCATCCGGAGGCTGAATTTCAGAGGTGTAGTTCAGTTTCTTTTGTTGTATATAGCATGGGTAGGTTGGGGCCCTGTCCCAATCAATTCTATTACTATTCCTAGAGGTTTGCATTTTGTATGAAATCCCTGTGGTTAGATGAGCCGGTCGTGTGGGGCCGTGCAGTTGTATAGTTGTCTTTACTCTTTCTTACTTTTGTGATGGTCGTGTGGGGCCATAGTTGTCCGTAGTGGTGACCTTGCCGGTCACGTAGCTTCTTTTGCGCTTTATGATTAAGTTGCAGATAACTAGACAGCATGGTGGCCTTGTCGGCTCGCATAGGTTCCCCTGAATTACCTTGTTTCTGGTCAATTGTAATACAGGTACAGAAGGCTATAGGCCAATGGGCCGGGGGCTGTATTTACAGCCGTTATATAGCCCTTTGTTTCCAGAAATTTGAGTTAGAGCCAGCCAGGCGCCAGATGCGCCCAGGCTTAATAGTTCAGCAGGTCAGGTCTTAGTAGGGCACCGGTGCCAGTCATACCCCCCAAGGTGGGGCGTGACACTCACCGTAGAAAAGGAGGTCGACATAGTCCTATCCATCACATGGGTAGAAATGGAGGTGATTATCAAAGAGATGGGCAACGTGGTAGGCACTGCCATGATGAGTTCTATATTGAGGATTCTTATAGGGTTCATGAGTTCAATGGCAACAATGGAGGTTAGGACATGAGTCTCAACTCCATCAAAGTGACTCTTCCTTTTTTCAAAAGTAAAAGCAACCCGGATTTCTTTCTTGATTGGGTGATGCAATGTGATAGGATCTTTGTGATAAATGAGATATCAGATGTCCGAAAGTCGTCTTTTGCCATTTCTCAATTTGAGGGATTTGCTTCCACATGGTGGAAAGCTCAAGTTAAGGCATGAAGGATGCATGTTTTGTCTCCCACCCCACCTTGGGAAGAGTTAAAAGCAATTTTGAGGCGAAAGTATATTTTCGAGAGGTACTTCCAAGAACAACTAAAGAAGATCTATACTTTCAACAAGGAACCAAAAGTGTAGAGCAATACTATGACGAGTTTCAACTTTTAAAGATGTAGATTGATTTTGCTGAAGATCCTTTGAATGCTATGACTCAATTTAGAGATGGATTGAGTAAGGATATTGCTTCCCGCATCTACTATCATGATATCGATAAAACTCTTGAGGCGACTATTGAGATAGAGGTGGAGCTCCAAGCGGAGAAGCTTGAAAAATCAAGGGGTTTCAAAGGTACTTGGAACTACAACAAAGTTGGGAACTTATTCCAATTGACAAAAGTACAAGGGTACCATGCAAGATATCAAGAGGCCCATTGCCGAAAGCAATCAAGTGGAGCAACCCACTCACATTCTTCCTCCAAAGGAAGGAGGTAACACTTTTCGCCCTCTTAAATGTCATAAATGTCTAGGTTTTGGTTATAAGATGAGTGAGTGCCCCAATCGGAGGGCATTCATTGTGTTGGCCAATGGTCTTTATTGTTATGATGATGTTGATGTTGTTGAGGGGGTTGACATTGATGACCCCCAAGTAGAGGTGATTTTGTAGTTGATGAGGAGTGTGGGGATGGTGATGATGTTGGTGTTCCTTGTGTACTAGCCAAATGAACTTTGATAATCAAGAATTTGCCTCAAGAAGGGAACCTCACCATTTCATTATATCTAATGAGGCGACCCATGATAAGTGAAGCCCTGGTTGATCATTCTTGTGAACGTCAAGGTATAATCGCTAAACTTAACACTTCAAATATTTTTAGTGAACAAAGTGTTAGTGATCGCTTATCTTCTTGTGTGCTTAATGATTCTCTTCCATGTCTTGATAATGTTGGCGTTGAGAGTTTCCAAACACTAGTTGTCCTTTTGATTCCGAAACGATTCTTCTTGCAAGACCGATTTGTGTCCACCTAGTGTTAATACTTGCGATGTGAATGATAGTACATTGTCATTTGAAGCTTGTAATGATCAACTTATTCGTGATACTTGTCAACTAATTGAGAAATTTTGTGATGTGGTTAATGAGTCTTAATTTAGTGATGAGGTGGATGAAGTTGGTCATATGAAAAAGCAAGACTCTTTGAGCATCTTTCTTTTGAATCCTATTACTTGTTTTGCTCATAAAAGTTACGTGAATGAAAATATTTTGAATAATGGCATTGATCTTTTTGAGAATGATATTGCATGCTTTGACTCTTCATCATCATTTGGTTGTTCTCTCTTAAAGTACAATGTCTTATTTGATGATGATGAGATCTCTTCTAATATCGAGCATAGTATTGTTCAACAAGATAGTGGTGTAGCTATTCTTCATGGATATACCTTGTATGATAACCCACTATGGAATGTTGACGAAGAAAGTGATGTTTATAATTAAATAGGTACTTCATCTTTAAGTGTCCCAATTCTTGATAATGTGCTTGATGATGTTTTTATATCTATCAGTGATCTTGCCTCTGGGGACACTATGAATGAAGTTGCTTCGTCGGGACCTTCTTTTATTATCTCTTTACTTATTATGATACTCATGGTTGTTTTGAGGGCTTGTCTTGTGAGAAAAGGGGTTTTATTGAGATGGTTGGTTGTGGGTTTGACCAAAATGGATGAATATCGTTTCCTTTTGACCCAGGTGGACCTTTTGATTGTATGTGTGTCTGTTTGGCCAAATTATATTTGTGCTAACCCTCATACTATGAGGTCCTTGTTGTTGTTTTTCTTCTCTATGCTCGTACAGGATCTAGATTCGAGGATGAATCCTTTTCAAGAAGGAGAGGATGATGCAATACAAGGTGCCTATATATGGATGATAGCTTGGGAGGGTAAATGATGGACAGGAACATAAGGTGGCCATGTTGATAAAGAAGATGGGCTAATGTTGCAAATGGCCATTCTTTGATTTCAAGAAAAGGGAAGAGAACCAAACAAGGTCCTTGCTCATTAAGGGCATATTTATAATAGTCTCTACTTTTCCTTAGTATAAATAGGAGTTCTTATAATTTTCATAGGGAATTTTGATGACTTTGAACAAACCATATTTTGAGTGTAGTGGATTTCTAAGCTTTTGCCTAGTCTTAGATTGTTAATTGTGTAGAGAGGAGGGTTGCAAGGGTAATTAATCTCCCTTGAGGTTTTTCTAAGAACTTGGTGCTTGTTGGATTGCAGATTTGAGGTCCTTTGTTTCTTAACAAGGGTTGCTTTTCCTTTTACCTTTGTGTCAAGTTAGTTATCCTTTATCTATCCCTTACTTTTTCTTGTATCAACTAGGCTCATGACCTGTACAAAAGAGGTGCAAAAAGTAAGAGTAAATATGAAAGAACATGTACTCAACAAAATCGTCGACTGACCCTTAAATGAAGAGATAAAGAGGATCGATTCTGCACCACTCTTCTAACACTTCGCCACAGATATCAGAATAAGACCTCTAGTCAAGACGAACTAACAACTAAAGACATCACCAAAACATTTCAAAAGTAATATTCAAAACCAACTACTATTAGAGATTACAACTGTAAGTATAAATCATAGCACGCCAGCTATATGAATCAACTCAAATAATAGAGAGGACAATAAACCACTTTCCTGAAATGCAATGATTATATTTTGTATGCACTCACTTTCTCTATCGGATAGTCGGATTCACAGGAGACTCAAGAGTTCCATTTACCATTTGGGCCCACAACTTCAATTCGTATATAATGTGTGAAGGTGCACAACTCTGATACATATATAATATGTGCAAGTGTGCAACTCCGATCCATGTAAAATATGTGCAGGCGTGTAGATCTGATCCCAATAATATGTTATGCTGGCATACAATACCGCCCTCAAATAATATTTTGTTCTGACGTATATTACCGAGTTATCTTAATAGTAAAGATATACTCATAATATATACATTTCATAGAAGTTAATCAACTCATCTTGACCATATTTTTACATTCAAATATTTCATAAAAAGATTTCATATCAAATACAGGGCATACCAAGGACAACAAATATCATGAAATATTGTCATAATCAGACTTTGAATCCATGAAGGAAAGTACAACACCAATTATTAATTAAATGATCAAGATAAGCCACATACTAATCAAATGTATGAATGAGCATGCTCACAAGTCGCAAAATTATCCAAATAAGTATGAAATAGTTGAATAATTCATATTATTGCACCGGTAACCCCATAAATATTTGTTATCTTATTTATACGAAATCTTTATTATCCATTACCCCTTAATTTAGTCAATCATTACACTAATACGTCATAAAGAGCCAAAGAAAGTCTCAAATTATCATAATAGAAGTCTGAAAAGTCAAATTATGGATTTGCTCTTTCGTAACGCCTCTGAATGATCCCAATTTGATCAAATATGTAATTTACATGAGTATATAAGTTTATAGACAACCGTAATTGATAGAAGGTCGATTCAAAAACAAAGTCAACTAGTCAATTTCGAGGTCGAATATGAAATTTTATTTCATAATTTTTTTACCCATTTGATAGAAAGTATATACGCCAAAAAGAAGTTAAAAGGGATTGTTAATCGACAAAAAATCAAGAATTACATGAATTTCAAACTTGGGGCAAACCCCTTAAAATTCTCAATAGCAAACACCAATTAAATGTTGGGCTTATGGAGGCCTGATTAATTAGGCCCGTTAGAAACCCTAGTAACCCTAATCTATTTCTATAAATAGATAGCTTGTACTTCTAATCTACACACCACAAGAGAGAGAGTAATAAAATTCCTCCTAGTTGCAGTTGTGGATTAGGTCGTGAGACCGAACCACGTAAATTCTTGTGTGTCATTTGTGTTTCATTTTTCTCTATTTTCTCGCAGTTAATTTGTGTGTGTGTGTTTATTATTGTTATTCCAGTGTCCCAACAATTGGTATCAGAGCAAGGTTATACACACGGAAAAAAATTAGCGAGAAGACCCAAAAATTTTTTTTGGAGAAAGGGAGAGAGCAGCAGCAGCGCAACCCAGATCAAGCAGCCGTCGCTGCTGCCAGTTGCGAACTAGTCCGACCGAAAGAAAAAAAACCAGTTTTTTCAGATCGAGCCAAAAAAAAAAAAGAAAAAAGAAACCAGTCGTGCAGGTCTCCGTTCAGCCGTTCAGTCGCACCGTCGCCGTCACAAGCAGCAGATCTGAACAGCCTCGAGCGCGCAGCACCGGAGAAAGAGAAACTCGCAGTAGCCGGCAGGTACTGTTCACCGACAGAAAGTTTTTCAATTGTTTTTTTTTGTTGTTGTTGGTCCGAGTTGCTTTGTTGGTGCGTATTGGTTTTGTCATTGAATTTCTGACGAAGTTACCAAGATCTGAGATCAGTTGTACCGGGTACCTCATCTAGTCGTTTGAGATGGCAGAAGATGGAAAGTATCGAGTTGAAAAGTTTGATGGTGCAGATTTCAGTTGGTGGAAAATGCAAATTGAGGATTTTCTGGTTCAGAAGGAGTTAGACATGGTATTGGGTGACAAGCCAGAAAAGATGTCTGATGCAGAGTGGGCAGGTTTGGATCGGAAAGCCATGGCGGTTATCCGACTCTCGTTGACCAAGAATGTTGCGTTTAACATTCTGAAGGAGAAGACAATGAAATGTGTCATGGAAGCGCTGTCTAACATGTACGAGAAGCCATCTGCAGCAAACAAGGTCTTTCTGATTAGAGAATTGGTGAACACAAAAATGAAGGAAGGCAGTTTAGTTACCAAGCACATAAATACAATGAATTCAATCTTAGCCAGACTTACGTCAGTGGGCACTAAGTTCGATGATGAAGTTCAAGCCTTACTACTGCTATCTTCATTACCTGACAGTTGGTCCGGAACGGTTACAACAGTTACTAATTCAGCGGGACCCGATGGATTCACTTTTGAGAAGATTCGTGATCTCATTCTAGGCGAGGATGTCAGAAGAAGGAGTTCTGGGGAATCATTGAGTGAATTGCTAAATGTCAGCAGAGGAAGGAGAAATAGCAGAGGTAGTGGGAGTAGGAACAGAATAAGGAGTCAGTCGAAGACTCAGGATCGCTCAGATGTAACGTGTTGGAGGTGCAAGGAGGTGGGGCATTTCAGGAATCAATGCCCAAATAATAAACAAGTTAACATTGCAGGAGACTATGCTCATAATAATCTCTTGATATGTAGCGTGGAGAGCAGTGTGGATTCCTGGGTCATGGATTCTGGTGCTTCATTTCATGCTATCCACAGCAGTGAAGCATTGCAGAATCTGAAAGAAGGGGATTTTGGAAAGGTAAGACTAGCAAACAATAAAGTTCTTGATGCAATGGGCATGAGTGACATGATTCTGAAAACTTCAGTCGGTTCGTGGACTTTAAAGGATGTCCGAGTGATTCCAAGCTTGAAGAAACGGTTGATTTCTGTTGGGCAGTTGGATGATGAGGGACACGATGTTAAGTTCGGAAACGGGCAGTGGAAGGTGATGAAGGGGAACTTGGTCATAGCTCGAGGAAAGAAACGGAGTTCGCTGTATATGGTCTATTTACCATCTGAGGGAGTGACTGTCCCAGATCAGAAGAGAAACAAAATCTGGTTCATAGAGTCTCGTGGGCAGAAGAAGGTTCGTTTTGCAGGAGATAAACCCAGAGCCACAGGTCAGATTCAGGTTGAACATGCTTGGAAAGGTTCAGGTAAACCAGTCAGGGATTTTCGTGGCAGTGGGAGCACCGGCAGTCAGCCAGTTAAAACTTCAGCCAGAGTTACCAGACAGTGGGTTAAGAGAACCAGTGTTCCAGCTGTCAAAGTCTCTCCGGATGATTACCTGCTAACTATGGAGAGTGTTGTTTGTTCTCAGAGTATCCCAGGATTCGACAGTTCGTGCAAGTGGGAGTCGGTAGGGACAGAGGACGAGTCAGGGGCAGTTTTAGCCGTGACTGATGTTGGAGCTTGGGAAAGCTTCAACGGGCCTTCAGGTTAACTGATGAAAAGGCCGCTGCAACCAGGAAGATGAGGAGGAGATTACTAGACGTACAAGTGCTCACAGTGGATGACAGTTGAAGATTATCATGCCTCCAAGTGGGAGATTGTTGGGCTTGTGGAGGCCTGATTAATTAGGCCCGTTAGAAACCCTAATAACCCTAATCTATTTCTATAAATAGATAGCTTGTACTTGTAATCTACACACTATAAGAGAGAGAGTAATAAAATTCCTCCTAGTTGCAGTTGTGGATTAGGTCGTGAGACCGAACCACGTAAATTATTGTGTGTCGTTTGTGTTCCGTTTTTCTCTATTTTCTCGCAGTTAATTTGTGTGTATGTGTTTATTGTTGTTATTCCGTTGTCCCAACATTAACTCCCTAATTAAATAATGTAATGACAAAAAAATTATAAGTGGAAGATGAGATTCTTTCCCCACAATAAAATCTCAAACTCCCTTCAAGAATCTCCCAAAATTGAGGTCTAGAGATCCAAAAATGAGTTTAAAAGTTATTATATCATTTTGAGAAATATGACATGCACAACTGTCAAGGATCTTTACAATTGCGAATAAATCATTGCAATTGCGAGGAACTTGAACCTGATTCGAAATTGCAATTGAGAACCTATCCTCGCAATTGCGAGCCTTTTAGATCCCACTCAATCACCTCTCTTATCTTACAATTGCAAGATCTTCTCTGAACTTAGAACAAATCCGTTGATTTTGCAATCATGAACTAAAATCTCGCAATTGCAAAATTCCCTTCAAAAACTTAGACCTTATAATTGTGAGTGGCATCGGATACATCAAACCAACAACTTCTCTTTAACTAAAACTCTAAAATGACCCTCGAATATCATTCGGAACTTTACAGGAACAAATCAAATATGCAGATTGATGATAGAATACATTATGGACCTATTAAAATCATCAAATCACCGATCCGAGGTTGTCTTGATCAAAAGTTGATCGTAGTCAAACTTAATTTTTCTAAAACTCAAAATTCGGTCAGTAACTCAAATCACTCCCGGATGCCTCGGAATCCATGCCAACAACTCAATCAAGTCAAAAATCATCCTCCGGACCTAACAGAGCTATTAAAACTCAAATCCGATCTCGTTAAACTAAAATATTAATTTTGGTCAAAAATTTTCAACTTCAAACCTTCAAAATTAAAAATCTCACCGAATATTTATCTGTTCACCTTGAAAATCGTATTGCCCATTTTCACAAGTCACAAATGGCATACAATAGCTACAGGAAGTATCAAAACAGGTAGAAAAGTCAAAACGACTATGAGAAGCTTTACATACTATCTAAACTTTAAAACTGATAAGAAATATTTTTTTTACAAGATAAAATATTTTTAATATTCTCTTATATTAAACACAATCTTAGTGATTTTATTGTAACTTATACCTTAAAGGAATATGAGACCTCAATATAAATTTGTAATTTATTCTATTTATTATCTCTATTTATCCACTATTTAATTCAATGATGTATTTCTTCTTTTTTCAAAGTCAATTTATTTGTTTAAAAAATGCTCGAACTTCATCATTTTCCAATTAAAACTAGTTAATGTGTATTTCTTTTTCTTTCTTTCCTTTTTATTTTTTTGAAAAAAATAATCGCTCTTAATTTATATCAATGTAATTTTCTTTTTGGGTCAAAATTAATAAAAAAATGCTTAGAGTTTCATTACTTTTAGGAGTTAAAATTATTTATACCTTCAAACTTTGTTTGAAAAATCAACTTTTTTAATTTTAAATAATTGATATTCTCTCCTTTATTCTATGAAATATCTATGTTACTCTTAATATTTTTAATCATCCATCTATGTAATATATTTTTATATTATAAAATAATATTTTATTTTTTAATTTAGATATTTATGATTTCTTTTATTTAATTTTATTAATATTATAAGTGAAGTAATCTTAATATGATATAAGTTTATTTTTCTTATAATTGTTCTTTTAATATTGTCTGAATTATGTATTGTATGTACTAGTGTGTGTATATATTTATGTTTCACTTGTCTCTTGTTCTTTAGACCCTTTTTTTTTTCACTTAATAGAAGTCCGAATCTAAATGATTTATACCTTAGGTCATTAAGTATATTTATTTTCATTAAGATTTAAGCTCTTATTTCGTCTGAATAGGTATTAATCATTAAGATATGGAATAATAAAATCTTAGTATCATTAAGAGGTATGTTTGTATGAATACTTTTCACCATTACTCTATCTACAATCATCATCCATCACCATTGATCATTTCTATCATCACAACCACCATGATCATTACCATCGTCAATCACCAGTCACCACCACCACTTACTTACTCTGTCACCATTGTCAACCACTATTATCGTCACCAATCACCCTTGACATCACAACAACCATTGACAAACATTATTGCTATCAACCACTACTGTCAGTTGTTACTACACATAACATCTCCATCATTATAATTATATTCACTCCCACTACCATTGTCGTCATCACCATTCACTGCTGCCACCTCTACCATCACTATCATACACTACCACCATAGTGATCAATTCCTACTATCAACCACCTTCCACCATCACAACTAGCACCGCCATCAAATACTACCAACACATCATCAACCACCACACATTTTTCAGCCACCATTATCAACACCGCCAACTCTTAAGATCAACCAACTTCACCATCACAACCACCACCACCGACCATCACCATCACGTCAGCTACTACAACATCAATCACTCCTACCATCATAACTATTACCACCATTACAACTAGTAACGATTACCACCACACTTACGAGCCACTAACATCAAGCGTAATCATGACCACCACATCAAACCATCTTCACCATCACTAGCGAATATAAATATTTTATTTTTTATCAGATAATAAATTTATTTTTATTAAATTAATTCTTTTATTTAAATTGCATATTTGATATATTTAGAAATAAATAAAGTATGCACATTCAGTTATTGAAAGACAAACAGTTTTAATCATTCAGTCTTCAGATCTATAAACAACACTTAATTATTCAGATATGCATTCAGATTCAGACGTCTTAATCTTGATGAAAACAAATGAGACCTTCGTGTCTCTATAGATAAATGAGTTTTAATTGTCACTGTAAATTATTTTCTAAATTATAATTTAAATTCATTTACAATATAAATAGATATTTCCTTCTTTTCAATTTGTTCGTCTTATTTTTCTTTTTAATCGGTCTAAAAAATAATGGCTCTTTTTTTTTTGGCAATTATTTAATTCTAACTTGACATATTTAAGACCACAAAATTAAAGGACTCCATATATTTTTTAGTTTAAAACCACAAGATTCAAAAAATTTCTTTATTTTCTTAAACTCCTTGACAAATTAAAATCAAATAAATAAATTGAAACACAAAAAAGATATTGTTGAAACTTATTATAATATATACCTTTATTTTAATTAAATAATTTTGTATTATCTGTCATGAAATATGTTTTTAAGTGTTTTTTTTTGTTCAAACAGTAACAAAATTTTATTCAACCAAGTAATCATTTACAACTGCTAGTTGATTTGTTTTAAAAGTCGTTATTACCTATTATTTTTCTTAGTTTCAAGTAAATACTAAAGATTTAATTATTATTATTATTTATCAATAAAATATTATTTTTTATTCTATTCATTTATTTTATATATAAAACATTGTTAACTTATATAGTTGATTAGTATATTTTATTTTTTTGTCTAAAAGATAATATTTGTTTGATAGAAAATTCTTTACATAAATTAAAAAATAAAAAATCATGATCTTAAGGAAGTAAATATCAAAAAAGACAAAAGTTGATAATGTAAAGATAAACTACGCATTTAAAAGATTAATTAGAATAAAGAGGAAAGAATGTCTATTATTTAAAATTTGGGGATGGGAAGGGGAGTTTAATTTTTAAATCAAAATTAGAAGGTGTAAATAATTTTTAGCCTTATTTTTAGTCAAATAAAATTAAAACAAAATAATGGAGTTATATCTTCGTACATTCTTTTTTATTTCTTCTTTAGAAGTGACTAACTATTTCAATTAATTTTTTTTGGGCCTAATCTATGTAAAAAATATATACTTGGTTAGGAAGTCCTCTAATTTTAGAGAAATAAAAAGTTTTACTAAAATAATGAAGTTTCAACTATATAATTCTTATTAAGGATAGGGGAAAAAATACCTTTTTACTTTGCGATTTAAAGTAGATATACCCCTCGTTAAAAAAGTGATGTACATCTACCTTCATCGACTAACAAATAGTGCATATTATCTTTTTTCTGAATTAAAAAAAATCTGAAATTGATTTTTTAATTTCAAAAATAAAATTAGCCCACCTTTTTTTTATGCTTTCGAATCTGACCCGAATGGAAAAAGACAATACTCTTCTACTCAATCATAAAATGAATTTGTGTTGATTCTGAATAAAAAAAAAGTTTGATTCTTTTTTAGTTGAATCGGAACTGTAGGGGTAAAAAAAAATGAGTGAGGTAATTTTTTCAAGGTGCGTGACATTACAAAATTAAAAATCTAGTTTTAGAAGTTTTTATGTCACGCCCTTAACCTAGGGAAGCGAGACAGGCATCCTGTGCTTCACTTGACTGAGTGAACCACATAGAAACATATACGACCTGAACCTGTATAGCCGTTCGGGAGACAAGGCCGCCATTTAATGGTGTTGTAAACAAACCACCTGAATAGAACCGACGAGATCACAACACATATGATCTGTATGGCAAACACCTAAAACATACTCAAAAGGCGGCAGTCTAAGTCAATAGTCGAACAAGAAGGACAACAAGGTCAAAGTCTGAAACAACAACTAAATATAAAGGCCGACAAGGCCATACAAAACATACTATCATATATCACCAGTCTATAAGCCGTTAACAGTAGAATGTCTAACATATATAACATTAGCAAATTTTAACTCGATAGCTCCAGAAAGAGTGGAGCCTGCTACTAAACTAGTTGACTTAGCAAATACCTACTGAAGAGGCTGATCTGGACTTGCAGCATGAATACAATGCCCTCCAAATAATGAAAACGTCAGTACGAAAGAATATATTAATATATAAGACATGAATAATATTTGAACAAATTGCAATCAGTAAATAAGAACGTAATTCAATTTGAAATCCGAACGACACATCGAACTACACTTGAATCAACAACAAACTCATACAATAGGGCTGAGAGATATCACAATAATCTATAACAACAATAGTATGTAAATAACATGAGAAGTAACAAATCTGAAACATGTGAGACTTGGGAATTCTTATCGATTCATTATTAAACTTTAATATCTTCTTCACTTTTTAGAATAAGATTGTCCCTATTCAATTCCCATGACATCATAATATCAGCCACTGTGGGCCACCGTATAGATATCACCGACTGTGTAACGATTCTGGCCCGACACCGTGAAGAATTATCCGCTTTTGGACTGAAGCCCATCATTAATTTGTCCCTTTGGGTTTTCAACCCAAAAGACGCCTCACAGTATTAGATCCAATTCTTTTACTAAATAGCCTAGGACTCTCCCTCTCTTTTTTTGATGTGTGATTTGCCTAAATGAGCCAGATTTCTCTACTAGCACTGTACCTGCACTAAATATATGTTAATACAGGTGGAATTCGAACCCACACTTGGACGTGGAAGGACTTTCGTGTTTTCCTTATTACCACCGAACCATTAGCTTAATTATTACACTGTGGGTCGTCGTATGTTGGCACGCTCAATGACAAAAAAAATAAGCTCAATTAGTGTATTTATATGACTGAACTTTAGCTACTTCAGGTAAAAATAGATAAATTTTATCAAAATTAATTTCGATATCGTATATCTGAAATTAATCCAAAATATATACACATTCAAGAAAAAATTTAAAAAACAGATACAAGATAAATGACGAGTTCAAAATTGAATAACCGTTCACTTCACCTGCCTTACATTAAGAAGAGGTTTTGCAAAGTGAGTTGGGCCAAGACGCCCATTCGACGACATCCAATAAAAAAACATTTGGCCCCAAACACTAGTATAAGAAGCCATTTTTCTCCTCATTGAAAAAGGTACTAGTAATGAACTTGCAGTGTGATGTTGGGAGAAAAGAAAAAATAAACCTGCTGGTGATTACAGTGAAGGAAAAAATGAACAGCAAGAATTATGAAGAAAAGTCGCAGAAAGCGAACTTGAAAGTCATTTTGAGTGTAATAATAAAAAGCATATTTTATTAATAAACTAAATATTATGTTAAATTGAGATGTAATTAGTCCCACAAATAATGTCAACCAAATTAAAGGTTATGTAATGACAGAATAAATGAGTTTCATACTAAATAAAATAATAATTTCAAATCAAGATAATAGCGAAAGACCACTAGTTCCAACCGGCCAAACAAAAACAAAATACCATTTATCCAAGTCATACTAAAAAAATAGTCTTCAGCAAAATCAAAGATGCAATTTTGAGAGCTGTCGCTGATAGTCTCAAATAGCATTGGATCATGTCGAGAGTTGTCAGAAAAATTTGTTATTTCTCAAAATTCAACACTCATCGCTGTCATTTGCGCGCGCTCATATATATATATATATATATGTTAAAGGTAAATTTTATATAAGATTACGAGTATGCAGATATTTTCTTAATAAATAAGTTAATATTTAAGTAATAAAAAAAATTATGAAAACTTTTTTTTTAGTTATCAAAACAAAAAAAGGAAATAACTTCTTTCACTTTTAGGCTAAAATTAGTTTCTTTAGCAGTTCTCTCAATTTTTAATTTCATATGTCTGTCTCAAGTCTTCACCAAAATTTAGACTATGTACGTATCAATTTTTTTTAATGCTGAAAAATTTCATCAAACACTAACTAATTTGCTAAGGGCTCATTTTGTTCGAAATAAAGATATTAGAGATTATAATACTCTATCAAACACCGGATGATTATATAATATGGATATATAATATAAGAATTTTGATTTAAAGTTTATACTGATATTAACTCATATAAATACGAAAGAAATGTAATATTCTAATATCGATAAGCAAACAACCCTAATACTATAATCAAACAATATGTGTTTTTTCTGTTAATATTTTTCACCTACAGAGAAATAATGGAAATACTAATTTGTTTGGTAAATTAATTTTTCCCAAAAAATTATGTAAGTTTTTTTGAAAAACAGCTTCCATCCTATCAAACTAATACTTCAAATAAATAAAGAGTAGCTTCATGAGATAAGAAAAGTTAGATAGAATTACTAACCCGATTGTCAGAAAAATTTGCTATTTCTGAAAAATGAACACTCGATATCGCTGTCACTGTGTTATCATAGGTAGGTTTAAGGTAGAATTTGTTAGAGATTATAGGTGTTTTTGATATGACAAAAAGTATTACAAATATATATATTTATAATTATTTTTTAGGTCTGATTGTCAGGAATATTTTCAAAACAAAAAACATTTTTAACCAAAAGAAGGATAGTGAATTCCCTCTGTACTTGTGGAGAAAAGTGTTACTTACTTTCACAATTACTGTCAATCTTTACCAAAGGATGACTTCTTTCACTTTTAGGCTAACTTCAATTTTTTTCCTTAATTCTTAATTTCATATGACACTAAGAGAGTCTTAACTAACTCTTACACAATATACGTATGTCAATATTTTTTTAATATGAAAAAATTTCATCAAAACACTATTTGATTTGCTAGGGACTCGTTTGGTTTGAAACAAAAATATGAGAGATTATAATCTCCAAACACCATGAGATTATATATATGCAAAATGTTTATCAAACTAATATTTCAAATAATAAAAAGTAGTCTCACAAGATAAGTAAAGTTAGTTAGATAGAATTATAAATCTGATTACCAGGAGAATTTGCTATGCTTGAAAATTGAACACTTGGTATCGCTGACACCTGCATCTGTAAATTTAAGGTCAAATTTTTGAAGATTACGACTATATTTGATATGATGAAAATATTAAGAAAATAATTGTTTCTTGTGTGTGTTTGATTATCAAAATATATTTTCAAGAAAAACGATTTCCACCGAAAGTAGGATAATGAGTTCCCTCAATACTTGTGGAAAGAAAAATTATTTTCTTACACAATTATTGTCAATTTTATAAAAAGAAGAAAATAACTTCTTTTGCTTTTAGTCTAAAGTTAGTTTCTTCCACAATTCTCTCGATTCTTAATTTCATATGAGTGTCTTAAGTCTTACACAACATTTAAAAAATATACATATCTAATCTTTTTTAACACTGAAAAATTTCACAAAAACACTATTTAATTTGCTAAGGGCTTGCTTGGTTCGAAACAAAGATATTATAGATTATAATCCCTACCAAACACCGTGAGATTATATATATAAAAGTTATTTATCAAATTAATAAGTTAAATAAATAAGGAGTAGCCTCACAAGATAAATAAAGTTAGTTAGACAGAATCATTAACTTGATTATCAGAAAAATTTGCTATTCCTGAAAGCTGGATACTCGATGTCGCTGTCACCTGCATGTATAGGTTCAAAGTTATATTTATTAAAAATTACAGATATATTTCATATGACAAAAAATATTTATATATGTATGCGTGCGTGTGGGGGGATGCGGGTGTATGTTGCGTGCGTATGTGTTAGTGGGTGCGTGCGTGTGATTGTCACAAATATTTTCAGGAAAATCATTTTCCACCAAAAGAAGGATAATGATTTTCCTCAATACTTTTGTGTCTTAAGTCTTACACAACATTTAGACAGTATACATATCTATTCTTTTTTAATACTGAATAATTCATCAAATCACTATTTAATTTGCTAAGGGCTCGTTTGGTTTGAAACAAAGATATTAGAGATTATAATCCCTATCAAACACTGCGAGATTATATATATATGATAGTTGTTTATCAAACTAATATTTTAAATAAATAAGAAGTAGCCTCGCGAGGTAAATAAAGTTAGTTAGAGAGAATCACTAACCTGATTATCAGAAAAATTTGCTATTCCTGAAAGTTGGATACTCAATGTCGCTGCCACCTGCATGTATAGGTTTAGGGTTAAATTTATTAGAAATTACGGGTGTATTTCATATGACAAAAAATTATTTATATATGTATGCGTGTGTGTGTGGATGTGGGTGTGTGTTGCGTGCGTATGTGTGGGTGCGTTCGTGTGTTTGATTGTCATAAATATTTTTAGGAAAATCATTTTCCACCAAAAGAAGGATAATGATTTTCCTCAGTACTTTTGTGTCTCAAGTCTTAACATTTAGAAAATATAAATATCTATTCTTTTTTAATACTGAAAAATTCATCAAATCACTATTTAATTTGCTAAGGGCTCATTTGATTTGAAACAAGGATATTAGAGATTATAATCTATATCAAACACTGCGAGATTATATATATATATGATAGTTGTTTATCAAACTAATATTTTAACTAAATAAGAAGTAGCCTCGCGAGGTAAATAGAGTTAGTTAGATAGAATCACTAACCTGATTATCAGAAAAATTTGCAATTCCTAAAAGTTGGATACTCAATGTCGCTGCCACCTGCATGTATAGGTTTAGGGTTAAATTTATTAGAAATTACAGGTGTATTTCATATGACAAAAAATTATTTATATATGTATGCGTGTGTGTGTGGATGTGGGTGTGTGTTGCGTGCGTATGTGTGGGTGCGTGCGCGTGTGTGATTGTCATAAATATTTTCAGGAAAATCATTTTCCACCAAAAGAAGGACAATGATTTTCCTCAATACTTTTGTGTCTCAAGTCTTAACATTTAGACAATATACATATCTATTCTTTTTTAATACTGAATAATTCATCAAATCACTATTTAATTTGCTAAGGGCTCGTTTGGTTTGAAACAAAGATATTAGAGATTATAATTCCTATCAAACACTGCGAGATTATATATATATCATAGTTGTTTATCAAACTAATATTTTAAATAAGTAAGAAGTAGCCTCGCGAGGTAAATAAAGTTAGTTAGATAGAATCACTAACCTGATTATCAGAAAAATTTGCAATTCCTGAAAGTTGAATACTCAATGTCGCTGCCACCTGCATGTATAGGTTTAGGGTTAAATTTATTAGAAATTACGGGTGTATTTCATATGACAAAAAATTATTTATATATGTATGCATGTGGGTGTGTGTTGCGTGCGTATGTGTGGGTGCGTGCGTGTGTGTGATTGTCATAAATATTTTTAGGAAAATCATTTTCCACCAAAAGAAGGATAATGATTTTCCTCAATACTTTTGTGTCTCAAGTCTTACACAACATTTAGACAATATACATATCTATTCTTTTTTAATACTGAAAAATTCATCAAATCACTATTTAATTTGCTAAGGGCTCATTTTATTTGAAACAAGGATATTAGAGATTATAATCTGAATCAAACACTGTGAGATTATATATATAAAAGTTGTTATCAAACTAATATTTTAAATAAATACGGAGTAGTCTCGCGAGGTAAATAAAGTTAGTTAGATAGAATCACTAACCTGTTTATCAGAAAAATTTGTTATTCCTGAAAGCTGGACACTCAGTGTCGCTTCCATCTGCATGTATAGGTTTAGGGTTAAATTTATTAGAAATTACGGGTGTATTTCATATGATAAAAAATATTTATATATGCGTGCGTGCGTACAGGGGTGTGGGTGCATGTGTGTGCTCGTGTGTTGTACATGTGTGCACGTGCGTGTGTGATTGTCATAACTATTTTCAAGAATATCATTTTCTTTCACAATTCTCCCACGTCTTAATATCATATAACTGTCCTAAGTCATAGTAAAGACCAAAAGTAGAAACTCCATTTTGGTTCTTAATGGCCACTAAAAAGACTCATTATTAGCTAGAGAAATAACATAAACAAGCATAGAAATAGTGTTATGATAATAAGGAAAAGAAAAATTCAAGATTTACAAAATAAATAAGATCTAAAAAGAGATTAATGTTAAAATCACGAATGAGACAATAAATATTATATCAATTAAATCTCTTATAAAAAAAATCGCACAAAATTTATTAACATCAAAGAAACAAAAGTTATAATTTTTGCATATATATTTAGAGATGTCACCATTTTTACCTTTATATTCGTAAGATTTAAGCAAATCAATCATCTCATCAGCAAATCCTTTGTCAGGATCAACCAACATCACATGAATTTCTTCTATCATACCATGATAAGAAGTTGTCATTGGATTATCTATTCATTCAATAGTTTGAGGATTTTTTTCTTTATATATAATGAGGAGATATAAAAAGGCTCATTTTATTTGAAACAAGGATATTAGAGATTATAATCTGTATCAAACACTGTGAGATTATATATATATAAGTTGTTATCAAACTAATATTTTATATAAATACGGAGTAGTCTCGCGAGGTAAATAAAGTTAGTTAGATAGAATCACTAACCTGTTTATCAGAAAAATTTGTTATTCCTGAAAGCTGGACACTCAATGTCGCTTCCACCTGCATGTATAGGTTTAGGGTTAAATTTATTAGAAATTACGGGTGTATTTCATATGATAAAAAATATTTATATATGCGTGCGTGCGTACAGGGGTGTGGGTGCATGTGGGTGCTCGTGTGCATGTACATGTGTGCACGTGCGTGTGTGATTGTCATAAATATTTCCAAGAAAATCGTTTTCTTTCACAATTCTCCCACGTCTTAATATCATATAACTGTCCTAAGTCATAGTAAAGACCAAAAGTAGAAACTCTATTTTAGTTCTTAATGGCCACTAAAAAGACTCATTATTAGCTAGAGAAACAACATAAACAAGCATAGAAATAGTATTATGATAATAAGGAAAAGAAAATTCAAGATTTACAAAATAAATGAGATCTAAAAAGAGATTAATGTTAAAATCACGAATGAGACAATAAATATTATATCAATTAAATCTCTTATAAAAAAAAATCGCACAAAATTTATTAACATCAAAGAAACAAAGGTTATAATTTTTGCATATATATTTAGAGATGTCACCATTTTTACCTTTATATTCGTAAGATTTAAGCAAATCAATCATCTCATCAGCAAATCCTTTGTCAGGATCAACCAACATCACATGAATTTCTTCTATCATACCATGATAAGAAGTTGTCATTGGATTATCTATTCATTCAATAGTTTGAGGATTTTTTTCTTTATATATAATGAGGAGATATAAAAAGGCTCATTTTATTTGAAACAAGGATATTAGAGATTATAATCTGTATCAAACACTGTGAGATTATATATATATAAGTTGTTATCAAACTAATATTTTATATAAATACGGAGTAGTCTCGCGAGGTAAATAAAGTTAGTTAGATAGAATCACTAACCTGTTTATCAGAAAAATTTGTTATTCCTGAAAGCTGGACACTCAATGTCGCTTCCACCTGCATGTATAGGTTTAGGGTTAAATTTATTAGAAATTACGGGTGTATTTCATATGATAAAAAATATTTATATATGCGTGCGTGCGTACAGGGGTGTGGGTGCATGTGGGTGCTCGTGTGCATGTACATGTGTGCACGTGCGTGTGTGATTGTCATAAATATTTCCAAGAAAATCATTTTCTTTCACAATTCTCCCACGTCTTAATATCATATAACTGTCCTAAGTCATAGTAAAGACCAAAAGTAGAAACTCTATTTTGGTTCTTAATGGCCACTAAAAAGACTCATTATTAGCTAGAGAAACAACATAAACAAGCATAGAAATAGTATTATGATAATAAGGAAAAGAAAATTCAAGATTTACAAAATAAATGAGATCTAAAAAGAGATTAATGTTAAAATCACGAATGAGACAATAAATATTATATCAATTAAATCTCTTATAAAAAAAATCGCACAAAATTTATTAACATCAAAGAAACAAAGGTTATAATTTTTGCATATATATTTAGAGATGTCACCATTTTTACCTTTATATTCGTAAGATTTAAGCAAATCAATCATCTCATCAGCAAATCCTTTGTCAGGATCAACCAACATCACATGAATTTCTTCTATCATACCATGATAAGAAGTTGTCATTGGATTATCTATTCATTCAATAGTTTGAGGATTTTTTTCTCTATATATATAATGAGGAGATATAAAAAGGTGAATTTATTAGTACCGAAACACTTAACTTTTTTGATAGGTGTTTAAGTTAAAGCCCTAATGTGGAGTGTAGATTTCGCTTTAAGTCGATTTATATGGTATCCTGTATTGGCCACTAATCATGCACGTTTAGCGTTTACCATACAAATAATTGAGAAAAAGTTTTTAATTAACAAAAAATGGGATCTGAGCGGGTTATTCCATTTCAATTGCTTCAACTAATACTTACATATTATTAGCAATCATTTAACATTCAAAAGTGTCATAAATCATTATCTCCCTATCATATCCTCCACATTGTATTATTTGATGACCCAAAAATTAAGGTCAAGATGACACTTATCCTAACCCATCAATAGGTAACAAACTCTTATCCAAATTGAATATTTATCAAAATGCAGAATAAAAGTAAGGAGTAACGAAAGTAAAGTCTTGAATCAAAATTTCATAGATTAAAAATAGAGATGTAGAAAAATTCAGTCTAAAACTCCAAATTTCGGTGAGATAAGTACAAAACTTTTAGAATATGTGAATAAGATCTAAAAGTATTACTTCAACTGTCTGAAAGATAAAGACAAAGAATAAATAAACGATTGCGAAATCAGAATGCTGCGGCACAACCATGTAGCTACCTCCAAGAACTTTGTTAATGCCCAAAGATCAAAACGAAATCACCTACTACTAACACCAGGCTCGAACTTCGTCATTTTCTAATTAAAACTAGTTTTATCCACCACATTCATATTCTTTTTTCTTTCTCTCTCTCTCTTTTTTAAAGACAATAAACGGTCTTTATATCAACTATATAATTTTTTTTTTCAGTCAAAATTAATAAAAATACTTAGAGTTTTACTATTTTTAGGAATGAAAATTATTTATACTTTCTAACTTTGTTTTAAAAACTAAATTCTCTGTTTTATTTTAAATAATAGATATTCTTTCCTTTATCCAATAAAATATCTATATTACCCTTAACATTTTTAATCCTCCATCCATATAATACATTTTTATATTATAAAATAATATTTTTTTTTCAATTAAGATATTTATAATTTCCTTTATTTAAGTTTATTAATATTATAATGAAATAATTTTAATATGAATTTGTCATAAAATCTAATCTATCTTTTTTTATGATTGTTCTTTAAATATTGTATGAATTATGTATATATATGTATATACGAGTACGTGTGTGTGTGTATGTATATATATGTTTCACTTTTTTTTTATTCTTTAGTGCCTATATAGATAAATGAGTTTTAACTGTCACTGATAAAATATTTTCTAAAATATAATTTAAAATTCATTTACAATATAAATGGATATTCCCTTCATTTCAGTTTGTTGGTCTTATTTTCTTTTTTAATCAGTTTGGCAACTATTTAATTCTAACTTTTCACATGATATGTTTAAATATATGTGACAAATGGGTGGGTTGAGCTAAATTTGGGCGGGTCAAAATGGGCTAGGTTAATAAATGGGTAGGTTATTGACTCGCCCCAAAAGTTACTTGGACTGAAATGGGCTAAAATGCGGGTCATAACCCAACCCCCCAACTTTAATTAGGTTTTAATTGTTTTGTTTGTTCTTTTACAATCTTTTGATAACTTATAAAATTAATTTTTTTCTTTATTCTGACCAAATATGACATATTAAATAAAATAAAATGTCTTTTTAAAAATATTTTGACAAGATTTCTCATGAATCAATTTGGGTCAGATATCAATCCAAACTCTGATAAACTAAAAGGAGTTGGGCTAAAATAGGCTTAGCTAATAAATGAACGAGTCAATTATCAGCCCAAACTTGAACAAGTTGGACAACTTATGAGCTCATGAGCTGATTTTGCCACCTCTATATTTAAGACCACAAAATTAAATGACACTTTAATGCATTTCATATATTTTTTAGTTTAATACAACTAAATTCAAAAAAAAATTATTTTTCTTAAACTCCTTATCAAACTAAAATCAGATAAATTAATTAAACATAAAAAACAATATTTTTGAAACTTATTATAAAATATACCTTTATTATAATTAAACAATTTTGTACTATCTGTCATGAAATATATTTTAAGTGCTTTGTTTTTGTTCAAACAGTAGCAAAATTTTATTCAACCAAGTAATCATATACAACTGCTAGTTCATTTGTTTAAAAGTTGTTATAATTAGCTCCTATTTTTACTTGTTTAAACAAACAATAAAGTTTTAATTATTATTATTAATAATAAAATATTAATTATTTATTCTATTCATTTATTTTGTATAAAACGTTATTAACTTAAATACTTGATTAGTATTTTTTATTTTTTTAATCTAAAAGATAATACTTATTTTCTTATAGAAAATTCTGTATGTAAATTAAAAAATAAAAAATATCATGATCTTAAAGAAGTAAAGAATTAAAAAAAAAGTTGGTAATGTAAATAAAAAATAAGCATTCAAAAAGTTAATTAGGATAAAGAGAAGAGAATGTCTATTATATATTCAGTTGAGGAGGGAGTTAATTTTTAAAATAAAATTAGGGGGTGTAAATGATTTTCAGCCTTATTTTTAGTCAAATAAAAAAATAACCAAAATAATGGAGTTTCAACGTATATCTCTTTACATTCTTTTTTTATTTCTTCTTTAGATGCAATGACTAATTATTTCAATTATTTTTTCTTGGCCTATTCTATATAAAAAATATATACTTGGTTAGAAGTCCTTTATTTTTAGAGAAATAAAAAGTTTTACCAAAATAATGAAGCTTCAACTAGATAATTCTTATTAAGGACAAGGGGCAAAAATACCCCTCAACTTTGCAATTTAGAGTAGATATATCCCGTGTTGAAAAAATAATGCATTGTTATGAAATAATAAAGAAAGAACAAGAATATTATAGAGAAAGAGAGAAATTCTTATTTCTCTTGATGGGATGAAATACAATGAAGGAGAACCCCTCTATTTATAGGGATAAGTTCTCCTAATTTTTCTCTAAAAGATAGACTTTCACTATAATATAAACACATGTATCCACTACAATACAAATACCTTTATAGACATTCACTATAATACAAATATGTTTATAACACTTCCCCTTGAATGTCTATTTGATAGATAATGTGCCTCGTTAAAACCTTACTAGAAAAAATCCAGTGGGAAAAATCTAGTGAAGGAAAAAGAGTACACATATCTAATAATACGCATTTTGGCTGCCTCATTAAAAATCTTACAAGGAAAACTCAGTGGGACAAAACCTCGTAAGGGAAAGAGAGTACATCGCGTATTGACTCCCCCTATTTAGAACATCCTTGAATCTTTGCATCCCGATCTTGTGCACCATCTTCTTGAAAGTTGCAGTTGGTAGAGATTTAGTGAATAAATCAGCCACATAATAACTTGAATGAAAATCTGTTGCATGTTAATATCACCATTCTTTTAGAGCTCATGTGTGTAGAAGAACTTTGGCGAGATGTGCTTCTTCTATCTCCTTTTATGAATCCTCCTTTTAGTTGTGTTATGCATGCTGCATTATCTTCATATAAAATTGTGGATAATTTGTCATATTTCAAACCACATTTTCTCTAATGAGATGTATCATGAACCTCAACCACACACATTCTCGGATTGCTTCATAAATAGCTATTATCTCAACATGATTTGATGAAGTAGCTACGAGAGACTGCTTTGTAGATCTCCAAGATATGACAGTACCTCCACATATGAACACGTAGTCAGTTTGAGATCAAGCTTTGTGTGGGTCAGATAAATACCCATCATCAGCATAACCAACAAGATCGGGACTGCAATTGTTAGAATAATATAAACTCATATCAGTAGTCTCTTTTAGATACTGCATTATGTGTTTTATCCCATTCCAATGTCTCCTAGTAGGAGTAGACTATATCTTCAGGACCAAGAATTTTCTCGTTCTTTTAAATCTTTCAAGGATTTTCATATATCCTTCAGTCTCTCTAGACATAAAAATAATTTCATTATGTGCATATCAAGTTTTTCATATATTGCCAAACTTATGAGGAACTTCAAAATAATTACATCCACCACAAGAGGACCTCTCCATATAATAATTTCAGAATTTACGAAAAATTTTTATGCCACAAGAATTCATTTATATCCACCGGCATTATACTTGAATTGCGCATTTTTAATTGGCCAATCATTTATCTGTCCATACTTTTTGACAGATTTGAATTCAAGATCCTCGTCAATATTTATAATATTAAGCGCTACATTATATCAAAGGTATCGTCGATGATCATTTTGATATCAGTTCCAATGGACATAACTTATTGAGATCTCTTCATTTTTCGTCATTTTCACGTATTTAAACCTTTGCCAAGATTTTATGAAGTGTTATGTCGTGGTGCTTTCTTAAAGCACTTGCTTCATCATTATGATCATCTTAATCATTTGTTCCTCTCCTTCTTCAAGGAGTTCTATATTTGAAACCATTTAGTCTATCACGTTTCAGGCGTCTTATAGACCCTATACTTCAAGGACCTTTCGTTGGAGCATTTGCAACTGAATTATAAAATAAAGTTAGCAAATATATCTGGCAATTGATTTGCAATATTTTGCAAATGAATTATCTATTGAACTTTAAGTTCACTTTTTTTTTTCGAGGATCTAGATAATTCATCCCATACTTAATTTTCAGCTGCTAATCACTTTTTCCCTAATGTTATAAAAACTAACATTTGCCCGCCAAGCTCATTTAGGGACCCATCTTTGTGCGTTGTGGGGAGTAATTGAATCATATATCGCATATTCAAATTTTTAGATGGAATTATTTGGTTCCTGACCCTGAACCAATAGTGATAGGGGAAACCTTGTTGGCGTGATGCATTCAAGTGTTGCTATATGTTAAATAAACATATCTCATACCAAATTTTATTTGGGAGTTTTATTCTCATAACCAATGATTAGCTATAATTAGAGGCGTACAATTTTTGCTAAACCAACATAGCTATGAATCAGCATTATCAACATAATTTTGTAATTTGAAACTATGCTCTTAATTTAATAATTCGAGCAAGAACCTTACAAAAATCAATTGCAAGTTGATATCAAAACACATCTGACCATACCATAGATGCATCTATTAGCAAACGGTTCACATGGTAGGTGAACGGGACCCATATTCACCCTTTTATAAGTTTTAAAATTTCAGAGAATATAATTTCAATCTTGGCTGATCAAGATCATCCTATCACGAGAACAAGAAACACAAGAGAATTCTTGAAAAATCTTTTATTTCTTCAACATATAGCCACGTGAATTCTCAATTATTTTTGCATCACATTTGAACCGGGATGGCCAACTAGTTATGCCAACTTATTTCAGTAAACTTCTAGTTTACTTTCATATGTGATTTCATCATCATACCCATATTTATGTACTACAAATAAAAAAACAACGGGTAATCTTTTACATAAATATTTATAACCCGCTTCAATTGTTGTTGCATGAAGATATTAGATCCCCATAATTTATAGTCTCAATTTTTTTTTCAATGTCCTTGAAACTTATAAGTTTGAGACTTACTACAACAATTTCAACCTTCAAGTAGTAATACATTATCTCTTCCGGAGCTCTCAATTAATTTTGTGTACTACCACATATTCAATCATATCAACATCATTAATAGTTTCTCCACATAGTTTCAACTTAGAAACAATTTTGAATATTGATGAGCTATACTCATGAACAGACTTATAATGTTGATGGATCCCATCATATCGTGCCTTTGGGTGGATGACCATCTTCGGGTGGTCATACCTTTCTTTAGGCTATTCCACAAAATAAGTGGATCCTTAATCGTGAGATATTCAATTTTCAGAATTTCATCAATATGATGACGCAAGAATATCATAGCGTTAGCACAATCTTTATTTGATGCTTTGTTTTCACTTTTAATGGTGTCTCCAAGACCCATTGCATCCAAATAGATTTCAGCATTTAACACCCATGAAAGGTAGTTCTTGCCCGAACTTTGAAGGAAAACGAACTTAGGTTTCGTAAGATTAGCCATTTTAAAAGGAAGAAAAAAATAATACCTTAACCTTCAAATTTTGAGACAGTAGAGTCGTAGAGCAACAATATCACGAAAGGAATATCATTTCTGTGGTTAAGTAATACCTCTTTTGAAAAAGAAATTTGATTTTTTTCTTACCTCAGATCTTTCAAAGCGAGTGCTCAAGGCAGAGACTCGTGCTGATAACGTGTTATGAAATAATAAAGAAAAAAGAAGAATATTGTAGAGAAAGAGAGAAGGAGAGAAGTTCTTATTTCTCTTGGTGGGATGAAATACAATGAAGGAGAACCCCTCTATTTATAGGAATAATTTGTCCTAACTTTTCTCCAAAACATAGACTTTCACTATAATATAAACACATGTATCCACTACAATACAAATACCTTTATAGATATTCACTATAATACAAATATGTTTATAACATGCATATCTATCTTCATTGTATAATAAATGATACATATTTATCTTCTTTTTTTTTAATTAAAAAAAACTGAAATTGATTTTTTATTTCAAAAATAAAATTACACCACCTTTTTTATACCTCCTAACTGACCCAAATAGAAAAAGACAATTCCCTTCTACTCAATCATAAAATAAATTTGGGTCGAATTTGAGTAAAAGAAAGTTTGGATTTTTTTAGTTGGATCAGGTCTATAGAGGTAAAAAAAAAAGGGTGAGGTAATCTTTTCAAGGCTCCAGGGATTGTGAAAGATTTTCTACTAGAAATATTCTTGTTATTTCTTCGGCTCATATTCCCCAAAAAGTGAATGTGTGACCTTTTTGAAATTAAAAATCTAGTTTTAAAATTTTTTGTCATATCCTATACCTGGAGAAGCGAGACAGACACCCGGTGCCTTACTTGACTGAGTGGACCATATAGAAACTTATGCGACTTGAACCTATATAGCCGTTAGGCCTACAATGCCGTCACTTAGTAGTATTGTAAATAAACAACCTGAATAGGACCGATAAGATCACAACACATCCGATTTGTTTGGCAAACACTCAAAACATACATACAAGGCCTCAGTCTGAGTTAATAGTCAAAAAACAGGGACGGAAAGGTCAAAGTCTGAAATAACAACTAAATATAAAGGTTGACAAGGCCATACAAAACATACTAATATACATCATTATTCTATGAGCCTCCAGGAGTAGGATATCTAACACATTTGACGTAAGCAAAACTTTAACTCAGACAGCTCTTGAATCAACAACAAACTTTTGCAATAGGGCTGAGAGATATCACCACAAGCTATAACAACAATAGTATGTAAATAACATGAAAAGTAACTGATCTGAAGCATGTGAGACTTGGGAATTCTTATTGATTCATTAAACTTTAATATCTTCTTTACTCTTTGGAATAAGACTGTCCATATTCAATCTCCGATGTGCATTGGCACTCTCCATGACGTCATAATATCAACCACTGTGGGCCACTTCTCGCTACACTTTTAATGCTTGACTCAAGAACTTACTAAGGAATAGTACTCGGCTTGAATTTCCAAACTCTTGAATCGAAGAAGTATATTATTGATTGATTTCTTAATGTCTTATTTCTATACTTTTAACATTCGGAGGCATTGAGAAAAAGTAAAGCTCCCGCAGAGTAGCTGCATATTCCAGCTCTGCGATTCAGGTAGGTTATGGTTTACCTTTGTGTTAGACTATGATTAGTGAACCGTATATCTGTGTACCATTTATATACGATTGATTGTGAAGATAATATTTGATTAATTCTGCGATATTACAATACTTTGAATAGCGTGATTATGATATTGGGAAAGATAATCCCAAGCCTAGAATGTGAGAAAAAGATGAATCTAATTGGTAAATAATTATGGATATATGTGATGTGGTAATATGTAAGATTTTATGAGATAATGAATTTCTTGATGGCGCTTGATAATGTACATGAGGTTATATTCCTGATGTTATACATCAGTTGTGGATTCTTGAAAATACGCTCTTGATATATAATCATAACGTTGTTTTAGATGGAATATTCTTGGTAGCATGCGAATGTTGGTTTTTCTTGATCGTATATTTTGATGGTATAAATATTATAATGTAGATTTGTGATAATATAAATAAAAGGTAGAAGTGGAGTGATCAGACCTAGTTGGGTTATATAAACTTAATTAATATTGTAATTTAATGGTTACGAACAAAGATGTATAGCGGTGGCATAAATGGGCTAACCTAAAATGGCTCCGAGGTAAGTAAAGAATGGGTGTTTTGAGAATCCGTATCTAGTAAGATTGAGTAATTGAATCTTGGTTGTGATTGAACAATTATTGTGAGTAATGAATCTCCTTTATGAGCGAATATATTTGAGGGACGATGATGGGCCCGAGTACCTTGTCCTGAATAGGGACCAAAGAATAATATGATGTACAATATTGAAAGGTCTTATTTTTGTGATAGATTCTTATGTGAGAAAGTTTGGAAGGTTAAGCCTATATATTATGAAAGTTACCTTGTGTATGTTATTATTGTACTAGTTGATGCAAGATTGAGCCAGTTAGTAAATAAACTAGTAAGATAGATGATTAGGATTGTGGAAAGTCGAACTTTAATTGAGTAATTATGTGTGTCACGAATTGCTAAGTATGATTATTGGTCTTCGGACACTGAGTTTGGTAAAAGTAATGGTAATAGGTTATAGTTTATAAGAAATTAAACTTTAATTAATAATTGCTTGCATTGTGATTTAATATGGAAGAATGTATTGGTGTTCGTGCCTTGGTGGTGGTGTAAATACTATATCTGATCATATTTGGTCGGAATATTAATGATCATATTTGTGATTGCAAATATGTGTTGAAGTGATATTATGTGAATTTATTTGTATTGTTGAGGTGAGACACGTAAAATATGCTGAATTATGTTGGAAAATATGCCTTCTGAATTGTCCTATTATTGACTAGATAACTATGGAATTACTTTGATGATTGTTGACTTGTATGTCCCTCAAATTGTAATATGCGTTGACTGGTTGAGTAATATATTCATGATATGGTAGTTTGGAGTATTATGTCCTTATGATTGTCACTTGATTTGACAGAGATGATAGCTTATGGAAGGATAACTGATTGAACGATGTGGGTGATGGTGACCCACAATTGGTATGAGTACACAAACAAGTGTGATATGATGTTCATATAGTTAGGTGTACAGGCAAGAGTATACAAATAGGTATGAGATGATGTTTATACAATTGGATGCCACTACATGGATTTCTAAAGTCCCTTGCAGGTCATGGAAGGGCAATATAAGACCCTCTAGCGTGTTTGTAAAGTGTTTATAGCTTTGACAATGCGGTATTATGACAGATGTGTGCAGTTGTGTTTAGATATTAGTACATAAACAAGTATGGTATGATATTCATACAACTTGGTGTATAGATAGGAGTACACAGGTTGGTATAATATAATATACATGCGGCTGGGTGTATGGATGATGAGGTACTAAATGTAACTGTGATCGCTACATGTATGTTAAACAGGGACGGAGCTACTCTTGGGGAAGGGTGGTCAGTCGAACACCCTTCGTCTGAAAATTACACTGTATATATAGGTTCAATATCACTCTATATTCGTATATATAATATTTTGAACACCCTTAAACACAACTAATATTTGTAGCTTAGTGGCAAGGGTGTGCAAAAGGTTGTAGAATGTCCTGTGTTTGATTCCTCGTATCAACACTATTTATGTTATTATTTTGTGATATGAAATTAAAATACAAAAAAATGCAAATTCTACATAAATGGGAGCTATAGCTTGGCGGTAAGAATGTTCTATATCTTGTAGGACGCCCAAGTTCGAACCTCTCTGCTTGCCTATTTTGCTTTCATTCCTATTATGGTTAGGTCTAGGATAAATTGATTTTATTTTTTTTGGCTGCATCTGGTTATCGAAAAAAAATTACTTACTATTTAAAGTCTGAACACTCTTCATGAAATTTCTGACTACACCACCGATGTTAGAGATACATACGGCTGGGTGATAGGGATCTGCAATAGGTATAGTACTGAGGTGAGTACAGAGATAGCACTACGAGTGTGCATACATTAGATGATATGAGATATTGAGACAGGTTCATATATTTGTGTATCCTGTATATTGTTGAAATTATCGTATGATTTTGTATTACTTTGTGAAATCCTTGATGGTTGAATTATTTTATTGTGATATATGGATGATTGCATTCTAAATCATTGATTGAGCTGTTTTATGTGTGTTACCGAGTTGATCCTGATTGTGAAAATAATTATGGTAAATAAGGAAAAAAGAGTGGATAATCATGATAAGATGAATAAAAGAATGTTTAGTTTAACTAGTGCGACATTGTTACAGTTATTGATGATTATTGGGTGTGTATAGAATGATTGGTGGTTGAGAAATTATGTGATCAATAGAATTGACTTACTACCTAAGACAGTACCACAACAACGATATTATTAACGTTGCGGCGAGATCGTGACAACAGTCTAGTTACCGCTGTTGTAGGCCTAAATAGTGTGTAGACAAATGTCGCTATTAAGATTCACGTGTATTCATTAAACAAGTTGAACAAATAGGGAGAATTTAAATGAATTATTGAGCATTGTGTTAATTATAATAATTGATCGATTAATTGTATGTTTTTGCGTAAATTAATTATTGTCGGTCGATGATGCCTACCAATACGTGTGTTGTGTACTGATACTACTCTTGCTACGCCTTTTTGATGTACGTTGTGGCAGGTTGAAGTTTTTGATTGATGTAGGAATATTCAGCAACAACTTCTGCACTTTTCTGTAGGTGAAACTGTATTTTTTAATTGTCTGTATTCTAATGTAATGCTCTTATACCTATCTAGACTAGATCTTTGAGAGAGTCAATTTTTTGAAGATTTTTAACAGTGTAATTATATTGTTTATTTTATGAAATTTATGAAATAAAGATATTATTTGAATGAATTTTTTTTGCATATTGTTTTTGAAAAAAAAATTCTTACTGTCAAAATAAAATTGATTAAGTGCCCGCACAATTGTCCAATTTGGGTCGTGTCATCTCTCCTTCTTAATAGTACCCACAAAGCTAGCGTTTTCTCCCGCCTAAAACGTCATAATTTTAAGTTGTCATTTTAAATTTTAGTTATGTTTCTAATAAATGTTTGTTATATTATATTTTCTCTCTTTATTTTTTATTTATTTATTTTGTACTCTACATATTTCTTTAAAAAATAATAATTAATATTTATGAGTATTTTATCACAATATCCCTATTAGTTAATGCATAGACTTAGGTCGTAGAAAATGATTTGATAAATAAGTAATTAATATTAAGGGTAAAATAAAAAAAAAATATTTTTTTTCTTGATATGTTAAACGTGACAGGTAAAATTAAAATTTTACTTTTAAAATAACGGAAAAATAATAATAAACTGATGAACTATTAACACAATATATAGATAATTAAATGGTGAATAACCGTCCAACATTTCAAAAAATTTGTGATTCTTTTTTACCAAAAAACAATCATCCATCCAGGTATGGGTTCCTGGGATGTTGAGGAATTTGGTAATACTCCTATCATGTACATAAATAATTTATTAATTAAATATCTAGATAATTTTTTAAAATTTAACAAATTTTATAAGATAGTTACTCAAATTTAATTAGTGATCAAATAAATTGTGATTAATCACCAGCAAGGGATCAAAGTTCACATTAATATAAAGACTAAAACCAAAATCTATAAATAACTAAGATTAAAAGTGCTATTAACCGTTTAAAATAACTCTAATAAATGTAGTTTCGTGTTGATTTAACCCATTTAAAATACCAAAATCTATATATATACACGAATTTGTCAAGCAAATTTGATATTTCTAAAAATTGGACACTCGATATCACATGCATAAGTAGGTTTAATGTAAAAATTTATAGGAAATTACGAGTGTGTCTGATATAAGGGAAAATAGTTTTTACAAAAATAAGTTTGGTTGATGGAAATAAAAATTCAGCAAAAGGAGAAAAATGACTTCTTTCACTTTAATACAAAAGTCAATTTCTTCCGCAATTCTGTCAATTATTAACTTCATATGACTATCTTAACTAACACTTATATTATATATACATATCAATTTTCTTTTTAATACTAAAAAAAATCATCAAAACACTACTTGATTTGCTAAGGTGTCATTTGATTCGAAATAAGGATATTCAAGGATTACAATCCCAATAAAACACCAGAAGATAGGATATATATAATCTTACATCTCATACATATAAATGGGTATTTAAAAGTTATATTAATTTTATAGCTAATATCAATTCTTAAATATGGGATATATATAATGTCAAATTTTATGCTGAAATTAATATCCATTTCCCTACAATCAAACAAATTCTATGATTATTTTATCAATTTTTAATATAAATATTTTTCATGTAAATACAAAAAAATATTAATTTGTCTAAAAAATTATACTTTTGCAAAGGTAGATATATATAGAAGCATCAACAAAATAAACTTGACCATACTTCTATCATGATCAAAATATGAAATATTGTTTGTTATAATAAGTAAAAATGACTAAATGGCGTAAAAATTAATTACATTGATATTTTTTTTTTAATTTTTTTATCTTATTTTTTCTTTTTAGTTTATTTTAAAAAGATTTCTTTTTTTAAGCAACTTTCTAATTTCAACTTTTTACATGACATGTTTAAGATCTCAAGATTAATAGGTATTTTGGTACATTATACATATCTTTAATTTAAGATCACAAAATTCAAAAGACTTCTTTACTTTTTTAAACTTCGTATTAAGTAAAAATCAAACAAATAAATTGAAAACAGAGAAAATAGTATATATTATTTAAACTTGCAGTGTAGTGTAAAGAAAAAAATGAACAATAAAAAATACGAAGAAAAGTCGCAGATAGCTTCGCTTAAAAGCCAATAAGTACAATAATAAAGAGCTTTATCCCATAGATGTTAAGGTTACACCACATATTATATTAAATTGAGATGCAAGTAGTCCCACAAATAATCAATCTCATGTATAAGATATAATCAGTCAACTAAAGTAAAGATTATGTAATGGCAAGATAAATGAGTTCAATACTAAATAAAACGATAATCTCAAATCAAAAAAATAATGAAAGTATCTAATATCGGCTATTAGTTCCAAACGAAAAAGCATAAACAAAATACTATTAGTTCCAATAACCCAAGTCATATGAAACAAATAGTCTCCATAAAAATAAAAGATAGCAATTTCCACTTGAGAAGATAAATTTGTCACTGCAACCCACCCTTATAAAAGTTGTCAATAATGGGCTCTGATAGCATTGGATCATTATGTTGATGATTCACAAGGAAAATTGCTATTTTTGGATACTGGACTTTCGATGTTGGTGTCACCTGCATATGTAAGTTTAAGGTAAAATCTAGAAAAGATTATGAGTTTTTGACAAAAAATATTTTCTTGAAAAATAAATCAATGTTGAGTTATCAAAAATATATTTTTGATGGACAACTTTTTTTACCAAAAGAAGGAAAATGACTTCTTATACTTTTAGGCAAAAGTTGATCTTTTACAGTTCTCCCAATTCTTACACTTTTACCCAAAAGTTATTTATATATTTACTTTTAATATGGAAATTTGTTATTAAAACACAATCCAATTTACTAAGAATTCGTTTGATTCAGAATAAGGATATTAAAAATTATAATCCCAACAAAACACTAGAAAAATAAAATTTAATCCCGCATCCTGTATATATGTATATGTAATACAAAATATTTGATTAGAATTTATGTTTGATTTTAATTAGCTCATATCAGTAACAAAAGATAGAATAAATGTAATACCAAACTTTATATCGGGATTAATATTCTAATCTTGATAATCAAACAACTCCTAAGATTATTATCAATTATTATAAATATTTTCTGTTCATATTATTTTAAAAGAACTTTCATCATATCAAGCTAATATTTTGAATAAATAAACAGTAGCCTGCGAAGTAAGCAAAGTTAGATAGAGATATTAACCTGATCATCAGAGTAAACTTGATTAAATTCACTACCGTCATATTCATTAGATAGGTTAGCACTTGGAGGTCCAAGATTTTGGAAGAGAGAATTCACATTATTGGAATCCAATATGCATCACAATTTTCCTTCTCATTTGAATCGCTTTCTTCAATATCTCTCATATGATGCCACGACAAATTTCTTCGATTAGACATGTTTGATTCACCAATATATTGCTCGAAATAAGCATTTGCTGCTCCCAGTCCATTATTAATAGCTGCATTTTCAACATCTGTATCAGAAATTATTGTGTTACCTAAAATTTTTCTTACATGATCCTCGACATTCAAGTCATAGTCACAAATTGTTGCATTTTCAATGTTTGTGTCAGATATTATTTCATTACCTGAATATCTAATTCCATAGGCTGCAGTGAGATCCAAGTTGTAATCACTTTGAGAAGGATAATTTCCACTGTTCAAAGTCAGGTCAGGTATATAGTTAGTGTTCCTAATAATTGGATCTTGTAGTACTTTTAAACATAGCATTTCAAATAATGAACCATGTTGTTGTTGTATCCTGCCACAGACGTTATTATGGGCCCAAAAAAGTGGGTTCTTGAATGGATTGCCAATGCTGAGTTTGTGGGATTGATAATGAAGTTGTGGGTGATAGAGCTGTTGTTGAATTGAACTCTCTCCTCTAGCAAAAATTTTATCTGTATTAAGACCTAGAAATGAAAACTTTGGGTCTCTCCGAGTTTGTTTTGGAGCATTTTTTTCAAAGACGAAGCATTGTTCTAAATTTTTTAAAGCTATTTTTTTGTTGAGAACCACTTGAGGATCCTTGTCCTGATGGGCGACGAGTAGATTTTCTCTCTTTTGGAGCTCTCCAATTGTTGCTATGACATTTCTGAGAAGTGTTAGGATAAAAAAATAAAATAAAAGTTAGACCATTTATATATATAATTATCATCTAAAATCATTGTTATTTAGGCGTCTTTGAAATGACCGAACTCATTTTTTAATAGAAAATATTTTTGCCGTTTGATAATAATGAACGATGAAAATCTTTTGAAATAATAAAAATTAAAGATTAATAATAATACTATTGTATCTTAGTCTACCAAAAAAATTAGCAACGAATAACTTGTCATTAAACATGCAATAAAATTTTGCAGCTAATTCTCTTTAATTAGTGAATGTTTTGATAAAGGACACTAAGGATTGATAATAATGTCCAAATATTTACTTGGAGGAGTGATATAATTTACCACTTATAATATTTTAGATATATACATGAAGATGACTCGCAACTTGCATCCTAGTAAGATCAGGTATATTCAACCCCTCAAGAATCTCTTTTGGGTAATATTATGCAAGTTAATTCTATAACAATATAACTTTAATTTAATAACTACAATATTCTCATATCCGACCGAGGTACATGTACATACAATAATCACTATACCTTAATTTTGAAAAAAATAAACATTAGCTATAAGAATGAATTATCACTATTCATATTGCTCCATATAAATGAATTGTATAGAAAATTAATTAATAGAGAAGTAAACTTACTTCCTTCACCAAGTTATTGTACAGCTTTCATAAATTTGACATGAAGATCCTCAGTCCATTCTATGCAGGTCTTTCTCCTAATAGCCTTATTAATAGCACTATTGTGGGTTTCTCGTTTATTAATTTTTTTTGTACTTTTTCTACCTCCTTTTCTCTTTAACTTGTATTTCCCATTCGACGTGACATTATTTTCAGCCTCAATATTATTGCTTTAATCCTCAATGTTATTAGACACATTATTCTTCTCTTCTGCTTATTTTTTATTTTCTTCAACAATAATTTTTGTTACCAATATCACCAATATTCATTTAATCTACATTTTCTACTGATTCGTCTCACTTTTTTCCTCAATACAAATTGCCACAAATATTTTATAATTTTCTCGTCAAATAACTTTTTCAGATAAGGAAAAACTCCCTCGTTTAATGCCTATGATTGATGATAGGTACCATTCTAACTTGACGTATATTAGTTGTTTGGACTTGCCGAAAATCACTGATTATGCCTTCTTGTCTATAGGCTTGTTCCCGCAGGTGAAACAGAATTTGCTAAAGATGCTACATTTGGATAAAAACATCCAGCTTCTGTGATCGCATATTTTGAACGAATATTTTTTTCTTTTTTTGGCAATTTTTTTAATTTTAATTTTCTACCTTAGATGTTTAATATTATAAGATTTAACGGCATTATCTTAGTTTAAGACCACAAGATACAAAAGTCTTTTTTACTTTTTAAAATTTCGTATTAAGTTAAAACCAAACAAACAAACTGAAACAACGAAAGTAGTATATATTACTTAAACTTGGAGTGTAGTATTAAAAAATGAACAATAAAAACACAAAGAAAAGCCCCAGATAGCTTCACTTTAAAGCCAATCTAAGTACAATAATAGAGTGTTATCCCATAGATGTTAAGGATACACCACATATTATGTTAAATTGAGAAGCAAGTAATCCCACAAATAATCGATCTCACATATAAGATATAATCATTCGACCAAATTAAATGTTAAATAATGGCAGAATAAATGAGTTCGATACTAAACAAAACGATAATCTCAATTCAAGAAAATAGTGAAAACCTGTAATCTTATACCGGCCATTAGTTCCAAATGAAAAAGCAAAAACAAAATACCATTAGTACCAACAACTTAAGTCATATGAAACAAATAGTCTCCAGAAAAATGAAAGATAGTAATTTTCACTTGAGAAAATAAATTTGTCACTGCAACCAACCCTTATAAGAGTTGTCAATAATGGTCTGTGATGGCATGGATCATCATGTTGCTGATTTGTTGAGAAAATTTGCTATTCGACATTCGATGTTAGTGTCACCTGCACATGTAGGTTAAATGTAAAGTCTACAAGAGACTATGAATGTGACGGAAAATATTTTCTTAAAAATAAGTCAATATGAAGTTATCAAAAAAATATTTTTGATTGAATATTTTTTTTACCAAAAGGAGGAAAATAATTTCTTACACCTTTAGGTAAAAATTGATTTTTAACTATTCTCACACTTTTAGGCAAAAGCTATTTATATATTTAATTTTAACACTCAACTTTGTCATCAAAATACTAACCAATTTGCTAAAAGCTCATTTGATTTAGAATAAGAATATTAAAAATTATAATCCCAACATACAGCAGGACAATGAAATTTAATTCCGCATCCTATATATATGTTATACAAAATACTTGATTAAAATTTATACTATTTTAGATTATACCAATAACCAAACACAAAATAAATGTAATATCATATCTTATATCAGATTAATATTTTAATCTTGATAATCAAACAACCAATTAAGATTATTATCAATCATTATAAATATTTTCTGTTAATATTTTTTTTTTAAAACTTCTATCATATCAAACTAACATTTAAATAAATAAAGAGTATCTATAGAGCCACTAACCTGATCATCAGAATAAACTTGATTAAATTCACTACCGTCATGTTCATTAGATAGGTCAGCACTTGAAGGTCCAAGATTCTGAAAGAGATAATTCACACTACTGGAATCCAAATACGCATCACAATTTCTCTTATTTGAATCACTTCCTTTAATATCACTCTCATATGATGTCGCGGCAGCACTGCTTGGGTTAGACATAATTGGTTCACCAATATATTGTTGGAAATTAGCATTTGCTGCTTCCAGTCCATTAATAGCCCCATTTTCAACATCTGCATCAGAAATCATTATGTTACCTAAATATGTTGTTACATGATTCTCATTGACATTCAAATTGTATTCACTAATCATTTCATTTCTAATATTTGTATCATCTATTATTTCGTTACCTGAATATGTTCTTCCATGGGCCACATTGAGATCCAATTTGTAATCACTTTGAGAATGATGATTTCCACTATTCAACATCAGGCCAGGCATATGATTAGTGTTCACAATTATTGGATCTTGTAGTACTTTTGCACCCAACATTTCAACTAATGAACCATGTTGTTGTATCTTGCTACAAGCATTACTTTGGGCCCAAAAAGATGTGTTATTGAGTGAATTGCCAATGTTGAGGCAGTGGGGTTGAGCCTGAAGTTGTGGGTGATAGAGCTGCTGTTGAATTGAACTCTCTCCTCTAGCAACAATATTATCGGTATTAAGACCTAGAAATGAAAATTTTGAGCCTCTCTGAGTTTGACTTGGAGCACTCTTTTGAAGATGAGGTATTGTTCCATATTTTTTAAAGCTATTTCTTTGTTGAGAACCACTTGAGGATCCCTGTCTTGATGAGTGACAAATAGATTTTCGCTCTTTTGGAGCTCTCCAGTTGTTGCTACGACATTTCTGAGAGGTTTTAGGATAGAAAGATTAAAAGAAAATTAAACTTTGTATAATAATACTACAATCTCTGCCAAAAAAAAAAGTAATGAATAACTTTTCTCACTACACATGCAATAAAATTTTGCCACAGATTCTCTTTAATTAGTTAGTATTTTTTCATAAAAGTTTTACTAAGGATCGATAACAATGCCCAAATATTTATATGGAGGAGTGATGTAATTTACCACATATAATATTTTAGCTATGTACCTGGAGATGGCTCGCCACTTGCATCTTGGTAAGACCAGGCACATTCATCCCCTCAAGAATCTCTTTTGGGAAACAACCTGCAAGTTAATTTTACAACAATATAACTTTAATTTAGTAACTACATTATTCTCATATCCAGCCGAGGTACATGTAAATACAATAATCACTAAACTTTAACTTCAAAAAATAAATGTTAGCTATAAATATGAACTATCACTATTCATATCGCTCCATATAAATGAATTGTACAGAAAATTAACTAATAATAAACTTACTTCCATCATCAAGTTGTTGTACAACTTCTACAAATTTGGCATGAAGATCCTCAGTCCATTTTATGCAATCCTTTTGTCTAACAACCTTATTAATAACACTATTCTGGTTTTCTCCTTTATTAATCTTTTTTGTACTTTTACCACCTCTTTTTCTCTTCCCATTCGGCGTGACATTGTTTTCAGCCTCAATATTATTGCTTTGCTCCTCAGTGTTATTAGGCACATTATTCTTCTCTTCACCTTGTACTCTATTTTCTTCATCTGATCCATCTCTCAGTTTCTTTCTTTGTGTTTTTTTTGTCAATACAAATTGCCACAAGTATTTCACAATTTCCTCGCCAAGTGGTTTTTTCAGGTAAAGGAAAGCTCCCTCGTCCAATGCCTTCTTTGCTAAGAGTTCATGGTGTTCATCACAAATAACTGCATAATTATTTCGAAAAGCTAGAAATTAGAATTGAATTAAATTGTAAATATTATGTGAATAGTTAATTTCATATATATTCATTGAACTTTATCTATTATAACAGTAATATTGTTACAAGACAACCATTAATCATATACTAAAATAATATAAATTAGCAACGGATAATTTATAAAGCTAAACACTAAAAATTCATTATTAATCCTATTTAATGATGGATTATATAAAATCCTTTTGGCTACAAACTATTTGACATATTAATAATTAATTTTATAGCTACATTTTGTAATGTATTAATTAAAATAACGGACTTTATCCATAATAGATATCATAAGTGAATAGAAAAAATACTTACAAAGTGAAATTATATCCAAGGCTACAGATTGCTCCAAGAGTTGAAAAGAATGCAGGTTCGGTGAACGGACACTGATTATCATTACATCAATTTTTTTCTTTCCTTTGGAGAGCATTGACATTGCTGCCGAAGCTGTATGAACCGTCGCAACTGCATAAATGCATTTTGAAAGTCAATGATAAAAATTATACACAAAATTATCATGAGTTAAAGTTTAATTTCTACTATTACTTAGTTTTGTTAGTACTACAAAATTACTTGTTCATGCATATGTACTATATAATACCTACAAAAGTAGCTAGCAAAGAAATTCAAAACAAAACTAATACACCTTAACAGGGAGCAATCAATGAATGCTAACAAAGAAATTAGATATCAAACAAAACCAAATAAATAAATAAATAAAAAGAGGTCATAAAAATGCGGTTAATTGAACTATTTTCTTTCTTCAAACACTAGCAAAAATTTGTGGGAGGTTTAACTACTAAAATTGTCAAATAAATACATTTTCTTTATGAGGTAAAATAATTTTAAAGAATCACCATTTTATGATAATTTTTGAATGAGATAATTATAATATTTTTTTAAAGGTATCTGAATTGTTTATTATCTTCATAAATCAAAATAGAGGAAATAATTAAATAATTATTAAGGTTAAACCAAAATAAAAATAATATTTAACAAGTATTTATTAAAGTGAATTTAAATTTATTTCTTTCACATTAAGAAAAAATTAATAATATCAAAAATGTTTTAAATTCAAAATGTCCGCATAATCCAAAGGATAAAATAACAATATATTTAAAAAATGCAATTTTTCTTTTTATTAAATTACAAAGAAAAATAGATTCATGAAATTAAGAAGGTAATTTTCAATTAAGCAAAAAAAAATTGAAAGGAAAGTTTTTTTTTTTAATGAAAATCATGTTTTCCTTTTTTTTTTTTTTGTCGTCATTCAATAAAAGACAAAAAGAAATAGCTCAACATCAACAATAATTATAGCCAGATCAGTCCTTTTCATAATCTTCTCTGGCTCTTTCTCTTCCCTCCCGTTACTCTAATTTTGCGCCTTCACCAATCTAAGCAAATTTATTTTTTCTAAAATAATCAATAAATATGTAAAAATTAAAAATTTATTCTTCAAAATTATTTTTAGCAGATTTAATTAATTTTTTCCTCCAACTCTATATCCCTCTAACCCAATTGACAAAGAACAATCTATCCTTTTCTACAAAAGGACCAAGTGTAAAACATATACATAGGTTAATTAAATAATAAAATTTAACATAAAATTATATTTGGAGACATTCGATAAAATTGAAACAACACATAGATTAATATAAATTATCATCCCCCTTTGAAAAAGCATATACATCTTGATGAAGGAATTTAATCGAGTGTGTGACATGTTTATATCAAGAACCAAAAATAGAAAATCTAATTTGATTCTTTATAACTACACAAAGCTCATTAATCAACTAGTAAAATAATTCGGCCAAAAAGAAAAAACTAGTAAAACAACATAAAACAAGAAAAGAGAAATTCATGATTTAGAAGATAAATAAAATCTAAAAAGAGATCAATGTTAAATCACATATGTAGAAAAATCTTATCAATTAAATCTAGTATAAAAAGGAAATCACACAAAATTTAGATATATAAAAGAAACAAAAGTTATAAGGTATATATATATATTTAGAGAGATCACCTTTATAATCATAAGACTTAAGCAAGTCAACCATCTTAAAAGCGGATTCTTTGTCATAATCAACTAGCATAACACGAACTTCTTCTATCATACCATAGTAAAGAGCCGCCATTGAATTATCTATTTCTTCAATAATTTAAGAATCTTCTTCTTCAGACATAACGAGATGAAAATATAATAAAATAATTTGTTATATAAAAGTCGGAAGAGAAACGCTCAACTCTTTAGGTAGATTTTTTTAAATGAAGTTCTAATAAAGAGCGCACTTTCCCTTGAAGCCTGTTTATATAGCATTCTCTATTGGCTAGTGGCATGCTTAGTGTCTATATAAATAATTTTTATTCGACCTATTTAAATTTTTTTCCTTGTGTCAACATAAGGGAATATTTTTGCCCCCTTTATTTTTTTATTTCCTTTTACGTGTTTAGTATGGGCCAATATTTTCTTGATGACTTCTACCACTTATAAAATCTGAGTGGATACTCATTTTTATTTAAAAATATCATAGTTACGTTTTTACTTTATTTCAGTTATCTCAATTATTACTTACATATTATTATCAATCATTACTATTTAAAAGTGTCATAAAATTATTATTTTTCGAACATATCCTCCGCATTGTATTTATTACTAAATCTTAAAACTGACCTCAAAAAATAAAAAAAAATCAAGACAAAACATTCTATACATTCTTTTATATCAAATACAGTCTTAGTAATTTTATCATAACATAAATAATTTTATCTAATTTTCTTCAATATTATCCCTTTTATTATTTTATCTAATTTTCTTCAATAATTTTATTTAATTTCTTCAATGTTCCAATTTTACTATGATATCGACTACCAAGGACAAGCACAATAGCAGTATTTGGTCACAAATGGAACTTCAATCATTAAATTTTTCTACAAGCATGATAAATAATAAATTGTTGTATTATAAATGCCATTAGTATATTATATATTGAAATACACTATTAAGCAGATCTAATTAACTTACTCTTTTAGCGTTATAATTCTTCTTGAAGTGCAAAGATGAAAACTAAATTAAAAAACACAGACCATGTTGATGAAGATAATGACTAACAAACTATATTAGTTAATGAGTAATTAAATTTAAAGCCCTCTTATTAATCTGTGTAAAACCGTAAATTTATTTGTTATATTTTTGTTTGATTGATGACCTTTTTCCACATCGGAATATTAGCTGTCATTATACTTTTATTCTAATAGTAAGAAAAATTAATTAGACTTAAACTACTTTGTTTAATTGATAACTAAATTTTTTGTTCGTTTATCATTTTGCTTTGTTATTCAAATAAAAGTGAATGCAATATTTTTAGTTGTGCTTGTTCTATATATGTGTGCGCTCATGCGTATATTAGTATTTCTAATATTTATTATATGTATTTAAGAAAAAAAAATGATAATTAAAAAAAATTGAATGAGAAGCGAATCTTATAATTACGCTAAAATATTTGGTAAACTCGTAATCAAATTGCCATTCTAAATTTTTGTTAATATTGGTTTCAGTATATTTAAATATTTTTTAAAAATTATAGCTTGAAATTATATTTTGTTCTAATGTTGGTTTCAACATGTTAATATTTGTCCTTTTAAGTCTAACCCCTCCCTTTAATCTATACGGAAAAAGATTCAAAATTATTTGTTATAATTTTATTTTAATTATTTACCTTTTTATTTTAGAGTCTCAATTATCACTATTCATTTATTTATAATAATAAAATAAAATGAATTAGAACTCAGAGAATATTCAAGAAGCAGATCGAGAATTGATCCTATACTTTTCGTTTGTTTAACATTTTCTTTTCTTGAAACTTTTTTCAAGTAAAAATTGAGTGGACATATATGTAAATTTATATTTGAGAGAATGACCAACTAGTGAATAAAAAGATAGATAAGATACAAGAAAGAATCCTCGAGTGTGAACCGAATCTTATGCTGGTATGATACATGATAAAATCATGACTACAAAAAGACAACATGGCTTCATAGTTATCTTTTCCATATTATCTTTTTAATGATGCACAATATTCATGTGAAGGATCTGACAAGTTCTTCTCTTTTTTTTTCATCTCTTAATGGGGCCAAAATGTTTACAATATTATTTTTTTTTCTTTTAAGTGGTTTTATGTTGTATTGACATTCATTTTGATGCCATTCACATTATATTTTTCCAAAATTCAGTTTAATATTTAAATTTTCTTTAGAATACAATTATAAAATATAAGCATTACTTATTAATCTAACTAAAATATTTTTGTTTTCATGTTAATAGACATGTTAAAGATTATAATTCAATATTAAACAATAATATTGAAATTAATTTTACTAACTTAACTTTTTTTTAATATTTTATTGACTCTATTTATTGCATATAATATTTAGATATTAAACTTCAATTTTCAGACATTAATTTAATAAAAATGAATCGAAGCTAATTATTTCTTTGAAATTTCTATATGAATGAATTAGTCACTACCCTTTGAGAAATTAATATGTTATTGTTATTACTACATTAGTTATTGCCCGTTTCCACTACTATTATTATACATCTACTTTATTAGTATAAAAAATTATGAAAATTAGTGACACGTCATACTATGGTTATAATAGTTATCTTTACACTATTTTTTGTTTTTTCTAAAAAGGAAAATTTGGGAAGTTCTTCTCTCTCTTTTTTATCACGGTTCCCTATTTATCATTGATAGCAACTTTAAAAAAAATAAAAATTACGCTCCCCAAAATTACAAGAAAGTATTTTGATTCAAGATATTTAATAGATTTTTCTAATATAAATTTTAAATTCTTATATTTAGTTGAAAGTTGTAATATCCTGAAAGGGCCTAAGAATAGACCCGGGAGTTGAAGTTGGAACTGCAGAAAAACTTGAAATTTTGCACCAGGACGACTCGATGTACGAATCGTGGTAAGGACCTATGACTCGTGACTCGAGTCGTGATGAATTTCGGGAGACTGAGGTCATATCACGGGTGGTCCTACGAATCGTGACGCGTAGGTACGACTCGTGGTCAGAAGTCGTGGTGAAATTCTCAGTGGTGCCAGAGTGAGTCGTCACGGATTATGGTATGACTCGTAGGATGTAGCAACGAGTCGTGATGATGAGTCGTGGGTAAGTCGTAGTTGGTGTGGGTGGATGATACCACGACTGACAGTGCGACCCGTAGAATGGTACTACGAGTCATGGTATGCGAGTCGTGGCCAGATTCAGAAGATTGAAAAGTGGAGAGGTGACCACGAGTCGTGACTTCGTGGTCGACTCGTGGTGGGGGCCAGAACTGTTTTTCAGAGAAATTTCAGTAAGGGCAAATTCGACTTTTCTACGCTTTTGGACCCTAAACCACGTTGTTTTAGCTTCAATTTCAGACGTTTTAGTGAGGGTAATGGGTTCTTCCCTCATTCCCCACTCAAACTTCCAAGAAAAAGTACGCATAATTCCTCTCAGAGAAGTTCAGGGCATCAGCTAGGGCAGATAGTTCTTCTTCAAATTTCCAAGAAATTTTCTCTTAAATTTTCGTCAGGTATGTGGTAATTCAAACAAGAGAACTATTCTTCCCTTGTGCCTCCCCCCCCCCCCCCCCCCAAAAAAAAAAAAAAAAAAACCTATACTAGTTTCTATCAGTTTTTAGCCCTAAATTTTCGAGTACAAGATGTTGCATGTCATTGTTCGTTAATTTCTTATAGAACGATATTCCCGTTATTATAAATATGATTTTCCAGCAGTTTGTACAAAAATTACCTAGAATCTTGAAATAGTGAATTTCAGTCCAAAATTTCGAGAAAAGATCAGTGCATATAAATTGTTGTTTGTTGAATGAAGTATGTTTTGAGTTGAATTTCCTTGAAACTTTAATACTTAACAATGAGCAAAATATCTTATGTATGAGAAAGATTCTAGCCTTGTCGGATGTTAATTTCTCTTAAATTCTTGAGTGGTTGCCATGCTATGAAATTCCAGTGTTATCAGAATGAGTTGAAATCTCTATTAGCTGCTCAGTAGCTCAGTTTAGTAAAAATGCAAGATTCCTTCAGAACTATTCAGAAATTATCAACCGCTCAGTTTGACTTTAGATTTCCCCGAGGCAACAGTAGTGCCTCTCAGTTATCAAAATCAGACTCAGAATCCAGATTAATTGGTCCATTAGGTGGTCATGACATTTCAGTTATAGCTCTAACCAGCCCAGGACCCCAGTTCAGTATCAGTTGATCTTTAGACAGCTACGACGCTTCTAGATAAGCAGTTCTGACCAGTCTTAGAACCCAGTTTCAGCATCTGGTTCCGATAAGACTCTCAGGGTACTTTCAGTTATACGTCTCTGACTAGTCTTGGACCCCAGTTTCGAGCTATCAGCTTAATAGTTCAAAATAGGATTTTCAGTGGGAGTAGGACTTAGCACCGAGCGGACCGGGTGTTCCAGCGTACCCAGATTTCCAAACCTATGTTGCCAGCGTAGGATTCAGTTTCAGACTATTGGCCTGTTTGGCTCCAGACTTTTGTGATCACCCAGTTCATGCCTTTATACCCTTCAAGGTATATTGGGTCCTACCGATGGGATGTATACATCGGACTCCACGTCTAGCTCACGTGGTTATATGTCAGTTAGAGACTCTCCCACTAGTCAGTCCAGTTCAGTATAGCTCAATCCAATTCAGTTCAGTTTAGCTCAGTTCAGGTTAGAACCAGACTTAGAGCATGTCTGACCGTCAGACAGGGTCTTCTACACCATCTCATTATATCAGTACTCAGTTCAGCAACTTTAGACGGTTCTTGCATGTTTTCTAAATCAGTATTGTAATGCTTATCTTGGGTTATGTTTCTCTCGTATACTTAGTACATTCAGAGTACTGACGCATACTTTTATGTTGTATCATTTCATGATACAGCTGCAGGTTCTCAGGCTCAGCACAGATAGCTGTCACAGTTCAAAGTATTTCGCCTCAGCAGTCGAAGTGTGAGTCCTCATCATCCGAGGGCATAACTTCTTTCTTCAGTTTCTTATTAGTTTGTTTAGACTTAGAGTTAGCTGGAGGTTTTTCCCAGTAACTCCTCAGCTAGATGATTTTCAAATATGACTTTCAGTTTATTCAGTGTTATTTAAATATTTGGACATTTTACTTTCAGACTTGTCTCTTAAATATTTTTATGCTATTATTTTAAGTTTCATTGTGCATGTATACTCTGAATGCTAGTGAATGATAGTCCAAGGGTTGACTTGGGTCACTTGTGGCCTCAAGTACCGTGTTACGTCTAGGGTGTAGACTCGGGGCGTGACAAACTTGATATCAGAGCCCTAGGTTTAGAGTATCATTGGAATGTCTAAAAGCCGCATCGAGTAGAGTACTTTTCATGGGTGTGAAGCACGCCACACTTATGACGAGGAGACTACAAGATGTTATTAGGAAAAATCCCCTTTTGTTCATATTCTTTATCGTGCGTTAAAGTTCAATTCCAGACATGTCGTTCTAAATCGTGCTCTATTTCTTTCAGTGAACAATGCGTCCTCGGCGTGGAAATAGACGCAGGGCCGGAAACGCCAACTGACCCGCCCCACCAGATCCAGCAGCTTCTCAGGACGATTCTGTATCTACTGCTGAATTCAGGGCGGCCATTCAGTTGCTTGCCCAGACCGTCACCAACCAAGTAAACCAGTAGGTGGTTCCAGTAGTAACGACTCGTTGGGTCAAGTAACGAGTCATCTTAAAGGGTCTTCGAGTGGAGATTCGTAGTTCATGTTACAGTGGAAACGACAGACACGACGATTCATTAGGTCAACAACGACTCATTGACTCGGCCGTCGAAAGGGTCCTGGTAAAGCTTAGCCCTTGAGGCAGTGCTGACGACGAGAGAAGGGAACGAGTTGTTAGGTCAAGCAACAACTCACCTGTGGTGTCTAGCTCAAGAATCCTTCAGGATTTCTAGTGAACAAAACGAGAAGTGACAACAACTCGTTGTCCCAACCAACGAGTCGTCGTGTCATCCGTTAGGAGAGGGTCTAGTGTTTTGTTCGATTTCTCGTCCAGTGACCACGGGAGGAACCAACGACCCGTTGGTTCATCCAACGAGTCGTGGTATCCCCTGTTGCTAGATCCAGTGATCCCAGCACCTAGGCAGTAGGACCAACAAGTTGGTCGCGGCGAGTCGTGCTCTCAACCAACGACTCGTTGAGTGACCCGTTAGTTCCCTGTCTATCAGTTTTCCAGATTTTTATTCTGGAGATATTTTTGTAATTTTTCACCTATTTAGTCCCTAAACTACGTTGTTTTAAGTATAATTTCAGACAATTTAGAGGGATTAAACGATTTTCCCCCTCATTCCCCACGTAGACTCTCAAAATATCGATCGTCGAATCCAGACCTTTCCTCTCAAGCAAGAACTAGGGCTCCTTGTCAGTCGCAGAAGTTCAAGCTTTCTTCACCAGGAATTTCTTATCCAGGTACGTGGTAATTCAACAAGGGAATAGTTCTTCCCTTGTGTCCCAGAATCTTCTCTATTTTCTCTATCAGTTACAGCCCTGTGGATTCGAAATGTAGGAAATTGTCAGACCAATTTCTTTAAAATTTCAAGTGGAATATTTCTCATGATTTTAACTGCTTTATTATTCCCTATTTATAGAAATTTGTGAAAATTGTATCTGCTGGAATGATTTAGCGCTAGTTCTCATTTCAATAAAATTTAGAATCTTGCGTGTTGGACTAATTTCCCTTGAGGTGTCAGTGGTGCCTTCAGTAGTAGACTCAGATATTAGATTTTAGTGGTTCTTTAGGCGATTATGACACTTCTAGATAAGCAGCTCTGACCAGCCGTAGAACCCCAGCTTCAAATTTCAGTTTGTTATTTAGACGGTTACAACGTTTTCAGATAAGCAACTCTGGCCAGTCTTAGAACACCAGTTACAAAATTCGGTCCAATAAGACTCTCAAGGTACTTCCAGATAGGTATTTCTGACTTAGTCTTGGGCCCCAGTTTCGAGCTATTAGCTTAGTAGTCAGTTTAGGACTATCCAATGGGAGTAAGGCTTAGCACCGAGCAGACGAGGATTCCAGCGCACCCAAGTTCCTAAAACTACGTTGCCACCGTAGGTTATTATTATTGGCTTTATAGCCCCAGACTTGTGATCACCCAACTCATGGCTTTATACCCTGCAAGTTATATTGGGTCCTACCGATGGGGTGTATACATCGGACTCCACGTCTAGCTCACGTGGTTATATGTCGGTTACAGGCTCTCCCACTAGTCAGTACAGTCCCAGATAGCTCAGTCAGAACACTTTCAGATCACTTAGTTCAGATCAGTTCAGTACAGTATCAGTATCTAAAACTTAGGACATTCTTTGACCATTAGACATGGTCATTTTGACCATCTCAGTATATTTCAATTTATTCAGTTTCAGCATTTCAGTTGGTCATTGCATGTTATTCCTTTTCAGTTATTTATTCTTTGTACTATGTTTTCTCCTACTTACTCAGTACATTCAAAGTACTGAGTAATACCTTCTATGTTGTATCATTTTATGATACAGCTGCAGGTTCTCAGTTTCAGCACCGTTAACAGAGCTTCTCCAGGAGTTATCAGCTGCGTCAGTGCTCATCAGATAGATGGCTTTCACAGACACAGACACAGCCACAGATTCAAACTGTCAGTTTTTTATTTTCAATTGTATAAAGTTTTGTGATTTAGTTCTTCTTCATAAATGATTTTCATTATTTTAAAACTTCCGCTATGATTTTACTCAGATTATCAATGTTATGATAGATCATGAGTTGACTTGAGGTTACTTGTGATAGATTTATGAAGAAAAAATAACAAGTTAAAATTTATTTGTTAAAATAGGTGAAGATAATTGAATGGTATAAAAGCTGATGATACTAATAATATATATTATTTTAAACTTATAGTGTGATCACTATGAAGAAAAAAGATAACTCGTAAAAAGATGAAGAAAAGCCAATGCACAGAAAAACTTACCTTGAAGCCAATTCGAGTGTAACAATAAAAAATATATCCCATTGACCAAATATTATGCTAGATTAAGTTGCAAGTAGTCCTGCAAATAATTAATATCTCTCTTACACAGACAAAACTGATAAAGGTAATAGAAAGACTAGAATAGAATTTAGATTTTATTAAAGAACAAGGAACTGAAACTATTACAAGACTAAAAAATAGTAAAGATAATCCTACAATTCATAATCAGTTACAACAATTATATAATAATACAAAAGAAGTTAAAGAAATAGCTATACGAATAGAAGAAATTACTCGTTCATGAGTGAAAACTCTCCCATCTATAAAAAGGCCTTAGAAATAACTCATAAGTATCAAAATCCTGTAGGATTTTCCAATCACGTAACTGCAAATAACTCAGAATCACTCATAATTAGACAGAATAACACAATTATAGCCTTACAGTTAGAAATAGATAAAAAATTATAAGATACTTGAAGATAAAATCCCAGATCAGTCAGCTGGAATAGACGACATAATTAAAAAAATTAATAATATAGAAATCACACCTTTAAAAGAAAGACAACAAATAAGACGAAAAATACCAAAATGGACTTTCTTTCAACTAGGGGAGGAACCGAAAACCTCGAAGAAGAAAGACCAAGACCAAGTTACTCAGATAACCAAGTAGGAAATAACATAATATCTAGAAATAATCTAATATCCAGAATTTTCTCAAGACAAGCTAGAAGAGAAGACAATAATCAACTAAGTGAAATCATAGATATAGACAAGGACCTCCAAATATTTAAGCAAAATCAGTTAAAATTATTAGACCCAAAAATTTTATATAATACTAAATACTTTTCGAAAACAGATTTATTATATAGACATTATAGGGAAGAACAACTATCAGTAATAGGAGAAAATAAATTAGATTTAAATTTAATTAATGGAGAATCTTTAAAAAATATAAAAAAGACAAATATGACCATGATGCACATGGGACTAATAGTAATAGGAATAAAAGGGTTAGCTAGAAAAAATTTAGGAGGAAAAGTACTAATAGTTATATATGATGATAGATGGTCAGATATGAAAAAAGCAATAATTGGAATAACAGAAGTAGATATGACAAATAACGGAGGAATATTTTATATTAGTCCAGACTTTCTTATGAACTTAAAAGAATTTGGCACTCATATAAAAATAGGAATACAAACTAAAGGATATGAAGAAATGGAAATAGGAAATAATCTATTAATATGTATAGGGTTTATAGGAAAAATGGCAACAAGTAGTAATACTAAATTTAAAATTAAGGTAGAAGATGTAGTGGAATTAATGGGAAATAAAGGAATTAAACTAATAAAACCTATTAAAATAAATCCAGAGGAATACGCTGGATTAGAATGGAACTTAGACAAATTTAATAAACCTATGGCATATACACCAGAATCTCATTTGATGTATACAAATAGAAAAGGAGAAACTTCTATAAGATTTACGGAATATAATTATACTAGACAAGTTGATGAAGAAAGTAATACTGAAACAGATGTAACATCAGAACTACAACCCCAAGATAAAACAGAAACAGGTCTGATGAATATAGAAATATTGGAAGAAGCTTATGAAGTAGACAATATAATTATACAAGCAAAAAGAATATACGAAACAGATAAAAATAATCTGTTTAGATGTAAAGGATGTTTTAAAAGAAATATGAATATAGACGAATTTATTATTCATGTCAAAAATTGTGAAGATCGAACAGACAATTTAGAATATAGAGAAAATGTAGACAATGATACTATTTCAATAACTAGTCAAAAAGAATTAATGGAGTCAACTAGCTCTACTCCATTTCAAAGAACCTCTACGGCTCATACAGTAGACACCAGTACAGGAAACATACCTAGGCGAAGAGTATGGAGAATAAATCCTGAGACAGAAATAAAACCCGATAATATAAAACCTATGGGTAAAAGACTACCAATAGAGGAACCAATTAAACTACAAGAAGGAGGTAGTAAAGGAAAAATACTTAATGTAGCATACCAAGACCCACAACTATGGAATGCAGCTATAGACATTTGGAAAGGTATAGTAGTCGCAGACTATATTAAAAACTACTCAGACACAGATGCAGAAACGATGTATAGATATATGGAGACTTTTCTAGGAGAATCTGCTAAAGCAGTATGGGAATCGTATAAAAGCGAATTTCCTCAAGAATTTCAACATTTAGTAAATATGGGAGCTAATCCCTATAATTTTACAAATAAAATACATAGTTTAATGACAGGAGAAGACCCTAATAGTGGAGCTATAGTATTACAGAGAAATGCGTTAATAAAATTAGAACAACTTAGTATATCTAATTGGTATCACATTAAAGACTTCCTAAAAGAATTCTTTTATTATTGTACCCTTAGTGGCAATACTTTTGACGAAACTATAGGAAGAAAATTATTTAATAAATTACCAGGAGCTTTAGGTAGAGAAATAGAAGAAAGGTGGTATAAGAGGGAAGGAGTAATACAGAACCCTACCGCCAAATGGACTATAGGACAACGAATACAACATGTAATGGAGGTATTAATAGAAAAATGCACCAACATACAGATACAAAAACAATTAAAACAAAATGAGATGAATTTCTGTAAGTCAGTAATATATACTACACAACATTACGATAAACAACCAAAGAGAAAGATAAAGAACTATAGAAATAAACAATATAATACTAGACAACCATATAAAAAGAAATACTACTTAAGAAAATCTTCTGGTAGAAAACCTTATTTAGACAAAAATAGGCATGTACGAAAATATAGAAATGATAGAAATTATAAAAATAAATTAGAATGTTTTACATGCGGAAGTGTAGAACACTTAGCTAATACATGTCCCAAAAGATACAATATTAGAGATAGGAATTCTCAATTAATAGAAGAATTCCAAGAAACCCTCATAAATGTAGACGAATACATGTCAGACAACGAAAGCATATATTCAGTAGTAAGTATAGACATACCAAATAAAGATACTTCAGACTCTTCAGATTCTAAAGACAATGAGTTTATAAATGAATTAGGTAATGAATTACCATATAAGCTAGAACTAAAAGATCTACAATACAATAATATGAATACAGAAAGAGAATGTATACATAATTTTGAAAAACAAAAAGGAATAGACAGTACACCATGTGTTTTCTGCAGATGGTATCCTAGTAAATACAAAAGAGCTAAATGTACTAAATGTTATATAGAAGCTTGTATAAGCTGTATCGAAATAAAATTAGGAATTAAATTAGAACAACAAGATAAGACTAGGGAAGAAAATAAAACATTTAATTTAAGATTAGAAACTTTAGAAGCCAGAATAACGGAACTAGACCACAGAGTAAAACTATTAGAAAAAGGAAAAGAAAGAATCCTTAATACCGAACCATTAGAACAGGAAGACCTAAAAAATACCTTCATACCAAATATAGGAACTTCTCTAGAAGAAACACAAGAAAATACCCTAGCTAATACCGAACAAGAAAATTATCTAAACATGAGAAATATAGTAAATTCAAGTTTAATATGTAATGAAGACAAAGATCTAACTACTATAAAAATATTAACCAGAATAACAATAAAAGACATTGAAATAGAAACATTAGTATTATTAGACCCATGCTGCACTAGTTGCCTAATTAATAAAAGAATTATACCAAATAATTTATTATCTAAATTACCAAAACCAGTTACCGCCATGCAAATGGATGGTACTTATAATTTATACGAATACTGCATAGAAAAAGCTAGAATAAGTTTCAGAACACATGTAATAAATTTTATAATCCCTCCTACAATGTACATAAAATCCTAGTAAGAGATCTCAATATAAATACAGACTTTGTAATAGGTTTAAAATTTATTTTTAAGGATACAGGAGGATGTTTACTAACTAAAGACGGAATAGTATTTTTCAAACAAACTACTTATACTCCAGTCTTAACAAATAATATACCAACTAAAGAAAGAATACATCAAGAAGACCTAAAACCATGCTGTAAAGACTGTAATAATACGAATGAGTATAGCGAAAATATGTATAAAACAGAAACTAATGACGATAATTATAATTCAGATGAAGAAATACTAGGAAAAAACTACACATTAATAAACTTAGAAACCAATTTTTATAATTTTAATAAGGGATTAAACACTATAGGCAATATTAAAGGGCCAAAAGACTTAGACAATGTAATAAAAATGCTAGACAAACTAGAAATAATTGGAGAAAAACCTTTAATACATTGGAAATCGAATAAGATAATGTGTAAATTAGACATAATAAATCCCGAATACATTATCAAGACTGCAGCTATAGAAGCTACTAACCAAGACTTAGAAGATTTTCAAAAACAGATTAAAGAACTACTAGATCTAGGAGTAATAAGAAGATCCACCTCTAGACATAGGTCCGCCGCATTTATGGTTAGAAATCATGCAGAAATACTTAGAGGGAAAGCTAGAATGGTAATTAACTATAAAAGACTCAATGACAACACAAGAATCGACGCTTATAAATTACCAGATAAAAATGAACTACTAAATAGAATACAAGGAAGAAAAATATTTAGTAAGTTTGACTCTAAATCAGGCTATTGGCAAGTCAAAATGCATCCAGACAGCATAGAATGGACAGCATTCACTTGCCCAGAAGGTCATTTTGAATGGCTAGCCATGTCATTTGGCCTGAAGACAGCCCCTCCAATATTTCAAAGAAAAATGGATGAAATTTTTGGAGAATACAAGAATTTTGTACTTGTTTATGTAGACGATATCCTAGTATTTAGCCGAAATACCCAAGAACATCTAGGACACCTTCAGACGGTATTTAGACTATTTATACAACATGGAATAATAATAAGTAAAAAGAAGATGGAACTATGCAAGACACATATTAATTTTTTAGGAGTTACCATAGGAGATGGAAAAATTAAACTCCAACCACACATAAGTAAAAAAGTATTAGAAATGCCAGACAAATTAGATAAAACAAAAGACTTACAAAAATTCTTAGGATTGGTTAACTGCGCTAGAAATTTTATACAAGACTTAGGAAAAATAGCAGGTCCTTTATATGCTAAGACCGGCAGTAAGGGACAAAAACACTTCAATACTGAAGACATAAAACTAGTACAACAGATTAAGGAAAAGGTGAAAAATATACCAGATTTAAACATACCTTTAGAATCAGACTATTTAATTATAGAAACAGATGGAAGTAATTTAGGCTGGGGAGCTGTATTAAAGGCTAGACCAAATAAATACAGCAATAAAACAGAAGAAAAAATATGCGGATACTCTAGTGGAAAATACAAAGAAAAGGGTAATATGAGTAGTATAGACACTGAAGTCCTAGCCATAATATACGGGTTAAACAGTTTTAAACTATATATTTTAAATAAAATCGAAATACTAGTAAGAACAGACTGTGAGGCGATAGTAAAATTTCACGAAAAAATAGACCAAAAGAATAGTAGTAAAAGACGTTGGTTAAATTTTATAGATACTATATCTATTTATCCTAAAATAATATTCGAATATATAAAAGGAAAAGACAATAATCTAGCCGACCAATTAAGTAGACTAAATCTACAAATGATTTAATTTACTGATTTTTTATTTCAGAATGAGACCAGCAGGAGACATCAGACAAATTAGAACTCAGATGAAACCTGAGTCTTCAGACAAAGGCAAGGGTCAAACCTCTGCCTCAAACACTTATTTACAGACTCTGTTAGGTAATGTAAATTTTAGACCTCAGACATCTGTAGATACAATGGAAAGGATTCATTTTGGACCGTTCAACTTAATTTCATACCCTAAATGCAATTTATCTTTCAAAGAAAGACCAGACTGCAGACTAGACAAACCACAAAAATGTTTGATAGACAATCTATGGATTGCTTATAATAAAAAAGATTTAAAATATTTCATAGCTACATTAAATGCCTTAGGACAATATTTTACAGACAAAAATACAGAGAAAAAATTTAAATTTTATGTAGTCATACATGGTAAAGTAAATGGTGTTTTTCAAAATTGGCAAGAAGTTATAGAGTCAATACACGGTGTAAAAAATCCATTATTTAAAGGCTTTAATGATTTAACTGAAGCCCTAGACTATGCAAGAGGCTATTTGGGCCCAAACTATTTTCTTTCACCTGCCTTAAGACAAAGCCCAAATCTCAGCCCACAATACAAAGTCCAGAAAGACAGCCCAGACAAAATTATTTTCTGTGACCACTGTGAGACAATGACACAAGGCTTCAAGAGACTTAATGCCAAATGTAAAGCCTTACAACAAGAGAAAGAACAGCTTATGGCGCTATTGACAAAAGACAAACAGACACCAGCCAGACCCATGGTGTGGTGGCTAAAGCCACTCAAACAGACTCGAGTTCTCCATCTCAAGCCAAAATGGATGAGACGAGTGTGCATTCCTCTCTGAATGCAACTAGACCTACTATACCAGGTTATGGTATAGCTAATCCGGTTCAAACGGTAACCGGTAAAGACATATCAAATCCGTTGATGGCTGTCACTTTGCCAAAAAGTGATAATACACCTCAGACTCCACCTAGAAGACGTCTTCCACTCTCTTTCTCAGTGGGAGAAACATCTAGGCAAAGAACAAATAATAAGAAAAAGACAAAAAAGACTATTGAAGCCATGGTGACAAAGACATTAAAAAATTTATTGGAACAGACACAAGATAAGGATAAACATATTCACCCACTACCAGAAGAAAACCCGAGAACAGACGGATCAAATGAACCAAGACATTCAATCACTAGAACCGATACTCAAGATAATAACAGTGGGAACAATAAAAGAAAGTAATAACTCAGACGATGAAGTATTCCAAGACTCCCAAGGCCCTTACGATGGATACGACTCAGGCATGAGCTTTGACTCAATTGCCCTTCACAACTTAGCCACTTGAAGACAAAAAGACGAACAGGTAAATAGTACTAAGAGTCATAGTGGGGATGCCCACTACGTGTCCTGTAAATAAGAAATAAAGGTGGGAATGCCCACTAAGTGTCCTGTGAGTACCCACTTTATCACTACTTTCAAAAAAGAAAGAAAAACTGATGGGTACGCGTCAGTCAGACAGTCCAAAGTGGACAAAACGGGATCATCACTAATGCATGTGACAATGGGGCCCAATGCGCACCCGACTTGCATTATTGAAGTCGACTTTAAAAATGACGGCAAGATCCTAAACGTCCACCTGTCTAAATCTAGACCCTTCCTTCACCACTCTCCTATCTATAAATACCCTCTCCTTCATTCAGACAAAAACAAGTTTCAAAGAAGTTAGAAAGAAGTTAACTCGAAAAACCCAATTTCCCTCTCAAGCCTTCCATGTCCAAAACCTCTCTCCAAATATAACCATCCTGAAAAACCAAATCCTCTTTTAGCTATACAACTTAATTCTTTCTAAGTAAAGTTTTTCAAAAGGTCAGTCGGGGTTCCCGAAAGGGAAACCTCACTCCCGTCTTCAAACATGTAAGTTGTTTATGTTTTCCCCATATGTAAATTATTCATGTTTATTTTATAAAAATTATGTATGTTTATATTTTGAATTATTATGTCAAAATCAGTTTAATATAAATCATCCTAAGTAAATGGTTAGGCTCTTAGTTTCTTAATAATAACGATGGATCAACCTGTAAATTCCTAGGAAATTGATAGGTGATTTGTTGTCCGTGTATAGGACGTTGTTGTCACCATAATCCGGGGTGGGGTTGAAGAACTTGTTATTAAGAATTTAAGACTAAGTAGCAAGAGATCGAAAGGGCTGATTTATGTTTTTTTTTTTTTTGTCAGGTGAAGTAGTTTGTTTGAAAAATACTATTCCGTCTTTAGTTAGTAAACATCCTCCTGTATCCTTAAAAATAAATTTTAAACCTATTACAAAGTCTGTATTTATATTGAGATCTCTTACTAGGATTTTATGTACATTGTAGGAGGGATTATAAAATTTATTACATGTGTTCTGAAAACTTATTCTAGCTTTTTCTATGCAGTATTCGTATAAATTATAAGTACCATCCATTTGCATGGCGGTAACTGGTTTTGGTAATTTAGATAATAAATTATTTGGTATAATTCTTTTATTAATTAGGCAACTAGTGCAGCATGGGTCTAATAATGCTAATGTTTCTATTTCAATGTCTTTTATTGTTATTCTGGTTAATATTTTTATAGTAGTTAGATCTTTGTCTTCATTACATATTAAACTTGAATTTATTATATTTCTCATGTTTAGATAATTTTCTTGTTCGGTATTAGCTAGGGTATTTTCTTGTGTTTCTTCTAGAGAAGTTCCTATATTTGGTATGAAGGTATTTTTTAGGTCTTCCTGTTCTAATGGTTCGGTATTAAGGATTCTTTCTTTTCCTTTTTCTAATAGTTTTACTCTGTGGTCTAGTTCCGTTATTCTGGCTTCTAAAGTTTCTAATCTTAAATTAAATGTTTTATTTTCTTCCCTAGTCTTATCTTGTTGTTCTAATTTAATTCCTAATTTTATTTCGATACAGCTTATACAAGCTTCTATATAACATTTAGTACATTTAGCTCTTTTGTATTTACTAGGATACCATCTGCAGAAAACACATGGTGTACTGTCTATTCCTTTTTGTTTTTCAAAATTATGTATACATTCTCTTTCTGTATTCATATTATTGTATTGTAGATATTTTAGTTCTAGCTTATATGGTAATTCATTACCTAATTCATTAATAAACTCATTGTCTTTAGAATCTGAAGAGTCTGAAGTATCTTTATTTGGTATGTCTATACTTACTACTGAATATATGCTTTCGTTGTCTGACATGTATTCGTCTACATTTATGAGGGTTTCTTGGAATTCTTCTATTAATTGAGAATTCCTATCTCTAATATTGTATCTTTTGGGACATGTATTAGCTAAGTGTTCTACACTTCCGCATGTAAAACATTCTAATTTATTTTTATAATTTCTATCATTTCTATATTTTCGTACATGCCTATTTTTGTCTAAATAAGGTTTTCTAGCAGAAGATTTTCTTAAGTAGTATTTCTTTTTATATGGTTGTCTAGTATTATATTGTTTATTTCTATAGTTCTTTATCTTTCTCTTTGGTTGTTTATCGTAATGTTGTGTAGTATATATTACTGACTTACAGAAATTCATCTCATTTTGTTTTAATTGTTTTTGTATCTGTATGTTGGTGCATTTTTCTATTAATACCTCCATTACATGTTGTATTCGTTGTCCTATAGTCCATTTGGCGGTAGAGTTCTGTATTACTCCTTCCCTCTTATACCACCTTTCTTCTATTTCTCTACCTAAAGCTCCTGGTAATTTATTAAATAATTTTCTTCCTATAGTTTCGTCAAAAGTATTGCCACTAAGGGTACAATAATAAAAGAATTCTTTTAGGAAGTCTTTAATGTGATACCAATTAGATATACTAAGTTGTTCTAATTTTATTAACGCATTTCTCTGTAATACTATAGCTCCACTATTAGGGTCTTCTCCTGTCATTAAACTATGTATTTTATTTGTAAAATTATAGGGATTAGCTCCCATATTTACTAAATGTTGAAATTCTTGAGGAAATTCGCTTTTATACGATTCTCATACTGCTTTAGCAGATTCTCCTAGAAAAGTCTCCATATATCTATACATCGTTTCTGCATCTGTGTCTGAGTAGTTTTTAATATAGTCTGCGACTACTATACCTTTCCAAATGTCTATAGCTGCATTCCATAGTTGTGGGTCTTGGTATGCTACATTAAGTATTTTTCCTTTACTACCTCCTTCTTGTAGTTTAATTGGTTCCTCTATTGGTAGTCTTTTACCCATAGGTTTTATATTATCGGGTTTTATTTCTGTCTCAGGATTTATTCTCCATACTCTTCGCCTAGGTATGTTTCCTGTACTGGTGTCTACTGTATGAGCCGTAGAGGTTCTTTGAAATGGAGTAGAGCTAGTTGACTCCATTAATTCTTTTTGACTAGTTATTGAAATAGTATCATTGTCTACATTTTCTCTATATCCTAAATTGTCTGTTCGATCTTCACAATTTTTGACATGAATAATAAATTCGTCTATATTCATATTTCTTTTAAAACATCCTTTACATCTAAACAGATTATTTTTATCTGTTTCGTATATTCTTTTTGCTTGTATAATTATATTGTCTACTTCATAAGCTTCTTCCAATATTTCTATATTCATCAGACCTGTTTCTGTTTTATCTTGGGGTTGTAGTTCTGATGTTACATCTGTTTCAGTATTACTTTCTTCATCAACTTGTCTAGTATAATTATATTCCGTAAATCTTATAGAAGTTTCTCCTTTTCTATTTGTATACATCAAATGAGATTCTGGTGTATATGCCATAGGTTTATTAAATTTGTCTAAGTTCCATTCTAATACAGCGTATTCCTCTGGATTTATTTTAATAGGTTTTATTAGTTTAATTCCTTTATTTCCCATTAATTCCACTACATCTTCTACCTTAATTTTAAATTTAGTATTACTACTTGTTGCCATTTTTCCTATAAACCCTATACATATTAATAGATTATTTCCTATTTCCATTTCTTCATATCCTTTAGTTTGTATTCCTATTTTTATATGAGTGCCAAATTCTTTTAAGTTCATAAGAAAGTCTGGACTAATATAAAATATTCCTCCGTTATTTGTCATATCTACTTCTGTTATTCCAATTATTGCTTTTTTCATATCTGACCATCTATCATCATATATAACTATTAGTACTTTTCCTCCTAAATTTTTTCTAGCTAACCCTTTTATTCCTATTACTATTAGTCCCATGTGCATCATGGTCATATTTGTCTTTTTTATATTTTTTAAAGATTCTCCATTAATTAAATTTAAATCTAATTTATTTTCTCCTATTACTGATAGTTGTTCTTCCCTATAATGTCTATATAATAAATCTGTTTTCGAAAAGTATTTAGTATTATATAAAATTTTTGGGTCTAATAATTTTAACTGATTTTGCTTAAATATTTGGAGGTCCTTGTCTATATCTATGATTTCACTTAGTTGATTATTGTCTTCTCTTCTAGCTTGTCTTGAGAAAATTCTGGATATTAGATTATTTCTAGATATTATGTTATTTCCTACTTGGTTATCTGAGTAACTTGGTCTTGGTCTTTCTTCTTCGAGGTTTCTGGTTCCTCCCCTAGTTGAAAGAAAGTCCATTTTGGTATTTTTCGTCTTATTTGTTGTCTTTCTTTTAAAGGTGTGATTTCTATATTATTAATTTTTTTAATTATGTCGTCTATTCCAGCTGACTGATCTGGGATTTTATCTTCAAGTATCTTATAATTTTTTATCTATTTCTAACTGTAAGGCTATAATTGTGTTATTCTGTCTAATTATGAGTGATTCTGAGTTATTTGCAGTTACGTGATTGGAAAATCCTACAGGATTTTGATACTTATGAGTTATTTCTAAGGCCTTTTTATAGATGGGAGAGTCTTCACTCATGAACGAGTAATTTCTTCTATTCGTATAGCTATTTCTTTAACTTCTTTTGTATTATTATATAATTGTTGTAACTGATTATGAATTGTAGGATTATCTTTACTATTTTTTAGTCTTGTAATAGTTTCAGTTCCTTGTTCTTTAATAAAATCTAAATTCTGTTCTAGTCTTTCTATTACCTTTATCAGTTTTGTCTGAATTTCTTCTAAAAGATCTAGTCTTTTGCTAATATTTTTGTCTTGTTCTTGTAGTTTATTACTTAGATTAATTATTAAATCTACTATGGTATTATATTGTTTATCGTCGGTATGAAGTATGTGGTCTCCTTGACTAAAATTACACTTAATAGAAGTACCGTCTTTTAATGCCCTATATTTCTTTTCAGGGTATATACGTAAGTCTAAATATTCTAGATTTCTTAGCTGATCTATTTTATCCGATAGAAGAGTTTATCTGTCTATTTTGGTCGTAAATTCGTAATAGGCTCTTACTAAGACTTATGCAGTTTTTTAATCTAGCTATTTCTATAATAATATAATCTCTATATCGAAAAGTTTCTTCACTAAAGTTGTCTGAAAAATTAACTATACCTGAATCTATTAAGTTAAGTGACTTTTCATTAGTTTTTATCATATAATCTATGTAGTCTAAAGTTCCTTGTAGATTTTTTATCTGAATTCTTATATTATTATTATGCCTTCTTTCTTCCCAATATAGCTTATTTCTAAATCTAATTCTTCTGACGTATTCTAACATAGGAATATTGTTTTAAAAAGTCTTAACTTAGTCTATAGGGTCCAGAAACTTATAGCTCTGATACCAATATGGTGGCTTAGATAAAAGATTTTTCAAATGATAAGAAATTAGAGAAATGAAAATGAGAGGATTGGTCTGTTTTGTAGATTGACTTTGTGAAATCCTACTCAGTACTCCCTCACTAGATGTGTCTTTAACATGCAGGTTTAGTTATATTTTCCCCAAACAAAACGACAATCCGAAAGTCAAGAAAATACAAAGTCTATAATCAAATACCATTCGTTTCAGATGGAATAACAAAAACAAACAAACCATTCTAGTCCTACAAAACAAAATGATCTCAAAAAAAAAAATGAAAGATAGTAATTTCTACTTAGAAAAAATAATTGTCACTGGAAAGAGCCTTGTAAGAGTTATCACTAATATCTACAATAGCACTGAATCATCATATTGATGATTCGTCGGAAAAATTGGATATTCATGAAAACTGGACATTCTATTCTTAACACCTGCATATTAGGTCTCCGAGTTCAATTCGGCTCGATAAAAGCTCGATCAAGCTCGGCTCAGTTGACTCGATTTAAGAAACAATATCCTTTCATTAAGCTCAATTACCAAGTACATAAAAAATTTAACTTAAACTACTATGTTAATTTAACATTATATAATTAATATTTATTCAATGTTAGTAAATTTTTAACCACAATGTGTCACCTCTTAGCTACTGATAATAATTAAAGCTCTCCGGTAGTCTACTAATTTCAAATTGCTATATTCACGACAGTGCACATCTTGTACAATTTATCGACACAAATTGTCCACCGGATCTTCCCATGAAACAGGCGTTGATTCCTTTCTTGCCACACCATATATGAGTCTTCAATTATTAAAATCAAGCTAAATCAAATATAACACATATTCATCGTCCGATTTTCTCTTTATTTTTCTTCCTATAATTAGAAATTTTTATTTACTATTTGTCAACTTATAATCCTTTGATATCCTTTTATTAAGATGGATACAATTTTTTTGAATTCTTGAGAAAATGTCTTGAGATCTATAAATATTAATTAGGTAAATGAAATTTACAAGAAATATTAAAAAGTTTAGATTAAGAAAAAAAAAAAGCCGACTTAGCTCGACTTGGCTAAGTACTATTTAAGACTTGGCTTGACTCGGTACACATTCGACTCACCTATACATACGTAGATTGTAGTTAAAACCTTTGGATATTAAGAGTGCAATGAAAAATATTTTTTTTGAAAAATAAATCAATATTGAATTATCAAAAAATATTTTTCATGAAAGGCAATTTTTTTCATATCCGCACCCGTAAGGGTTCCATTAGCAGCCCTTTTGACCCCACCAGAAACAGGAGAATCCATTAATTTTAATTTCTTCGAGTCACCTATCAGATTATCGGACATCAAATTTAAAAACAAAACAATGTGCTTGCACACGCATGCACACAACAAGTCACTTTTGCTTGAAGGTGCAATTAGCCATATCGGGAATAAAATGAGACTAAGGTCCTTTAAATGTTTTTGTTGTGTCCTAAGTCGACCTCCAAATGCACCAGTATGCAGGTGTCAAAACCATGGTAAAAAAGGTGTTAAAAGGGACGATATATACCTAAATCACAGGAAAGAAAGTTTTTGGGAAAGGCTTGTAATCTCATGGAATCCTTGCAGACTTAGCAAAACACAAGGCATAACTCGGAAAAGGATTTAAAAGGGTGATAACAATTAGTTAAGAATACCTGTCAATCATATTAGTATGAATACTTCGGATCCTGCTTTCTAGTAGTCTTTGTCCCTTCAGAGATTTCTACCATTAGAGAATATAGAAAACTTCGACCTCATTTAATTATTATTTTTATTTTGTAAACTTGTTTGGAATTGAGTTTTAATTGTTGTTGTATATATGTACTCCTTGAACTGGTATATTCAGGAATGTACTTGACTCAAGAAGAATGAACAAGTAAGTGCCAGGAAATGTATTACAAGAATGAAAGAGTACTTCAATGGAATTTGAGAGGAAATACTTACTCTGCAAGCGCTTCTCAAGCTGGCTAACAAATGACGGAGAAACTGTTGATGAGAGGATAACAGATGCTCCAGACGGAAGGGCTATAAACACCAGGAAAGATGGTTAGTCCTGCCCAAAGATGTAGAAGTGAGAGCATAGTATTTACCTGACACAGCGCCTTGGTCACCATAAGAAAACTTTCAGCTTGCAGTTTGTTTGTGACCATTACTACAAGTACGTCTACATCTGAAACAATTAAGGCAGATAAACAAACATTTAAAAGGATAAGTAAACAACAAGTAGCATATAACTCATAGCATCAAACTTTTTCCATTTTGCTCATCAAAAAGTAAAGAAGCAACTTTCAATCACATATTGGTGAATTGATCTTATAGCTATACTACATTATATAGGACTTGTTGAGCAGAAAACAAAGTATTATCTGACAGATGCTTACTCTGAGTTATGCCGTCTAAATCCAAGAATGATGGAAGCAGGAAGCCCAAGACCATTCTCATTTTCTTCTTGACCGTATGGAGACGGGTGGCCTTGGCTTTTATAAGATTGTTTGTCAACCTTGTTCTAACTTAGTCTCGTCTAGAAAGTAACTTATACAACCTATGTTCAATATGATTAAGAAAATAAACAGAATAGCAGACCCCTAGAACTTAAAACTCTTGGCCAAACAGACAAGATTTTCAGATAACACAAGACCGGAAGATTCTCATCAGTTTCTTAATGTATGATGCACACTTCAAAAAGCATTTTAATTTACCTTGAGACACCTCTGCAGGAGTACTTCCAGTCAAGACACCTGCATCTGCAAGTCGAGATAGTGATGGTGGAAATAGGTACAATTTCATGAGGAAAGGACTGACATTACTTTCACTTAGTTATTAGTTTTAAATAAATCACAACAAACATCTGAAGTCAGCAAATAGAGGACAATACACAACATAAGCATGTGGATACACTTTGAGGTACTTTGTAAGGAAAGATGTTTATCGATGTAGCAATAATATTGTTAGTGATCGGAATAAATTAAGGAAACCTATATTTTCATTAGGTCAATAAAAATCTGTCTTGCAAGTCATTTTCAGCTTCTATTTTCTTGTGGGAATTCTTTGACGAACCAGAACAAAGAGCAACAAGTGCAGACATAATCTCAGATACTGTACAAAATTGAAGGATTTGTTCTACAGTTACTTGCAGTTTTATTCCTCAAAGTATCTCTTCGGATGCAACAGCGGACAAGGGAAGGAAAGAATATCAAAAGATATTTACCTTGTTAGTAAGTGAACGAAAAGATGACCAAGTTTTTCCCACCACTTCCTTACTTTGAGCAAGGTTTTCGGCTATAATGAGGGGTTTGAGATGTGGTATGCGTCTTATTACTTTGTAAGCTCATATTTCCACTTTTAAGTCCAATCCAAGTTTTCTCTCTGTATGAACCAAAACTCACACACAAAGCTCCAGATGTAGAATATCGCCACCCGGAAAGACAGACAAAAAGTGAACTTCTAAAAAGTCCATTCTCTAAGGAACTCCCTAGATCATGTTGTTGGGTACTGATGACTTTTGCAACAGGATCAATGAGTGGTGGAATTCCTTCATTTTTCATGGAACACCTGATTTTGTACTTGCCTCGAAACTTAAAGCTTTAAAACTCAGGCTTAAGCAATGGAGCAGAACTGAGCAAGGAAACTTAGGTATGAAAAGGAAGACATTACTTAGAATGATGGCTGATATGGATGTAATGCAACAACAGAGAGACTTGACTGAAGAGGAACTGGCCGAGAAGTCTAATATATTGCTGGAATATGAGGAACTGCTTAAGAAAGAGGAAGTAGCATGGAGACAGAGGTCCAGATCATTGTGGCTAAAAGAAGGGGATAGAAATACTAAATTCTTCCATAAGATGGCAAATGCTCACAGAAGATACAACACCATAGATCAGCTGGTAATCAGAGGTGAAATATCACAAGATCCAGAAGAAATAGAAAAGGAAGTTGTTGACTACTATAAGTGGCTGTATGCAGAATCAACTTCTTGGAGACCAGGCTGTTGGTTTACTGAGTGTCCTTCAATCACAGAGGATGAAAGAAATACTTTACAAAGAGGGTTCGAATATTGGGTTGTCTAAAGCTCTGTGCATTAGACAAGGCTCCTGGACCTCATGGTTTCACCATGGGTTTTTTTATTAAATGCTGGGAGGTGGTGAAGGAAGACATCATGAAGTGTTTTTCATTTCTTCCATGAAAAGGGGAGTTTTGAAAGAAGCCTCAATGCTACCTTTACAACTCTTATTCCAAAGAAGAAAGGCGCCAAAGAGCTGAGTGATTTTAGGCCGATTAGTCTAGTTGGCAGTATATACAGGCTTATATCCAAAGTTCTCACAGAAAGATTGAATACAGTGATGTGTAAATTGGTGGGGCATCATCAGATGGAATTTATCAAGAATAGACAAACCATGGATGCAGCGCTTGTTGCCAATGAGGCAGTGGACTCTAGGGTGAGACAAAACAGGCCTAGAATCTTATGTAAGCTAGACATGGAAAAGGCACATATGATCATGTCAACTGGGGATACCTCACAGGGATGTTGGAAAGAATGGGTTTTGGCCAGAAGTAGATTCGATGGATCAAGTCTTGTATAACTACTGTGAAATTTTCAGTCCTCATTAATGGGTCACCAGCTGGTTTTTTTAATTCGCAAAGAGGTCTAAGACAAGGTGATCCCCTGTCACCTTTTCTGTTCCTGATAGTCATGGAAGGCCTAAACAACATGCTCAAAACAGCCAGGATGGCAGATTGGATTAGAGGTTTCGAGGTGGCAAGCTCTGGTAATGATAGCATGGAGATAACACATCTACAATACGTAGATGATAACCTCATTTTTTGCGATGCTGATGAAGAACAACTTAAGTATCTGAGGGTGATTTTGGTGATCTTTGAAGGGGTATCTGGACTACATATTAACTGGAAAAAGAGTTTCCTATATCCAGTGAACAAGGTGGATGACATGGAGGTGTTGAATGCTGGTCTAGGTGGCGAGATAGGTTTCTTACCAACCACCTACTTAGGTATGCCTTTGGGAGCTAAAGCACAGTCAGCAGAGATCTGGAATAATGTGATTGAAAGATGCGAGAAGAAACTTGCCAAATGGACGACCCAATATTTATCCAGGGGTGGCAGATTGACTCTCATAAACTCAGTAATGGATGCTTTGCCCACATACATGATATCTGTCTTTCCAATTCCAGTTGGTGTACAAAACAAATTGGACAAGATTAGAAGAAATTTTCTGTTGCAAGGAAAAAATGACAGAAAGGGATACCACCTAGTTAAATGGAAAAGTGTGATAACTGGCAAGAAGTTTGGTGGGCTGGGTATCAAGAATTTGAAGGTACAAAGCAAAGCACTCAGAATGAAATGGCTTTGGAGGTAAAATTCTGATAGTTGGGTACTATGGAGAAAGGTCATCAGGGCAAAATATGGAGAAGAAAGCAATTGGGTGACCAAAGAGGTGACCAGCTCCCATGGGGCGTGCATCTGGAAGTCTATATCAGCCCTATGGAATGAGTTCAAGAGGAACAGCAAAATTGAAATTGGAAAGGGTGATAAAACAGACTTGTGGAGGGATGAATGGCTGGAGGCAGGGAGCACGGAGTCTTTATTCCCTGATATTTATGCTATGGTGCAGCATCAACAGAGGACAATAGCAGATCACGGGACTTCTCAAGGTTGGAGCTTCATTTTCAGAAGACAGGTGAATGATTGGGAGATCCAAAGAGTAGCAGATTTCTTCAAATGTATTGACCATGTGCGAGGGCTGGGCACTAATGAAGACAGGATATGGTGGAAAGGAAGCAGCAAGGGACAGTTTAGGGTGAACAATGCGTATAACTGGATGAACCATAAAGATCTGAGAACACAAAATTGGCCATGGAGAGGGATTTGGAAGGCTAGAACCCCATACAAAGTTGCATGCTTTGTCTGGCTATTGGCTAAGGAAGCAGTTTTGACACAAGATAATCTGATGAGGAGAGGGATACCTTTAGTTCCAAGATGTTTTTTTTTTGTGGTGAAACAACTGAGACAGTTAACCATCTCTTTCTACATTGTAGAGTTACTGGGCTTTGGAATTTATTTCTTAACCTAAAGGGTATTACTTGGGTGATGCCTGGTAAGATAACTGAAGCGATTCAGAACTGGGAAGAAGCAGGAGAACAGGCAAAAAACAAGGAGAGATGGAGAATTGTCCCTGCTAGTATATGGTGGGTAATCTGGAAGGAAAGAAATTCTAGGTGTTTTGAAGGTGTTGAGAGTAGCATGCAGAAGGTCAAGCTGAACTGTCTTCTGCTGTTATGTTTTTGGTGTAATCTCATGTATACAAATGACACTATCACTTCAGTAGATTTCCTAGAATCCATTTAGGACAGGGACAGTAGGAATTTGTATCATCTTGTAATTACGGCTTCAGTGCAGCCTATGTACTGTTTTTGGATATATATACACAGTTAGCTTTTTCAAAAAAAAAAATCTGTAGAAAAGAATAGTACATAACCAAAAGAGGAAATAGTTGCCAAGTATAGTCTAGCCATGTTTAAAAACAGTCAGATGATGGATAGAAATGAACTAGTGGAGGTAATAAAATGAAAAGGCAATAATGCAAAACACAGAGTAAGGTGGTGATGGCACTTATGTACCTTCTGCTAATTACAGAGATGTTAATGAACAGCATCTGGTACACCTTTTCTTAAAAGCTGGATAGAGATTGTTGAAACACTGCTAGCAGGTCTGTGGCCCTTTGTTTTTTTCTTCTACCCACTAAAATATCAAATTGAAAAGAAAAAAATTAGAATAACAACTACATCGGTTTAGCATGAAACAGTAAACAATGTGTTTTCCTTAGAAAGTGACAAGGCCTGACCTCACAGAAGTTGGAAGATTTTTATCCAAATGCAGCATCTTTAGCAAATTCTGTTACACCTGCGGGAACAAGCTTATAGACAAGAAGGCATAATCAGTGATTTTCGGCAAGTCCAAACAACTAATATACGTCAAGTTAGAATTGTACCTATCAGAATCTGGAACATAATGTGTATCTCCTATGGTATAACAGCCTTCTTGTAAGAAAAAGGGGCAGATAATCCATGTGTCTATCTCACCCAGTGTAGAAACAGCTGCATCTGGTTCCTAGGTAGCATGAGAAGATATCTTATGAAAGAGTGTCAAGAAAGAAAGACAACAACAATTACAACTCAATCTCACATATGTTGGGGCAAGATAGGCCAACATAAGGTTTAATTTGCTGATCTACATCCTTACCTCAGGGAAATGACCTCATAAGGTTGAGTCACCCCTCAAAACCACTGTATAGTCTTCTTTCTCCACTGACTTGGTAGCAGATCAATGTTCCTGCGGATATCTGCTATCAATGCGCTAGCCTGTAGTTAAAAGCTTCAGTCTGAGATCTCACAATCAATGAGATAGGTAACATAGCCAACAGCTGTTAGACTTTAAATACAAGAATTCCTTGAAGAAGTTCGATGTAGAAATTCTTCTTCAGCATAAGTCTTTTACCTTCTCAGAAGATAATGCTCGGAAGTGGTCAAAAGGTAAAAGCATTTAGGCCTCTTTTTGAGATCTTCAATGAGTGACTCAATACTCCTGCAAAAATTATCAAGTTCATGACTGGTAAAAGTAATATAAATATTTAGAAGTTTTCATCTCTATAATGATCAAATAACAAAGTTTCATCTGTGATGGAGATGAGAACTACATTTACCAAGAGAATTTAATAAAGCCAGATGGAGAAGAGAGGATGTTGGGGATTCAAGTTAACAATGACTGGTAATTCTATAATTGTCATATTTCTAGTTTTTTAATTTTATGTATTAAACAAGATAGATCTCCACTCTCTTTGCATTGGATGAACAAGAGAATGAAGGAAATAGATAAAGAACTGAGAAACCTGTATCTATTTCTAGTTTACTTAAGTTTAAACATGAAAAGTATCTAGTTCCACAATAACTGGACTCTACTTCCATTTGTTTGATTTCTAACACCTATAATACAAATTATTAGCCTATACACCACACTTTACGAATGGGATGTTGGTTAACTATACCCAGTTTTCAGACTTCTGCACCTTGGATATCATGCATAATATGCAACACATATAAAGGAAAGAAGAAAGTACACTCTGAAGCTCAATCTTCTTGCCATACCATATTGAATTGGTTACACTTGCTAGGAGTCTCTGTTTGTGAATCCAGAGATAATTTTTTGGAAAATGTAACTAAACTGCCGCTTGAAATTTATAGAAGCATCTTACCATTCTGTCAGGACCTCAATATCGGGAACAGTTTGAGGGCCAGTTTGATCATCATCCAGAGCAATTGAAGTCTTCAAACTATTCTCTGTTAGTGTATGTATTTCATTGATCGGATCCGCTGGCCACTCAGGAGGAAGGGACTGCAATACAGATTTTTTATTGACAACAGGAAGCTTGCCTTCAACTTAACTCCACTCAGCGTCTCATAGACCTGCAGAAGTTTGAGATATAGTAGATAGTAAAAATTAGCTGAACCATTTTCCTAACAATATATGCCTATCAAATAGAGTTTTATGCTGCAGTATATTTAACAGAGAAAAGCTGAATTGTCTTTGCAATAAACTGAATACAGCTGTTCATACCTTCACTTGAGCAAATTTTCACAAATTCAAACCTTAATTAACATGGCATCTCTTATTATATACCTTCACTACAGAAGCAGCATCCAATCTGCCCCATCCAGCAGCAGAACCTAATCCATGAGACATTGTGAACAGTATGAAGACAGATTATACCACATGACAGACTGTATTTCTGCAGTACAGCAGTTCAACTACATGCTCAAGCACTATTAAGTTAAACATAGATTAATTAGAAAAAGGAGTAATTTGTGTTTCTTGAAAAAAGATTTACTTTTCCCTTCATACTAGGTGGACAAAAAGATGGCCAAGTTGTTCCCACCACTTCCTTACTTTGAACTATCATACACACCCTAAAAGTGAGTCACCTTCTCTACTTTTCCAAAGGGCAAAAATATGTTGCTCGAAAGCCATTATCCTAAACTTTGATATTGCTTTATGTGCAGATACTTTATTTTTACCGCAAATTTAAATCTACAGTTGTTCTGATGCACTCCCTAAAATTCAGCCTTAGACTGAGTAGTGTGTATGGAAATGGCATTTCAAATTAAAATTTTATTTTCCCACCACTCCTTTAAAACATTCAAAATTTCTTGTAAATGAAAATGTATTTAATTTCGTTGAGAGTCGATGGAAAAACAGCTATGCACTGACTTACGTAGGATATCTACTACTAAGTCGTCCAAAATCATATTTTGACATGGAACTAGTCCAGCACCAAATATAAAAGATGTAAGGCATTACATCATAACCAAATATGTAGAAAGTTGATTTCAGCGGTTGAGTTGCCATGCGAAATCCCATAGCACCAAGGCCAAATGAATCCAATTCGCTTCACAGTATCAGATTGGGAAGAGTAATCTGACGGGGCAGTTCCTCAGGGTTGTAACTTTTAGAATTGACTGCAGCAGCAAAATTTATCCCAAGTAAACTTTTCTAAACCTGTAGCACATCCTGCTGTTAGTAGCAGATAAAAGAAGCTGATGCTACATTGCCATAGGAAAACCTTATGTACTCAATCCTGTTGTTGATGTAAGCACAATTGGAAGCAGGAAGCCCAAGACCCTCCTCATTTTCTTCTTGACCGTAGGGATATAGATGGCTTTGGCTTTTATAAGATTATTTGTCAACCTTGTTCTAACTTAGTCTCATCTAGAAAATAACTCATACAACCTCTGTTCAATATGATTAAGAAAATAAACAGAATGGCAGACCCCTATAACTTGGAGCTCTTCACCAAACAGATAAGATTTTCAGATAACACAGGACTTGAAGATTCTCATCAGTTTCTTTATGTATGATGCACACTTCAAAAAGCATTTTAATTTACCTTGAGATACCTCTGCAGGAGTACTTCCAGTCAGGCCACCTGCATCTGCAAACCGAGATAGTGATGGTGGATATACCTGCAATCTCATGAGAAAAAAGGACTGATATTACTTTCACTTAGTTATTAGCTTGAAATAAATCACAACACACCTGAAGTAAGCAAATAAAAAATCAAGAAATTAGAATCAGAAGAAAAACAACCGCTAAGTACTACAATTATGAAAAATATAGATATTAGAATCAGAAGAAAAACAACCGCTAAGTACTACAATTATGGAAAATCAAGAAATTAGAATCAAAAGAAAAACAACCGCTAAGTACTACAATTATGGAAAATCAAGAAATTAGAAACAAAAGAAAAACAACCGCTAAGTACTACAATTAGGAAAAATAAAGAAATTAGAATCAGAAGAAAAACAACCGCTAAGTACTACAATTATGGAAAATCAAGAAATTAGAATCAGAAGAAAATCAAGCACAAAGTACTACAATGATGAAAAATCAAGAAATTAGAATCAGAAGAAAAATAACCGCTAAGTACTAGAATGATTGAAAATCAAGAAATTAGAATCAGAAGAACATGAATTTATAAAAGAAAAAATTGAGTAGCCAATTCCAAGCTTATGTCGTCCAAGCCGACGAACCAAGAGTGAGTCGCCATTACTGAAGCAGAGAGAAAGAGAACAAACTACAAAGCCATGTTTTTTTGTGAGTAGACATTACTGAAGAGAGGGCAGTCGGAAATGTGTGTGGGTCAGTATTATTATACAGAGAAGGGCTTCAAGTTGACGCTATTTTTTATCTTTAATTTTTGTCATTTGTCATTTTTAGTGATAAACAGATAACGAAAAATATCTTTTAACCCCATAAAAATATATAAGGCAAAAACAAAATTACAAAATATAATTTTTATTCAAATTATGTTTTAAAATATAAATTATATAATTTATATCTTAAAAGATAAAAATTCATGCCATTAAACTTATGTTTACTGAACTTATATGTAGGGTAGAAGTCCATGTAATTGAACTTGTATCTTGGGCTGAAGTTTAGGGACATAAACTTTTTTTTTCTAGGACTGATTTATGTTTTGCAAAAAAAATTTAACTTGCAAATTTTACTTTATTTTAAATTTTTTAAAATATTAAAAATATTTTTATTTTTTTATTACTTAAAATAGTAAAAAATAAAAATTAAATATTATTAAATTAAAAAGTAAAAAATAAAGACAAGTTGACGCAAAAACTTATTTTTATTTCATAATTGTGCTGGCCGCTACGGACACGATGCTCAAAAGAAAAAGGGAAAAAGTAGTCCATTGTGCAAGAGAAAATAGACCATAAAGTATATAATATATATTTTCTTTAATTAAAGAAAAATATTTATACTTCTCAACTTTGTAATTTAGAGTAAATATATTTCTTTTTAAAAAATAATGCATATATATTCTTATTGTTTAACAAATAGTGCTTATATACTCTTGTCATCTAATAAATTGTGTATATTTAGTTTTTTCGTTAATTGACCTATATTTATTGAATTAAAAAAAACTTTAAAACTTATTTTCTTAATTCTAAAAATGTCATGTGGCTTTAAAAAATTCTCTCTTTTATTTCTTTTACCGCTCTAGACTTGATCCAAATAAAAAAACATCTCTCACCCTCTTTTACTTAGTCATAGAATAATTTTGAAACTAATCTGAATAAAAGAGAAATTGAATTATTCTTATTCTGATCGGGTCTGGAGGGTAAAAAATGAGTGAGGTAACTTTTAAAAGTTATGTGACATTTTTAAAATTAAAAAATCAGTTTTAAATTTTTTAGACTCCGTTTGTTAACAAAAAAATAGTAAATATGCATCATTTGTTAGACGACGGGAGGATATATGCACAATTTATTAAAAGGCGAGAATATATTTACATCACCTTTTTAACAAGGAATTTATGCGCTCTAAATCACAAAGTTGAAGGTTATATTTGCCCCTTTAGCCTAAACGAAAAATATCTCCCCTTTTTTTGACAATTTCTTACTATTAACTTTTTACAAAAAATTTAAATCCACAAAATTATAAAGCATAAGATTTAAAAGTCTTAAATACTTTGTTAAACTCCATTTCAAATTAAAATTAGTCAAATAAATTAAAACAAAAAAAGTAAAATTTAATATTTGATTAGTAGTCATAAATATTTGCGGTATAGCAGCCAACAATAATACACTTGTTTAGTTTTACAAGTGAGATATGAGAGTTAGGATATTCTCAGACATTACTCCTATCTTTTTGGTAGAGATATTGTTGGAAGAAATGTTTTTAAGCAAAATTACCAGAAATATATGACAATAAAATAGCAAGATACAAATTTGAAAAAGTAAATCATCAAAAGGAGGAAAATAAGTCAGACAATGGTCACTTTCTTTTGCAATTCTATCAGTTATTAGATTATGTAATACATATCAATTTTATTTTTAATAATAAAAAGGTCAACAAAATACTATTTGATTTACTAAGGTGTCATTTGGTTCGAAATAAGGATATCGAAGATTATAATCCCAATGAAACACCAGAAAATGGGATATATATAATTCCACATCTTATATATATAAATATACATCATACAAAAATTTTGATTTAAAAGTTATACTAATTTTATAGCTAATATCAATAATTAAATTCGGGATATATATATAATGTCATATTTTATGCTGAGATTAGTATCCATTTCCCTATAACCAAGCAACTCCTATTTTTCATCCTTCAAATAAGTACGTAAAATAAAATATTAATTTGTCTAAAAAACTAGACCTTTGTAAAGTTAGATATAAGCATCAACAAAATATAATTTGATTAAACTTCTTTCATGATCACAATAAATTTGAAGGTTCAAGATTTTAGAAGAGATAATCCACGTAATTAAAATCTAACTATGCATCATCACAATTAACATCTGTTGTTTCCGGTCATATGTTACTTGTTATAATAAGTGAAAATGACTAAATGGTGTAAAAATTAATCACACTGATATTTTTTTCGTTTTAAGTTGTTTATCTTACTTTCCCTTATTTTTAGTTCATTTTAAAAAAAAAATTCCTTTTTTGGCAACTTTTTGATTTCAATTTTCTACATGACATGTTTAAAATTACAAGATTAAACGGCATTTTGGTACAAAAAAATTCTTTTTAAAACTTCGTATTAAGTTAAAACCAAAAAAAAAAAATTAAAGCAAAGGAACCAGTATATATTACTTAAACTTGTAATGTAGAGTTAAAAAATGAATTATAAAAACATGAAGAAAAGCCACAAATAGCTTCGCTTACAAGCCAATCTAAGTACAACAATAAAGAGCGTTATCCCATAAATGTTAAAAATATTTATTACGTTAAATTAAAAAGCAAATAGTCCCACTAATAATTGATCTCGTCTATAAGATATAATTAGTCAACCAAATTAAAAGTTATATAATGGCAGGATAAATGAGTTTGATACTAAACAAAACGATAATATCAAGTCTAGAAAATAACGAAAGCATATAATCTAATACCGGCCATTAGTTCCAACACAAAAGCAAAAACAAAATAACATTAATACCAACAACCTAAGTCATACGAAACAATATCTCCAGAAAAATGAAAGATAGCAATTTCAACTTGAGAAAATAAATTTGTCACTGCAATCAACCTTATAAGAGTGTTAATAACGATCTCTGATAACATTAAATCATTATATTGATGATTTGTTGAAAAATTTGCTATTTTTGGATACTGAACATTCGATGTTGGCATCACCTGCATATATATAAAGTCCACAAGAGATTATGAGTGTGAAGGAAAATATTTTTGAAGAAATTTCTTTTTTTTACCAAAAAAGGTAAAATGACTTCTTACACTTCTAGGCAAAAATTAGTTTTTCATAATTCTCTCAATTCTTACACTTTTAGGAGAAAGCTATTTATATATTTATTTTTAATATTAAATTTTGTTATCAAAACACTAACCAATTTGCTAAGAACTCGTTTCATTCAGAATAAGAATATTAAAGATTATAATCCCAACAAATACCAAGAAAATAAAATTTAATCCAGCATCCTGTATATATGAATATATTATACAGAATACTTGATTAAAATTTATATTAATTTTTGTTTATACCAATAACCAAACATAAAATAAATGTAATACCATATTTTATATCAGGATTAATATTCCAATCTTGATAATCAAATAACCCTTAAAATTATTATCAATCATTAGAAATATTTTCTGTCAATATTTTTTTAAAAAAAATTCCATCATATCAATCTAATAAGTAAAGAGTAGCAATAGAGGCACTAACCTGATCACCAGAATAAATTTAATTAAATTAACTGTCATCATGTTCATTAGATAGGTCGGCATTTGGAGGCTCAAGATTCTGGAAGAGATAATTCATATTACTGGAAATCAAATACGTATCACAATTTTCCTTCTCATTTGAATCACTTCCTTCAATATCACTGTCATATGTGTTGGGCTTGTGGAGGCCTGATTAGTTAGACCCGTTAGAAACCCTAATAACCCTAATCTATTTCTATAAATAGATAGCTTGTACTTGTAATCTACACACCACAAGAGAGAGAGTAATAAAATTCCTCCTCTGTCCCAACAATATGATGCTGCGACAGCATTGCTTGGATCAAACATGTTTGGTTCACTAATATATTGCTCGAAATTAGCATTTCCTATTCCCAGTCCATTAATAGCTGAATTCTCAACATCTGTATTGGAAATCATTGTATTACCTAAATATGTTGTTACATAATCTGCATTGGCATTCAAGTTGTATTCACTAATTGTCTCATTTTCAATATTTTTACTAGATATTATTTAGTTACCCGAATAATATCACTGTGAGATTGATGATTTCCACTATTCAACGTCAGGTCAGACATATAATTAGTGCTCCCAATAATTGGATCTTGTATTACTTTTGAATCCAATATTTCAAATAATGAACCATGTTGTTGTTGTTGTATCCCCGCCGCAAGAAATACTTTGGGCCCCAAAAAAAGGGTTATTGAATGAATTGCCAATGTTGAGGCAGCGGGGTTGAGCGTGAAGTTGCGGGTGATAAAGTTGTTCTTGAATTGAACTCTCTCCTCTAGAAAAATATTATCGGTATTAAGACCTAGAAATGAAAACTCTGGCCTCTCTGAATTTTACTTGGAGCATTTTGAGGTATTGTCCAAAATTTTTTGAAGCTACTTCTTTGTGGAGAACCACTTGAGGATCCCTGTCATAATGGGTGACGAATAGATTTTCACTCTTTTGGAGCTCTCCAATTATTGCTACGACATTTCTGAGAGGCATTAGAATTAAAAAAATAAAAGAAAAGTTAGACCATGTATTTATGTAATTATCATCTGAAATTATTGTTATTTAGGTGTATATGAAACAACAAAACTCATTTTTTAGTAGAAATATTTTTGACGTTTGGTAATTAGTGAACGATAATTTTTTTTTGAAGTAATACAAACTAAAGATTAATAATAACATAATTGTATTTTATAGTATCTAAAAAAATTAGCAACGAATAATTTTTTTCACTAAGCATGCAATAAAATTTTGCCGCTAATACTATTTAATTAGTGAGTGTTTTCATAAAACTTTTTGATACTAAGGATTAAAAATAATGTCCAAATATTTACTTGGAGTAGTGATGTAATTTAACTCTTATAATATTTTAGATATGTACTTAAAAATGGCTCGCAATTTATATCCTGGTAAGACCAGACACATTCATCCCCTCAAGAATCTCTTTTGGGTAACATCGTGCAAGTTAATTCCATAAAAACGTAACTTTAATTTAATAACTATAATATTCTCATATCAGCCGAGATACATGTAAATACAATAATTACTACACCTTAATTTTTAAAAAAGATAAATGTTATCTATAAATATGAATTATCACAATTCATATCGCTCCATATAAATGAATTAATCCCCTACACGATTAGTTACAAACGCTTTTTGACAAGCATTTGCCGCAACAGGTCCACACCTCTTTTTCTCTTTAGCTTGTATTTCTCATTCGATGTGACATTGTCTTCAGCTTCAATATTATTGCTTTGCTCCTCAGTGTTATTAGGCACATTATTTTTCTCTGCAACTTGTCCTTCATTTTCTTCAACAATATTATTGTTACCAATACCACCAACATTCATTTGATGCACATTTTCTTCTAATCCTTCACTTACTTTTTTTCTTTTAATTTTTTTCCTCATTACAAATTGCCATAAGTATTTCACAATGTTCTCGTCAAGTGGCTTTTTCAGGTAAAGGTAAACTCCCTTGTCCAATGCCTTCTTTGCTAAGAGTTCATAGTATTTATCACAAACAACTGCATAATTATTTCGAGAAGCTAGCAATTAGAATTGAATTATATTGTAAACATTATGTGAATAGTTAATTTCACGTATATTCATTAAACTTTATCTATTATAACAGCAATATTGCTGCAAAACAATCATTAATCATATAACAATACAATAGAAATTAGCAATGGATAATTTATAAAGCTAAACAATAAAAATTCATTCTTAATGCTATTTAACGATAGATTATATAAAATCCATTTGGCTACGAATTATTTAACAACATAATAACAGTTAATTGTATAGCTATGTTCTTTGTAATGTATTAATTAAAATAACTGTCTTTACTCATAATAGATATCATAAGTGGATGATTTATCATCACATTAACTTTTTTCTTTCCCTTGGAGAGCATTGACATTGTTGTCAAAACTGTATGAACCACAGTAACTACATAAATGCATTTCGAAAGTCAGTGACGAAAATTATACATAAAGTTATCATGAGTTAAAGTTTAATTTCTACTATTAATTAGTTACTTTGCTAGTACTACAAAATTAATTTTTTTCTTAAAGGGTGCGCAAACCTTATTCTAACAAGTAAAAAAGGAACCAGGGGAATATGAGATTATATTAATTAAGCACTTCCTCTGTTTCATTTTAATTGCTAGAATAAGATTTGGACACCCATTAAGAAAAAAATTATAGGATGGTAACTTGACTAATATTACTCTATTAATTTTTTTAAAAATATAATGACTTTAAGTACTAAGGATAGAATTGTAAAAATTGAGTCAACTATCTCTTGAATTTTGAAACTAACACGTATTTTGAAATAAATATTTTTAATACTTCCTCAGTTATAAAATAAGAGGTGTTTTTAGCTTGGACACGTCTCTTAAGAAAATTACTCATTCCTATCTATATTATATTAAAAGTGTGAAAGCCCTTAGAAATGTCGATTGAACTTTTTACCCTTCACTAAAGACATTTAATAGACGAAATTGTAATTTACTAATTTTTTAAAGAACTTTCATTCAATTATTATCATAATATTTAGTACTTTAAAATTAATTAAAGTTATAACTATCAAATCCTTACTTATTTTTAAAAGGTAGGAACTCCTAATATTTAATATTTTAAAATTAATTAAATTTTTTTTTTAATTCTTTCCTTATTTAAACTATATTAAAATTTTTAACATCTAAAATCTTAAAACAATTACAATTTTAATAACTTATATTAATTTTTTATTTATAAAACTAAAATAATCATTGCAAATCTGAAATATATAACACTTACTATGATAACATACTTTAGTTCAGGTTTCTAACATGTGTTTTTACTTTTGTATTAAGTATATCTTTTCCATGTATCTTTCTCAAGTGATATTCTTTTTGATTCTAATTATCTATGTTATTTTTTAAAATTAAATTAATTAATTATTGATCATAATTTTTAATTATAGTATAAAAAAATAAATTAAAGGATGTAATTTTATTTGATATTAATACATTAAATTCTTTCTTCTTCATCTTCTTTTTTAAAATTGTATAATTAACTTTTTTTTATAGAAACACAATATACTTTAAATTATTTCAATTAATAAATCTATACTATTTCTTTCATTTTAATTTATGTGAAGATGTTTTACTAGACACATAAATTACGAAAAATATAATTTTTCTGAGTTGAAATTATCCCATAAAAAATAAAATAAAAAGTTTAAAGTTAATTTATTACTAATTAATATTTAAAGTATTTAAAATATGAAGCCCCGTAATAAAATATCGTTCACCTTTTTACTATTAAAAAGAATTAGAGCTCACACTTGACACAATAGTCATCTAATTATTTTTATAATACTTAGAAATTTAAGATTAACTAAATTTTATGTATTAAATCTTTTCTTATTTTAAATATATGGAAAATTTTAATATGTAGAAATTTAAAAACAATTAAGATTTGTCCTTTTAATAAATAATATACATTGAATAAAATTGTACTTATAATGTAAAATAACCTTATGTTTAGAACTTTTAAAAATATAATTTATATTATTTTAATTTACCATACAACTTTATATTACAATGCGTCTTAGTAATATCAATATTTATATTAAATGTCAATCGTTAATAGTATATAAATTATAAATTTTATTATAATTAATATTAAATATAGGTATAATGCACAAATCAATGAAATTATATAATTCAACATGTCAATAGAGGCAGGCCAATAAAAAGATGTTCAGTTGTTGCATAGATGTTCTTAGTAAATTATGGATATGGGCTTGTTGTTGGGGTCGAGCAAAGTTTTGGGCTTTGTTAGTAGTTTTAGAATAATTTTTTTAAATTTTTTTTAACTAAAAGTTTTATTTTTTGGCGTATCAAAGATTGAGATTCTTAAATCGAATAATGAATCAATTTTAAAAAAAAAATGTATTTAAATTAATTCAATTTGATCTGATTTTTTGATATTTATACTCCTAATAAATATTCTTTTAAAAAGCGTGACTAGTTAACATGTGTCAAGTCAAAAAAATAAAATAGTAAATACTTCTTCTGTTTTAAAAAATAAGTGGTCTTTTTAGTTTGAGCACAACCATTAAGAAATTACTCACTTTGAAAAATTAAAATGTTTTACTAATTTCCTTAAGAAATATTTTGAAAAAAATTGTAGTTCTTTAGTAATTTATGAATCTCACTTCATTTAAATAAGAGTAAAATTAAAAAAACATCATTAATGCTTTTTTGATAATATGAAACACCAGTTATTTTGAAATAAAATAAAAAAATTAAAATATTACTTATTTTAAAATAAAGAAAATATTAATATAGTATATATTTCTTTGGTGATTGGATATGATTTAAAGTTATTGAGCATGAGGCTGCATTAATTAAGTAGTAACACTACTAGGCTCAGTTGACTCAAAAGTTTTTGACACATGATTATAAAGTTTTTTTTTCAAATCAATTGTTATTTCAATAAATTATTTTGCAGCTATAAAAGTAGTTATTAAATTATTAGCAACGCGTACAAATAATTTTCTTAGAGTAGAGAAACTTACTATAGTCTTCTTATAAGAATATAAAACTTTAAGTAGACATTTATTTTGAACATGAAAAAATAATTATGATGTTATAAGATTTTTGAACTCTCTTGAAATAGACATTTTATAGACCTACTAACAACAGTATTTTGTCTTCAAACTATCTTTGGTTCTCCTAAAATATCTTAATTAACATTGCACTAATTTGAACAAAAGGATAGATATGAGAAGAAAAAGTGATAAATTAAATTTTACTTATATATAATATGTGAGAATAACGGGATGGCGTAAAAAACTAACTACACTAATAGTATATAATATTTAAACTTTTTGGTATGATTCATGTGGGAGAAAAAATAACCAGTAAAAATATAAAGAAAAATCGATAAATAATTAATCCCATATATAATATAGAATCAGTCAATCAAAAGGTTTGTAATGGCAGGATAAACAGCGATACTAAACAAAAAGATAATTTTGAAGTCAAGAAAATGACGAAAGCCTATAATCTAATACCAGCCATTAGTTTTAGAAAGAAAAACAAAAACAAATCAGCAATTTAAGTGAGACGAAACAAAATAGTCTCCAACAAAATGAAATATAACAATTTCCACCAAAGGGCCTTGTGAGTGTTGTCATTGATAGTATTGGATCATCGTATTGATGATTCATCAGAAAAAGTTGTTATTCCTGAAAACTGAAACTTGGTGTCCCTGACACCTGCATATATAGATTTAAGCTAAAACTTATTGAAGATTAAGGTGTGATGGAAAATATTTTCTTAAAAGAGAAGTCAATATTGAATTATCAAAAATTAATTTTTTATAGAAAGTATTTTAACCAAAAGACGAAAATGACTTATTTAACTTTTGGCGAAAGTTAATTTCTTTCACAATTATTAACTTTATAAAATTGTCTTAACCAACATTTAGGTGTGTATATTTTTGTTTAATACTAAAAAATTCATCAAAGCACTATCCGATTTGCTTATAAGAACTCGTTTAGTTCGAAACAAAAGTATTAGAGATTATAATCCTAATCAAATACCGAAAAAATAAAATTATATATATATATATATATATATATATATATATATATATATGCGATAATATTCTGGTCCCAATAACCCTTAAGATTATTATAAATATTTTTTTATTAATATTTTTGGAAAAACAACCTCCATCATATCAAACTAATAATTCAAATAAATAAAGAATAGTAAGCATAGTTAGATAGAGGTACTAACCTGATTATCAGAGTAAACTTGATTAAACTCACTATTTCCATGTTCACTGCGTAGATTAACACTTGGAGGTTCAAGATTCTGAAAGAGAAAATCAATATTATTGAAATCGAAACTAATATTATTGCTATCATATCAAACTAATATTTCAAATAAATAAAAAATAGTAAGCATAGTTAGATAGAGGCACTAACCTGATTATCAAAGTAAACTTGATTAAAGTCACTATTTCCAAGTTCACTGGGAAGATCATCAACAGTTGGAGGTTCAAGATTCTGAAAGAGAAAATCAATATTATTGAAATTGAAATATGTATCATAATTTTTCTTCTCATTCGAATCACGTCTTTTAATATCACTCTCATATGATGTCGTAATAATAATATTTGGATTAGATATATTTGGTTTGCCAATATATTGCTGAAAATTAGCATTTGTTTCTCCCAATACATTAATTATTGTATTTTCAATAGCTGCATCAGACATCATTGTGCTACCTGAATATATTGTTACATTGTCTGGATTGACATTCTAGTTGTAGTCACTAATTGTTGCATTTTCAATAGCTGTACCGAATATTGTTTTGTTACCTGAATATGTTGTTACATGGGCAGCATTTAGATCAAAGTTATAATCACTTTAACTATAATGATTCCCACTGCTAAACGTCAGGTTAGACCTCTAATTAGTGCTCTAAATAATTGAATTTTGTAGTCCTTGTGAACCTAATATTTTAAATAATGGGTGATATTTTTGTTGTATCACACCACCAATATTATTATCGACACAAATGAATTATTGAATGGGTTATCAATGCTAAGGTAGAAGGATTGAACCTGAAGTTGTGGGCGATAGAGTTGTTGTTGAATTGAATTTTCTTCTCTGGCAAAATTGTTGTTGATATTAAAAGCTGAACACAGAAACTCTGAATCTCTTTGGATTTGATTTGGGTTGTGTTGTAGGTTTGGAATATTTGTTTGAAGACGAGGCATTCTTCCAAATTTTCTAAGGCTATTTTTTTGTTGAGAACGACTTGAAGATGCTTGACTTGATGAGTGACGAGTAGATTTTCGCTCTTTTGGAGCTCTCCAATTGTTGTTTCGACATCTCTGAGAGGTGTTAGAAGAAAAAAATGAAAGGAGAGTTAGACTATGAATATATTTATCATCTAAAGTCATTGTTATTTAGATGTGTTTGAAATAACGTAAATCACTTTTAATAAAAAATATTTTTGATGTTTGATAATTAGTGAATGATAAAAATTATTTGAAACGATAAGAACTAAAGATTGATAATTGTTATTTCATTGAATAGTCACTACAAAACAAAAAGAAATTAGCAATAAATAGGGAATCTGAGTAACTTAGTTGGTTATCTAAATTTTCGCTTTATAGTGAGGGTTCGATTCCCAATATTCTAATTCTCACCCCATATTTTGTGATAAAAATTTTGGGTACAAAATATTGATAATTACATCTGACCATTATTTAGAGGAAGTGATATAAAATTAATTTTTTATTTTAATAAATAATTTTTGGATATAAAAATTAAGATTATTACAGAAAAATTTCTTTCAAGCAAAACATTTTCTAATAACCAAATTCACAAAATAACTTTTCCTATATCAAACACACATAAATGATATATAATTTACCACTTAACTTTTTTTAAGAATATACCTGAAGATGGCTTGCAACTTGTATCCTTGTAAGACCAGGCACATTCATCATCTCAACAATGTCTTTTGGGTAACATCCTACATGTTATTTTCATAACAATAAAAATATACTTTAATTTAATATCTACAGATTAAGATGAGGTATATGCAAATATAATAAATATACCTTAATTCCAAATAAGTTGACGTTAGCAATAAGCATGAATTCTCAATGTTCATCTCGCTCAATGAAAAGAATTATCAAGAAATTTGATTAGTAATGAAGTAAACTTACTTCCTTCACCGAGTTGTTGCGCAGCTTCCATGAATTTGGCATGAAGGTACCCAGTCCATTCTATGCAGTTCTTTCGCATAACAATCTTATTAATAGTGTTGTTTTGGTTTTCTCCTTCATTAATCTCTTTAGTGATTTTCCTATCTCTCTTCTTCCTTGGCTTGTATTTTCCTTCTGATGAGATATCATTTTCAATCTCAGTATTACTAGACACGTTATTCTTCTCTCCAACTAGTTCTTCATTATCTCCAACAATATTATTATTACCAATATAATCAACATCCATATGATTTTTTCTTTCTTCTGATCGCTTTCTCGTTCTCCCTTTTCGTGTTTTTTCTCTCAACACAAATTGCCACAAGCATTTCACAATTTCTTCTTCAAGTGGCTTTCTCAGGTAAAGGTAAGCTCCATAATTTAAAGCCTTTTTTGCTAAGAATTCATTCTGCTCATCACATACAACTGCATAATTATTTGAATAAGCTAACAATTAGAATTAAATTATATTTTAAATATTATGTGAATAGATAATTTCATATATATTCTCCAAAATTTATTTATTATAACAGTATATTATTACAAACAATCGTTTATCATATACTAAAAATATATAAATTAGATGTAAAAAATTTATGTCACTAAATAATAAAATTTATTGCTAATCTTATTTAACGATGGATTATACAAAATTCATTTAGTTATGAGCTATTTAACCACAACTAACGGTGAATTTTATAGCTAAATTTTTTTTACAATATATTAGTTAACATTATTGAATTCATCCATGATAGACGTCATAAGTGAAAAATTAGAACAAATACTTACAGAATGAAATTATATCCAAGGCCATAGCTTGATCTAAGAGCTGAAAAGAAAGCAGGTCCGGTGAATGGATATTGATTATTATCACATCGATTTTTCTCTCTCCTTTAGATAGTATTGACATTGCTTCCAAAGTCGTACCAACCGTCGTAACTGTATCAATGCACTTTAAACGTCAGTGAAGAAAACTATACACAAAATTATCATGAGTGTGTTTGTTTCTCATACATAAATTCAATTATAAATTTTCAAGTTATATTGCTATACTTTAGTTATGCAATTATATATATTTGTCAACTTATATTGTAATTGATGTATGCAATCTTAGATAGGTTCACCTAAAAGACTATATACAATACTACTTGGGATAAATTATTAAATTATATAGAATAGAGAAGATATATAGGAATATATTATAAAATAATATATTTCAATTTATTTAAATGACTTGTTGAAACAAACACTGAATACAATTTACTATCAACATTCAGAGATAATAGGATCAAAAGTTTTGAAATAATCTTATTTCATGAATATTCAACTAATGAGTTTAGAAGATTTAACAAAAATAAAAGAATTTATTTGTAAATTCTAATATTCTCATTTGACTTATATATTATCTTAACAATGATCTTTTATATCTTGACATTGAAAAGATAACTAATACAGAATATAAGGTTATTAATAGAAGGTTATATGAAACTCATGTGGCATTATCGTTTAACTAAATTCAAGAATTTTTGCTATGCACTACGGCAAAAGCACAAATGACCATAAGATAATAAGTTGATAAAAGAGTCATAAATCATTATAGAATATTTAGCCTTAAATCAAAAAAATACACTTTAAAGGAAAAGGTATTACCTATTATAGAGAAACACTTAAAATGTTTGTTGAACTGTGAGACTTAGTATAATATTATCTTCCGTTTATTAATTAAATTTTTAAAAAATATATATATATTCCCTCTATATATACTCATCAGCGCTACCCAACCCCTCCCCCCTCACTTTTCCTCGCTATTTAACTTTTTCTCTTCTTAGATATTGTTCATCATTTTAAATTTTAATTTTAATTTTGTTCTCCAACTTACAACATAGAAGAGAAAATAATAAATTATTTTATATTTTTACAAAAGATGACATTATTTTAAATGCGAAAAATATGAGACTGTTTTAACCCTTTGTCCTATAATAGAAAAAATATCTTTTCGAATTTTTTCTTTTTTCAATTACAAAGGGGGGAAAAGCACCATGAAATTAAGAGGGCAAATTTTTACTAAAAGTAGAAAGGAAAATGTCTTTTTTTTCCTTATGAAAATCGGGTCTCCCTATTCTTTTTTTTTCACATTCAATAAAAAAATAATAATAATCTCATAGTCAATTATAATGACAGCCAATCAGTTCCTATAAACGGGTCTCTCTATTTTTTTTTCACATTCAATAAAAAAATAATAATAATTTCAAAGTCAATTATAATGACAGTCAATCAGTTTCTATAATTTTTTTATTTATTTTTATCACCTTAATTTTATGTCTTCACCACTCAAGCGAATTAATTTTTTCTAAAATGATAGATGAATTTGTAAAAATCAAAGATCTATACTTTTAAAAAATATTTTTGAGAGATTTAATTAATTTTATCCTCTCTGTCAATCTAGGCTAATCGACAAAGAATAATATCTTTTTTTTACTATATATAACACATACATAAATTAATTAAATAATTAAAATTAACATCAAACTATATTCCTTTGAGGACATCCGATAAAATCAAAACGACACATAAATTATTGATCCCATTCGAAAAATCATATCTATCTTACGGAGAAAGCTAATCGAGAGTGTAATATTCTTATAGCAAGAACAAAAAATAGAGAATCTAATTTGGTTCTTCGGAATCACAAAAAAAACTTATTTATTAACTAGCAAAGCATACGAATAGTGTTATGACGACAAGGAAAAGAGAAATTCAAGATCTACAAGACAATAGAAATTTAAAAAGAGATCGATATTAAAATCATAAATGAGAAACAAACATCATATCAATTAAATCTCTTATAAAAGGTAAATCACACAAAAATTAGTTATATCAAAGAAACAAAGGTTATAACTTATATATATATTTAGAAATCTCACCTTTATAGTCGTGCGTCATTAGCAAATCAATCATCTCAGTAACAAAATCTTTATCATGATCAACTAGCATCACATGAATTTCTTCTAACATACCATAATAAGGAGCGACCATTGGTTTATCCATTCTTTCAACAGTTTGAGAATTTTCTTCTTCACATATAAGAAAGTCGGCTTTATGGGGAAAACGCTTAACTCTTTTGATAGGTTTTCACTTTCCCCTTGAACCTATTTATATAGTATCCGATACTGGCCACTGACTATGTTTAGAGTTGACCGCACATATATTTATTATTTGACCCATTTAATTTTTTTTCTCGAGTTAAAATAAGGGTATATTTTTATCTCTTTTTTTAATTTATTTTTTATTTTAGGGGTTTAGTATGGAGCGCAATGCTTTTTTGATTAAAAAAAATTCAATGTTAGTTATTTAAGTATATTTTCGAAAAAAAGACTTCTGTCCTTTATGAAATTTGAGTACACATTTCATTTTAAAAATATAATTGAGCACATTTTTATTTTATTTTAACTATTTCAATTAATACTCACTTATTATTATCACTCATTAAAATTTAAAAACGTCATAAAATCATTACATTCCTATCATATCCTTCGTAATCATTAAACTTAAAAATTAATTTTTTTCAAAATAACTACTTTTTAAATTCTTTTATATCAAGCATAACTTTATTAATTTTATTGTAGCGTATATCATATGGAAGATCTCAAAATTTGAATTTGTAATTATTGTAATTGTTATCTTCATTTATTCATTTACAAATAGGCAGGATTATTAGTTATTAGTTATTGAATATTTAAAATAAGTTTGCCTAATTTTTTTTCTCTATTCATCATTTTGGTTATATATTTATATACTCGTGAACTTCATACGTCACTATAAAATTAACATATATTTAGTTAATTTTTTTAAATATATTTTATTATGTTATTGAGGACAAACATCAAAGTAATATTACTTAATTGGTGGAACTTTAATTTCAAAACTTTTAAAGTCTATACATGACTTAGTTAAAGATGATTAATATTTATAATTTACAAAGCAAAAACCTTAAGGGTGAAAAATTCGAAGTGCTCATAGTATATTTCATTATTACTAATAAATTTAAGAAAAATTACAAATTATATATGGAGTTTAATTTGACTGTTAAATTATTATGATCATAATTACAATTTTGCTAATAGAAGTGTCAAACTTAAAATTCTTTTAATATTTTCATTTACTTATTGTATATTATATTTGATTTGCCTCAAAAAATCAAAATATAAGTCGAAATACATCATTAATCAAATCTAATTATTTTAGTTTGAGTTATAATTCCTCTTGAATAGAGATAGTTTAAAAATAGACATAAACAAACTATATTAATTAATGCGTAATTAAGTTCTAAGTCCTCACGTTAATCAGTGTAAAGTACTTTGAATTTATTTGATTGTTGACCTTCTTCAATTCTGAGTATCATTTATTACTACGCTTTTATTTCAATAATAAAACAAAATCACTAGAAATTGGGCAATAAAAATAAAAGTGAACCTTGATGAAGGATATATAATTCTTTTTTATTTATAATTTTATTTTATTATTTGTAAGAGCAAAAGATGCATAAAAGGCAATATATTATTTCTGATTGTGCTATATGTGTGTGCGCACATGTGTATAGTAGTATTTCTAGTGCTCATTATGTGTACGTGAGAGAATGATTAGACCATGAAAAGAAAAATAAGAAGAAGAAGAAGGATTCCTGAGTGAGAGACTAATTTTACACTTTATATTGAAATGTTTGGTAAAGTCGTAATTAAGTTTCAATTTTAAATTTTTTATTAATGCTTCAAATCAGTATTGATTTTAGTATATTCAAATAATTTATTCTATATTAAAAGCACGATGATTTTTAGAAATGTAAATTGAACTTTTTGTCCTTCGATAAAGACTTTATAATAGACAAAACTGTCACTTAATATTTTCTTAATTGTCATTTAATTATTATCCTAATATTTAGGATTTTGAAATTAATTAAAGTTATAGCTATTAAATCTTTACTTATTTATAAAAGGTAAGAACTTCTAATATTTAGTATTTTAAAATTGACTAAAATTTTGTCTCATAAATTTTTCCTTATTTGAACTATATTAAAAGTTTTAACATTTAATACTTTAAATTCAATTACAATTATGTTAACTTATATCAATGATTATTTATTAAACTAACTAATTACTCATCACAATTTTTTAACTCACGGTACGAAAAAATAAATTAAATAGTGTAATTTTATTATGCATTAATACGTTGAATTCCTTTTCTTTAAAAGAAGAAAAAAAAGAAACTATAGAAATACAACATATTTTAAGTTGTTTCAGTTAATCAAATGTTCTTGTTATTCACTCTCTCTAGTTAAATCGACACTATCTATTTCATTTTAACTTATCTGAAAGAGTTTCACTAGACATATAGATTAAGAAAGAGAAAAATTGAGCTGAAATCATCTCATAAATGATAAAATAAAAAGTTTAAAATAAAGTCATTACTAAATATTTTAAGTATGAAACATCATATCGAAATATCATTCACCTTTTCCTTTTAAGAAATAGAGTTCACACTTGACAAAATAATTATTTGATTATTTTTCTACTATTTAGAATTTTAAAATTAATTAAATTTTGATGTACTAAATTTTTTCTTATTTAAAATATATAAAAAATATTAATATTTAGAAATTTAAAAGCAATCAGGATTTTATCTTTTAAGTAATAATTATACATTAAACAAAGTTGTACTTATAGTATAAATCAATCTTATGTTTAGGACTTTTTCAAATATATTTTAAAAAAATGTCAGTCGGTGCACAAAGCATCTCATGCTAACAACGTCCGGAGAAGGATCACACCTCAAGGAATGTGATGTAGACGGTTTATCCTAATACAAGTATCAACTGTTGTTTCCACTAATTTTGATGGGTCTTTCTTAGTTTGAACGATCAATTAAAAATAAATAAATGAATTTGTGATATGATATTAATTTATTAGTATCACAATAAGTCAGTAATAACTCATAATACGATTTTGTACGTGTTAATCGTTTAATCAAGTAGTTGATGGTGTGAAAAAACAAAGTTAAAGTTCGCCTTTATTCGGGCAAATTAGCCCTTTTGGTACATTAATTTTTTCATATACCCTTTTGGTATATTATATTCATTAATTTACTGTTTTGGTGTTGGACTCTATTTTATCATTTGCATAAATTTAATAATTTAATATAATTTACAAGGCATAATTTATCACAAATTAGCAAAAAAAAAATATCTTAAATTAGTTTATTAGTAATTATTGATAAATATATATATATATATATATATATATATATATATATATATATATATATGTGTGTGTGTGTGTGTGTGTGTGTGTGTATATAATAATTTAGGATATTTTAGTAAGCTTACCTGTTATAATATTGTACGGTATAGTTATACCAAATAATAAAAATATTATTAAACAGAAGCAAATTAAACTATCCAAACATTATATTTACAATATAGCACAATACAATATGATACATTATTGTACATAATGAAACATGGGTAACCACAATCCGAACAAAATATTAAAAGAGTCATTTAATAGTCCTACTAATAAGAGTATTTTGTCTTTAAACTACATTTATTCTCCTAAAAGTATCTCGATTAGCATTGCCCTATTTGAGAAGAAACAGTGATAAATTAAAATTTATCTGTTACGTTTACTCGTTATAACATGTGAAAATGATTGGATGGTGTAAAGCCTAATGACATTAACAATATATTATATACACACGTATACTTAAACTTACATGTGCTTACTGTTAAGTAAAAAAAATGACTAGTAAAAATGCAAAGAAAAGTCACAGAGAAGCTTACCTTAAATAAAGTAATATGTAAAGAGAAGTAGTTCCTTCTCCTTGCTCTAGGCGTAGTTTAAGGCTAACGTGCGCTGAGCTTGTCCATGGCAGGGAAGAGGGCTCGAGGCCGACAGCGGAAACTCCTATTACTGGTAGATGGAGTTGTTCAAGCTACAGGTTCTAGATCTAAGCAGAAGGAAGGAAAACGAGTGCAATCAGAAGAAGTGGAGCTGCTCTCTCGAGTAGCTCAATCATGGTGAATGAGGCAATTGAGGCTCTACAGAGGCAAAATCGATCAATTGACTATTCTAATTTCTACATCTGTGTATGAGCTTAATGAAGCTCAACAGACCCCATCAGCTACAAAGGAGCAGCCAAGTATGGTTTCATTGTCAGAATCAGGATGTGCAGCCCGTGAATGAAACTACTGCAGAAGAAGCTGTAAATACAGAGGCGAAAAAGGAATGGACTAGTCTGTTTGCCGGAAATCGCGTCGTGAGTAATGGTATGGCTTTAAACTATGTTACTCCTCCATTGATTAATGGTGAAATGATAGTTAAATTGGATCAATCAGATATAGAAATAGAAACGAAGAAGTGCATGTGTGCTCTGATTTTCCATGTGGTGGGTGATACGTGAAGAGGTACATTAATCAGATGTGGAGTAACGTTACAATGTCAAATTTGTATTATCATGATGATGAATACTATGTGGTGAAATTCCAGAGCCAGGAAGACATGAATGAAGTAGTATATTCCAGCCCTTATATGATTAATAATCGTCCTTTAATATTGAAACAGTGGTCACCCAAATTTGATTTTCAAACAGAATTTCTCAATGAGATTTCTTGATTTATGGGTGAAATTTTCAAATCTGCCTATAAATTGCTAGAGCTATTCTTCACTTAGTCGTTATTACAAGTGTTTTGAGTATCCCTATTTTACTAATGAATGTACAATCAAGAATATCCTTTGCACGTATGCTCATTGAAGTCAACATCAAACACAGTGATATAGAAAAGCATATGAATAGTAGTTGAAAATAAAGAACAAACATAGATTTAAAAATAAAAAAAGGAATCCCACAAATCAATGAAATTATATAATTCAACATGTCAATCGAGGCAGACCAATAAAAAGATGTTCAGTATGAATAGATGTTCTCAGTAAATTTTGGATATGGGCTTCTTGTTGGGGTCGAGCAAAGTTTTGGGCTCTATTAGTAGTTTTATAATAATTTTTTAAAAATTTTTTTAACTAAAAGTTTTATATTTTGGCGCATCAAAGATTGAGATTCTAAATTGAATAATGAATCAATTTTCTTTTAAAAAAAATGTATTCAAATTAAAAAATTAAATTAATTCCATTTGATTTGATTTTTTGATTTTTCAATATTTATGTTCCTAATAAATATTTTTTTAAAAAGTGTAACTAGTTAACATGTGTCAAGTCAAAAAAAAAATAAAATAGTAAATACTTCCTCCGCTTTAAAAAATAAGTGGTTTTTTTAGTTTGAGCATACCTCTTAAGAAATAAAATAGTAAATACTTCCTCTGTTTTAAAAAATAAGTGGTCTTTTCAGTTTGAGCACACCATTTAAGAAATTACTCACTTCGAAAAATTAAAATGTATTTTTACTAATTTCCTTAATAAATATTTTGAAAAAAATTGTAGTTCTTTAGTAATTTATGAATCTCACTTCATTTAAATAAGAGTAAAATTGAAACAACATCATTGATGCTTTTTTGATAATATGAAACACCGATTATTTTAAAATAAAATAAAAAAATTAAAATATTACTTATTTTAAAAGAGAGAAAATATCAATATAGTATATATTTCTTTGGTGATTGGATATGATTTAAAGTTATTGAGCATGAGGCTGCATTAATTAAGTAGTAACACTACTAGGCTCAGTTGACTCAAAAGTTTTTGACACGTGATTATAAAGGTGTTCAAGTAACGGTTAATGCTCTTAGATTTAATCTCATAAACATAGTTCCTTCTTGATATAATTGTTATTTCAATAAATTATTTTGCAGCAATAAAAGTAGTTATTAAATTATTAGCAAGGCGTAAAAATAATTTTTGTACTCTTGAAATAGATATTTTATAGACCTACTAACAACAGTATTTTATCTTCAAACTATCTTTGGTTCTCCTAAAATATCTTAATTAACATTGCACTAATTTGAACAAAAGGATAGATATGAGAAGAAAAAGTGATAAATTAAATTTTATTTATATATAATATGTGAGAATAACGGGATGGCGTAAAAATTAATGACACTAATAGTATATATTATTTAAATTTTGTGGTGTGATTCATGTGGGGGGAAAAATAACCAGTAAAAATATAAAGAAAAATTGATAAATAATTAATCCCATATATAATATATAATCACTCAATTAAAAAGTTTGTAATGGCAGGATAAACGGCGATATTAAATAAAAAGATAATTTTAAAGTCAAGAAAATGACGAAAGCCTGCAATCTAATACCAGCCACTAGTTTCAGAAGGAAAAACAAAAACAAACCAACAATTTAAGTCAAACAAAACAAAATAGTCTCCGACAAAATGAAAGATAACAATTTCCACCAAAGAGCCTTGTGAGTGTTGTCATTGATAGTCTTTGATAGTATTGGATCATCGTATTGATGATTCATCAGAAAAAGTTGTTATTCCTGAAAACTGAAACTTGGTGTCCTTGACACCTGCATATATAGATTTAAGTTAAAACTTATTGAAGATTAAGGTGTGACGGAAAATATTTTCTTAAAAAAAAAGTCAATATTGAATTATTAAAAATTAATTTTTTATAGAAAGTATTTTCACCAAAAGACGAAAATGACTTATTTAACTTTTGGCGAAAGTTAATTTATTTCACAATTATTAACTTTATAGAATTGTCTTAACCAATATTTAGGTGTGTATATTTTTGTTTAATACTAAAAAATTCATCAAAGCACTATCCGATTTGCTTATAAGAACTCGTTTAGTTCGAAACAAAAGTATTAGAGATTATAATCCTAACCAAATACCGAAAAAATAAAATTATATATATATATATATATATATATATATATATATATATATATGCGATAATATTCTGGTCCCAATAACCCTTAAGATTATTATAAATATTTTTTTATTAATATTTTTGGAAAAACAACCTCCATCATATCAAACTAATAATTCAAATAAACAAAGAATAGTAAGCATAGTTAGATAGAGGTACTAACCTGATTATCAGAGTAAACTTGATTAAACTTACTATTTCCATGTTCACTGGGTAGATCAACACTTGGAGGTTCAAGATTCTGAAAGAGAAAATCAATATTATTGCTATCATATCAAACTAATATTTCAAATAAATAAAAAATAGTAAGCATAGTTAGATAGAGGCACAAACCTGATTATCAAAGTAAACTTGATTAAAGTCACTATTTCCAAGTTCACTGGGAAGATCAACACTTGGAGGTTCAAGATTCTGAAAGAGAAAATCAATATTATTGAAATTGAAATATGTATCATAATTTTTCTTCTCATTCGAATCACGTCTTTTAATATCACTCTCATATGATGTCGTAATAATAATATCTGGATTAGATATATTTGGTTTGCCAATATATTGCTGAAAATTAGCATTTGTTTCTCCCAATACATTAATTATTGTATTTTCAATAGCTGCATCAGACATCATTGTGCTACCTGAATATATTGTTACATTGTCTGGATTGACATTCTAGTTGTAGTCACTAATTGTTGCATTTTCAATATCTGTACCGAATATTGTTTTGTTACCTGAATATGTTGTTACATGGGCAGCATTTAGATCCAAGTTATAATCACTTTAACTATAATGATTCCCACTGCTAAACGTCAGGTTAGACCTCTAATTAGTGCTCTAAATAATTGAATTTTGTAGTCCTTGTGAACCCAATATTTTAAATAATGGGTGATATTTTTGTTGTATCACACCACCAATATTATTACCGACACAAATGAATTATTGAATGGGTTATCAATGCTAAGGTAGAAGGATTGAACCTGAAGTTGTGGGCGATAGAGTTGTTGTTGAATTGAACTTTCTTCTCTGGCAAAATTGTTGTTGATATTAAAAGCTGAACACAGAAACTCTGAATCTCTTTGGATTTGATTTGGGTTGTGTTGTAGGTTTGGAATATTTGTTTGAAGACGAGGCATTCTTCCAAATTTTCTAAGGCTATTTTTTTGTTGAGAACGACTTGAAGATGCTTGACTTGATGAATGACGAGTAGATTTTCGGTCTTCTGGAGCTCTCCAATTGTTGTTTCGACATCTCTGAGAGGTGTTAGAAGAAAAAAATATGAAAGGAAAGTTAGACCATGAATATATTTATCATCTAAAGTCATTGTTATTTAGATGTGTTTGAAACAATGTAAAATCATTTTTAATAAAAAATATTTTTGATGTTTGATAATTAGTGAACGATAAAAATTATTTGAAACGATAGTAACTAAAGATTGATAATAATGTTATTTCATTGAATAGTCACTAAAAAACAAAAAGAAATTAGCAATAAATAGGGAATCTGAGTAACTTATTTGGTTATCTAAATTTTCACTTTATAGTGAGGGTTAGATTCCCAATATTCTAATTCTCACCCCATATTCTGTGATAAAAATTTTGGGTACAAAATATCGATAATTACATCTGAGCATTAGTTAGAGGAAGTGATATAAAATTAATTTTTTATTTTAATAAATAATTTTTTGGATATAAAAATTAAGATTATTACATAAAAATTTCTTTCAAGCAAAACATTTTCTAATAACCAAATACACAAAATAACTTATCCTATATCAAACACACATAAATGATATATAATTTACCACTTAACTTTTTTAAAAATGTACCTGAAGATGGCTTGCAACTTGTATCCTTGTAAGACCAGGCACATTCATCATCTCAACAATGTCTTTTGGGTAACATCCTACATGTTATTTTCATAACAATAAAAATATACTTTAATTTAATATCTACAGATTAAGATGAGGTATATGCAAATATAATAAATATACCTTAATTCCAAATAAGTTGACGTTAGCAATAAGCATGAATTCTCAATGTTCATCTCGCTCAATTAAAAGAATTATCAAGAAATTTGATTAGTAATGAAGTAAACTTACTTCCTTCACCGAGTTGTTGCGCAACTTCCATGAATTTGGCATGAAGGTACCCAGTCCATTCTATGCAGTTCTTTCGCATAACAATCTTATTAATAGTATTGTTTTGATTTTCTCCTTCATTAATCTCTTTGGTGATTTTCCTATCTCTCTTCTTCCTTGGCTTGTATTTTCCTTCTGATAAGATATCATTTTCATCCTCAGTATTACTAGACACGTTATTCTTCTCTCCAACTTGTTCTTCATTATCTCCAACAATATTATTATTACCAATATCATCAACATTCATATGATTTTTTCTTTCTTATGATCCCTTTTTCGCTCTCCCTTTTCGTGTTTTTTCTCTCAACACAAATTGCCACAAGCATTTCACAATTTCTTCTTCAAGTGGCTTTTTCAGGTAAAGGTAAGCTCCATCATCTAAAGCCTTTTTTGCTAAGAATTCATTCTGCTCATCACATACAACTGCACAATTATTTGAAGAAGCTAACAATTAGAATTAAATTATATTTTAAAATATTATGTGAATAGATAATTTCATATATATTCTCCAAAATTTATTTATTATAACAGTATATTATTACAAACAATCGTTTATCATATACTAAAAATATATAAATTAGATGTAAAAAATTTATGTCACTAAATAATAAAATTTATTGCTAATCTTATTCAATGATGGATTATACAAAATTCATCTAGTTATGAGCTATTTAATCATAACTAACGGTGAATTTTACAGCTAAATTTTTTTTACAATATATTAGTTAACATTATTGAATTCATCCATGATAGACGTCATAAGTGAAAAATTAGAACAAATACTTACAGAATGAAATTATATTCAAGGCCATAGCTTGATCTAAGAGTTGAAAAGAGAGCAGGTTCGCTGAATGGATATTGATTATTATCACATCGATTTTTCTCTCTCCTTTAGATAGTATTGACATTGCCTCCAAAGTTGTACCAACCGTCGTAACTGTATCAATGTACTTCGAACGTTAGTGAAGAAAACTACACAAAATTATCATGAGTGTGTTTGTTTATCATACATAAATTCAATTATAAATTGTCAAGTTATATTGCTATACTTAAGTTATGCAATTATATATATTTGTCAACTTATATTGTAATTGATGTGTGCAATCTTAGATAGGTTCACCTAAAAGACTATATACAATATTACTTAGGATAAATTATTAAATTATATAGAATAGAGAAGATATATAGGAATATATTATAAAATAATATATTTCAATTTATTTAAAAGACTTGCTGAAACAAACAATGAATACAATTTACTATCAACATTCAGAGATAATAGGATCAAAAGTTTTGAAATAATCTTATTTCATGAATATTCAACTAATGAGTTTAGAAGATTTAACAAAGATGAAAGGATTTATTTATAAATTCTAATATTCTCATTTGATTTATATATTATCTTAACAATGATCTTTTATATCTTGACATGGAAAAGATAACTAATGCAGAATATAAGGTTATTAATACAAGGTTATATGAAACTCATGTGGCATTATCGTTTAACTAAATTCAAGAATTTTTGCTATGCACTACGGCAAAAGCACAAATGACCATAAGATAATAAATTGATAAAAGAGTCATAAATCATTAGAGAATATTGAGCCGTGAATCAAAAAAATACATTTTAAAGGAAAAGGTATTACCTATTGAACTATACATTTAAACACTTAAAATGTCTGTTGAACTATGAGACTTAGTATAATATTATCTTCCGTTTATTAATTAAAATTTAAAATATATATATATATATTCCCTCTATCTATACTCATCAGCGCCACCCAACCCCTCCCCCCTCACTTTTCTTAGCTATTTAACTTTTTCTCTTCTTAGATATTGTGTATTATTTTAAATTTTAATTTTAATTTTATTCTCCAACTTACAACATAGAAGAGAAAATAATGAATTATTTTATATTTTTACAAAAGATGAAATTATTTTAAATGCGAAAAATATGAGACTATTTTAAACCTTTGCTTTATAATAGAAAAAACATCTTTGAAGATAAAAGTTCTTTTCGAATTTCTTCTTTTTTGAATTACAAAAAGGGAGGGGGGGGGGGGGGGGGGGAGCACCATGAAATTAAGAGGGCAAATTTTTTACTAAAAATTAGAAAGGAAAATGCCTTTTTTTTCCTCATGAAAATCGGCTCTCCCTATTTTTTTTTTTTTCACATTCAATAAAAAAATAATAATAATTTCAAAGTCAGTTATATTGACAGCCAATCAATTCCTATAATATTTTTTTTGTTTATTTTTATCACCTTAATTTTATGTCTTCACTACTCAAGCGAATTAATTTTTTCTAAAATGATAGATGAATTTGTAAAAATCAAAGATCTATACTTATAAAAAATATTTTTGAGAGATTTAACTAATTTTATCCTCTCTGTCAATCTAGGCTAATCGACAAAGAATAATATCTTTTTTTTTACTATATATAACACATACATAAATTAATTAAATAATTAAAATTAACATCAAACTATATTCCTTTGAGGACATCCGATAAAATCAAAACGACACATAAATTATTGATCCCCTTCGAAAAATCATATCTATCTTACGGAGAAAGCTAATCGAGAGTGTAATATTCTTATAGCAAGCACAAAAAATAGAGAATCTAATTTGGTTTTTCGAAATCACAAAAAAACTTATTTATTAACTAGCAAAGCATACGAATAGTGTTATGACGACAAGGAAAAGAGAAATTCAAGATCTACAAGACAATAGAAATTTAAAAAGAGATCGATATTAAAATCATAAATGAGATAACAAACATCATATCAATTAAATCTCTTATAATAGGTAAATCGCACAAAAATTAGTTATATCAAAGAAACAAAGGTTATAAGTTATATATATATATTTAGAAACTCACCTTTATAGTCGTGCGTCATTACCAAATCAATCATCTCAGTAACAAAATCTTTATCATGATCAACTAGCATCACATGAATTTCTTCTAACATACCATAATAAGGAGCGGCCGTTGGTTTATCCATTCTTTCAACAGTTTGAGAATTTTCTTCTTCACATATAAGAAAGTCGGCGTTATGGGGAAAACGTTTAACTCTTTTGATAGGTTTTCACTTTCCCCTTGAACCTATTTATATAGTATCCGATACTGGCCACTGACTATGTTTAGAGTTGACCGCACAAATATTTATTATTTGACCCATTTAATTTTTTTTTCGAGTTAAAATAAGGGTATATTTTTATCTCATTTTTTAATTTGTTTTTTATTTTAGGAGTTTAGTATGGAGCGCAATGCTTTTTTTATTAAAAAAAATTCAACGTTAGTTATTTAAGTATATTTTCGAAAAAAAGACTTCTGTCCTTTATGAAATTTGAGTACGCATTTCATTTTAAAAATATAATAGTTACATTTTTATTTTATTTTAACTATTTCAATTAATACTCACATAAAAATTTAAAAACATCATAAAATCATTATATTGCTATCATATTCTTCATAATTATTAAACTTTAAAATTGATTTTAAAATTAATTTTTTTCAAAATAAATACTTTTTAAATTCTTTTATATCAAGCATAACTTTATTAATTTTATTGTAGCGTATATCATATGGAAGATCTCAAAATTTGAATTTGTAATTATTGTAATTGTTATCTTCATTTATTCATTTACAAATAGGCAGGATTATTAGTTATTAGTTATTGAATATTTAAAATAAGTGCGCCTAATTTTTTTCTCTATTCTTCATTTTGGTTATATATTTATATACTCGTGAACTTCATACGTCACTATAAAATTAACATATATCTAGTTAATTTTTTTAAATATATTTTATTATATTATTGAGGACAAACATCAAAGTAATATTACTTATTGGTGGAACTTTAATTTCAAAAATTTTAAAGTCTATACATGACTTAGTTAAAGATGATTAATATTTATAATTTACAAAGCAAAAACCTTAAGGGTGAAAAATTCGAAGTGCTCATAGTATATTTCATCATTACTAATAAATTTAAGAAAAATTACAAATTATATGTAGTAGTTTAATTTAACTGTTAAATTATTATGATCATAATTACAATTTTGCTAATAAAAGTGTCAAACTTAAAATCCTTTTAGTATTTTCATTTACTTATTGTATATTATATTTGATTTGCGTCAAAAAGTCAAAATATAAGTCGAAATACATCATTAATCAAATCTAATTATTTTAGTTTGAGTTATAATTCCTCTCGAATAGTGCAAAAATGAAAATTAATTTTAAAATAGAGATAGTTTAAAAATAGACATAAACAAACTATATTAATTTTAATGCGTAATTAAGTTTTAAGTCCTCACGTTAATCAGTGTAAAGTACTTGAATTTTATTTGATTGTTGACCTTCTTCAATTCTGAGTATCATTTATTACTACGCTTTTATTTCAATAATAAAACAAAATCACTAGAACTTGGGCAATAAAAATAAAAGTGAACCTTGATGAAGGATATATAATTCTTTTTTATTTATAATTTTATTTTATTATTTATAAGAGCGAAATTTGAATAAAAGGCAATATATTATTTCTGATCGTACTATATGTGTGTGCGCACATATGTATAGTAGTATTTCTAATGTTCATTATGTGTACGTGAGAGAATGATCAGATCATGAAAAGAAAAATAAGAAGAAGAAGAAGGATTCCTGGGTGAGAAACAAATTTTACACTTTATATTGAAATGTTTGGTAAAGTCGTAATTAAGTTGCAATTTTAATTTTTTTATTAATGCTTCAAATTAGTATTGATTTCAGTATATTCAAATAATTTATACTGTATTAAAAGCACGATGATTTTTAGAAATATACATTGAACTTTTTGTCCTTCGATAAAGACTTTATAATAGATAAAACTATCACTTACTATTTTCTTAATGTCCCTTAATTATTATCCTAATATTTAGGATTTTGAAATTAATTAAAGTTATAGCTATTAAATCTTTACTTATTTGTAAAAGATAAGAACTTCTAATATTTAGTATTTTAAAATTGACTAAAATTTTGTCTCATAAATTTTTATTTGAATTATATTAAAAGTCCTAACATTTAATACTTTAAATTCAGTTACAATTATGTTATTTATTAAACTAACTAATTATTCATCACAATTTTTTAACTCAATTAAATTAAATAGTGTAATTTTATTATGCATTAATACGTTGAATTCCTTTTCTTTAAAAGAAAAAAAAAAGAAACTATAGAAATACAACATACTTTAAATTGTTTTAATTAATCAAGTGTTCTTGTTATTCACTATCTCTAGTTAAATCGACACTATCTATTTCATTTTAATTTTTGTGAAGGAGTTTCACTAGACATATAGATTAAGAAAGAGAAAAATTGAGCTGAAATCAACTCATAAATGGTAAAATAAAAAATTTAAAATAAAGTCATTACTAAATATTTTAAGTATGAAGTATCATATCAAAATATCATTCACCTTTTCCTTTTAAGAAATAGAGTTCACACTTGACAAAATAATTATTTGATTATTTTTTAAATATTTAGAATTTTAAAATTAATTAAATTTTGATGTACTAAATTTTTTCTTATTTAAAATATATGAAAAATATTGATATTTAGAAACCTAAAAGCATTCAGGATTTTATCTTTTAAGTAATAATTATACATTGAACAAAGTTGTACTTATAATATAAATCAATCTTATGTTTAGGACTTTTTTAAATATATTTTAAAAAAATGTCAGTCTAGTGCACAAAGCATCTCATGCTAACAACGTCCGGAGAAGAATCACACCTCAAGGAATGTGATATAGACGGTTTATCCTAATACAAGTATCAACGGTTGTTTCCACTAATTTTGATGGGTCTTTCTTAGTTTGAACGATCAATTAAAAATAAATAAATGAATTTGTGATATGACATTAATTTATTAGTATCAAAACAAGTCAGTAATAACTCATAATATGATTTTATACGTGCTAATTGTTTAAACTAATAACTTATACTATTTGTTCTATTTTTCTATACAACCTTGTTTACGATTCGTACATATAATTAATATACGCATTTAAGTGCTCATATAAAAGTAAATGACTTTTTTACCTTTCAATCAAATGTTAATTTTACGGTGTTTTTGTTCATTGAAACAAGTATTAGACAAATTGAAGAAAGAACTACTGGATTGGATCAAACTCTAAAACATAATCATTTATCAATTTAAAATCCATAATTTTCTTTCTAAATTCTTATATTATTACCCAAACACATTTTTTAAATATTTTAAATTTTTATTTTTATTTTTATGTCGGACACCTACGAGGTGCATATCCTAAGACTAATTTTAAAAAAATTACAACTAAACTTATTTTTTGTGCTAATGTTAATTTCAATATGTTATGTTTTTTCCTTTTAAGTCTAACCCTTCTTAGTAATCTATACGAAAAAGACTCGAATTTAGTTGTTATAATTTTACTTTAATTGTCAATCTTTTGCATTTAAGAGTCTCGGTTGTCATTATTCTTTCATTCCAATTAAAAAAAAAATTAATTACAGATCAAACAGTATTAAGAAGCAGAAGTGGACCTAAGTCAAGAATTAACACACGAACTTTTTATTTGTTTATAAGTAGGAAAATGTCCGCGTTTCGTGCGGTTATAAAAAAAAAATAATAAAATAATATTATTAAAAATTTTAATAAAATATTAATCTTTATAAATCGATTGATTTTATTTTTCTCTATTTTTCATGTGTAAAATTAATATCAAACAATAAAAGAAATTTAACTTAATAATTGTTGAACAAATTATCCTCTTTAATTTTGATCTTTCAATTGCATATGTCAAATTAAAAATCATATAATTTTAACCTATTAGTATTAATTATTTTCTTAATATTGCTAGTAAATATTTTAAATTAAAATAATTTCACAAATTTTAAGAATTTAAATAAGAAAAAAAAAATCTTATTGCCTTTTGATATTTTTTAGATCATCTTTTTTTTTTCTTTTGTTATTTTCTTGATAATTATTTTTTTCTATTAATTTTATTTTAATAATACTTTGTATTATGTAATCTTACATTTTTTTGTATTCACTCGAACATTATTTCTTGATTCTCCTTTTTATTTGTTCTCTTTTTCAATTATTAATTTTTACTTCTTCAATTTCTCCGTATAATTAATATTATTTACATTTCTTAAAACAATCAAGGTAGTTCACCTTTCTTTTTCTACTACTTTATGCAAAATTTCAAAAATTAATTTTTTTATTAACTTTTTAAAAATAAATTTCATGATTTATTGCTATATTAAAATTTCAAAAATCACTTCATAAATAATTTTGATTATAATCGATTATTTTTCATAATATTTTTCAAAAAATTTAAAGATCACATGCCAATAAAATGCATTAACGAATGTACTCCAATGTTTCTCGAGTATTATTATCTATAATTTCTTTTATGAATGACGTTGATCGTCATATGATATTTTTCAAATTTGTCTTGTTATATATATATATATATTCTTGCAAATATATTTTTTTTACATAACAAAACTTTATAAATTTAGAAAGTCAATATATCAATATTTTATATCATCTTTCTTATTCATAAAAAATAAAAAAAATTGAAACATTTATCGCCATTCGAGTAGCATCAACAATAATTCTAGATTTAATTACTCTTTTCATCTAATTATCATGGTCTTTTTTCTATTTTTAAAATATTTACGATCTAACATTTATCTTATATGTATATTAATTATTCTTCAAGATATAATTTAGATGTTTAACAAAACATATCATAAATTCATAATACATACTTTTTTTTCTTTCTTTTTCTTTCTCATATTAATACCTTTCAGAAATTTGTATCCTTAAACAGGAATGGTATCCTCAAGATCATACTGATCTTCTTTTACTTCTTATTAATTTTATAAAAAAAATTAAAATTACTTTCTTTCTTGACTAATTCCTCATTACACATTTATTAATATTCTTTGCCTTGTTTAAACTACTAAGGAAAAAATCCAAAATATTTTCAAACTAATCAAGTTATGTTAAAGAATGACGTAAATGCTAAAAATATAAAAAGAACATACATATAATTTTATTTTGTGAATTTTGAATTAATGTTTTAATTTATGCGTTTTTGCTATTTCATTCTTCTCTGTTTTATATTTCTTTTTAAAATGTTAAATAACTAAAAAATTATGAGAGAACTAACATTTAATTCTCCAATGATATAAAAAAATTGATATTTATATACACGTTTGAAGTGTATAAAATTAAAAATTTTATGATTTAAATTTATATATTTAGAGATCAATTTATCGTTCTTTGCTTCGTTAATGTTCTTTTCAAAAAACTAAAAAAACATTGCAGTTATTATTTTATTAAAATTTAATAGTTTAAAAATATTTAATATTTTAATATTAAAATATAATAATATTTTATTATTATAAAAAAAATTACTAATCTATATTCTTTAAGCATAGATAAATCATCTAATATTATCTATACGCCAAAGATTTTTAAGTACCAAACACCAACTATTCAAAAACTAATTAGGAATGTTTTTTTACTTAATTCCATAATTTATTCTTATTACTAATTAGATGTAGTTCACAAAACATTGAATTTATCATATATAATAAGTAATATCACAATTCTATTTATTATTTTTTAAGAAATATGTCCAGCCAATACTGAACAAGTAAAAACAAACGAAGAGAGTACTAAAATACTTTACTTCTTATTAATTTTATAAAAAAAATTAAAATTACTTTCTTTTTTGACTAATTCCTCATTACTCATTTATTAATATTCTTTGTTTGTTTAAACTACTAAGGAAAAAATCCAAAATATTTTCAAACTAATCAAATTATATTAAAGAATGATTTAAATGCTAAAAACATAAAAAGAACATAGGTATAATTTTATTTTGTAGATTTTGAATTAATGTTTTAATTTGTGTGTTTTTGCTATTTCATTCTTCTCTATTTTATATTCCCTTTTTAAATGTTAAATAAGTAAAAAATTATGAGAGAACTAACATTTAATTTTCCAATGATATGAAAAAATTGATATTTATATACACGTTTTAAGTGTATAAAATTAAAAAAAAAATTATGTTTAAATTTATATATTTAGAGATCAATTTTATCTTTATTTTCTTCCTTAATATTCTTTTAAAAAACTAAAAAAAAATTACAGTTATTATTTTATTAAATTTAATAATTTAAAAATATTTAAATATTTTCATATTAAAATATAATAATATTTAATTAGTATAAAAAAATTACTAATGTATATTATTTAAGCGCAGATAAATCACTAATATTATCTATACGCCAAAGATTTTTAAGTACCAAACACCAACTATTCAAAAACTAATTAGGAATGTTTTGTGAACACATACACACACTCTTATAATTTTAACGAAATATTATTTAAAAGTCAAAAATTTTCAAGTAGCATAATTATTATATTATGAATGAGTTAAGCAATATACCCCAATATATAATTTTTTTTTGGTACCATTAAAAATTAATTACTAATTTTTTTAGTTAATTTATATATATAACTTTTATTGTGTTAGCTACATTTTAATTAGTCATGACAATTATTTACTTTATTTTCTATGCTATGAAAATGAAATATATGATATAAATTTTAAAATAGAAAAAATACTAAAAAAAACCACAAAAAAAATAAATAGGAATGGAGGTCATAGAAGCATGCCACATCAGGATGCCTATAACCTCCTTATATATATATATATATAGAGAGAGAGAGAGAGAGAGAGAGAGAAAGAGAGAGAGAGAGAGAGATTGCAATGTAACTTTACTTGTTAGTATATAAAATATTATAGAAATAGTTTTAGATTGAAGGGCAAAATGGCCGTTCAATATTTGATAGGTAAGAAATAAAGTGAATTTTTTTTAATTAACTTTTTCTTGATTTATTTCATTATCGTAAATACATTTATCAATCAATTTGTTTGTTGATTCAACAAAGAGGTGTGTATTAATTCTGAAAATAATACGAGAGAAAAATGAATTTAATTCTTCATTTTTTCAAAAATTTTACAAAAAAAAAAATTAAAAATTGGAGTAAAATATGATTTAAAGGGTATATTAGTCTTTCAATTTTTGAAGGTTATTTTAGTATTTTAATTTTTCACTTTTTGAATTTTCAATAATATATTATTATTATTATTATTATTTTATTATTATTATTATTTATTAATTAATTATTATTTATATTTATTATTTATATATTATTATTATTATTATTAATTTATTTATTTATTGTCATTATTATTATTTTTTATTATTTATTTATTTATATTAACTTTTCACTTTTTGACTTTTCAGTTATAAAGTAATAAATATATAAATAAAATATAATATGATAAAATATTAATATTTAATTATGTACTTAATTATATTTTAATTTAGTGAAAGGGCAAAATGATAATCTAACTTTTCATTTTTTGACTTTTCACTTATATAATAAGATGATATAGATTCTTATCAGATTAAATTATTTAATTAGATAACATTAAATAACAACAACAATTAAATAAATGAGTTAATAAAATTATTTAAAAAATGAGAGAATAGTCAAAAAAACCAAAATAAAAAAGAAAAATGAAAATGGAGGTAGCATGCTTCTAAATCTCCTTTATATATATATATATATATATTTGATTCTTTTCTTAAAGTTTTTTACCAAGGAGAATAGAGTAAAAGTCAGGTGGACATGAATGTAATATTTTTAAGGTAAAGGGGCAAATATACTCTTCAATTTTGCAATTTAGAGCAGACATAATCCTCATTAAAAAAATAGTACATATATACTCTTGTCATTTAACAAATTGTGCATATATACACTCGTCGTCTAACAAATAGTGCATATTTCCCTAAACATTACGATTATTATATAACAAAAAAAAAGTGATATTTGATTAATTTTACTATTAACATGTTTTGCTTTTAATATTTATTGACTTTATTTTCTGCGTGTAAAACTGGGACATTAGATCTTAGTTTTGAGACATTAGTTTGATAAAAGATGGATCGAAGCTAATTTATTATTTTCAATTGGAAATTTTTTGTGAATGAATAAATCACTAGCCTTTGAACAATTAATAAGTTATAAATATTATTACAATAATTATCCCCCGTCTCCACTATTATTGTTATAATAGTTATTAATCTTATCATCATAAGAAATTATGAAAAAACAATGATACGTCATACTATTATTATAGTAGTTATCTTCACACTGTAAAAGTTCTTCTTTTCCCTCTTTTTTAGATGTTCTCTATTGTTCATTGACATGATATTTTTAAAAAGAATTAAAAATTACGGATTACAAAATAATAAGGATTAGTTCAATATAGATATTTGGTATGTTATTCTGATATAAATATTTTTATTTTTGTATTTTATTAAAAATATTAGCTAAATATAATTTACCCCATTTAAAAAATGAATTGATCCTAAGTTATAATTCTAATTATAATTTTAAAATATCTAAATAATCCTAAAGAATGTATTAAGTGATTATTTAAATAAATAGAGAATAACATATAGGACAATATATCAACTTTGTCATGTTCATTTTTTTGTCCATTTCAAAAAATCACAAATGTTGCAAATATTTAAAAGTTATAAAACTATTTACTCACAATATATAAAAAATCATTTCTTGAATATTCAAATTCTTTGTCAACTTTTATCCTCCAATAATCAAAGTATACAATTGCGAGATTGCTTCTTTAGGATAATGTTGGTTCATTAACTGTTCCTATGAATTAATATCAAATTTTAACATAGATTATTGGACATAATTTGAAGTTACTGAGGATAAACTTACATATATTAAATATTAATTATACTTCTTGAGACTCACTTAAAATATAACGTTAAATTTAATTGACTGAAGATTCTTTGACACATTCTAAATATTATTATTCAATAGTGCAAATAATCATAAATGTGATGTGTTCAAGTAACGGTTAATGATTTTAGATTTAATCTCATAAATGTAGTTTCATCTTAATATAATTTCTCCAATAAAAAAATAATTGTTTTTTTAATCAAATTGTTTTTGTTCGAAAATATATGCTGCACAGGAAACTAAGAAGAGAACAGTTGTTTTCTTTCAAATCTACTATTACTATGATGTCAATAAATTATTTTGGGGCTACAAAAATTGTTTAATAAATCCTATGCAAGGCATAAGAATATTTTTCCTAAAAGAATTATACTTAATATTATTAAATAATTTATTTAACATGAATATCAAAACTTTAATCAACTCTTATTTTTAATATGAAGAAATAATAATAATGTTAAAAGAAATTAGACCCGTCATGTTTCACATTCTCTCTATATATGTGTTAGTGCGTGTAATATTACATCTAGTGTTCATTACTATGTATCTGAAAGAATGATTAGTACGTAAATAGAAAAATGTTTTTTTTAAATGGAATTTCCTGATTGAGTGGGAAGTGAATCTTAAAATAAGTCAACTTCATATGTACATATATATTATAAAAATATAATCATTTAATTTAATGTAGATAATTTTATGATATATATATATATATATATATATATATATGACTTTTTCTCTATCCAATAAATAAAAAAATTAATGTTGATGTACGCAATATATATGTATATATAAATAAAATTAAATTTAAATAATTTTGTAATACACACGTGATTCATGTATATATTGATAATTGATATACATTTATTGTATTCAAATTCGCAAAGAAAAATAAATAAAAGAAAAAGATAAGGGAGGGAAAGGGAGGGGCTGTGCAATTTTGCTCCGAACTAATTCGATAGTCTTGAATTTGTCCCGGAACCACAACAAAGTATTATAACTCTTGGTAATCGAGTTATCTTGAAATAACTATTTTTAATATACCCACCAATTAAAATAGAATGATAAGAGTATCCTATACTCAATTAATTTAATTTAAATCATTTATTTTTACATTCATAATAATGTAAAGAAGGTCCACGTTCAAGTTGGTCAATTATCGTGTGAATGTTATTACTGTTAGGTCATTTATCTCAAGTTGTCCGAAAGCGGGGCTCCCCCAAGAAACCATTTATTTGTTATAATTCGAAGCACAACAAAATATGTAAATAAATATTTATTTATTTATCCAAATAAATAAAAGAAGAAAAGAGAGAACTGAAGTTCCAAGTAATTGGTCTCGTGGGTCCTATGAACTACGTTGAATTCAACAAAGCCCGAGTACGTGGCCCAACATATAAAAGTTGCAGCCCTGATATGCTTTCCATAAGCCCAATTCGTTCTTCCAAAATATTCATACTAAATTATTTTAAAGTTAATTGCCCTTTTATGTGTTAAGAATACTGAACAAAGAACTACTCTTCTGTTTTATTTTATTTGCTAAATATACTAAAAATAATTATTTTAAATACTTGTTAATTTTAAAATTCAAGAGATAATTAATCATATTTCTTTAATTCTATTATACTTAAAGTTATTTTAAAATGTAAAAAGAATTATTATTGTAAGTTTCCAAAAAATAAATAAAATTATATTAATAAAATTACCAAAAATATTTTTTTAAATGAATACATAAATTTTCTTCTAACTATTAAAATGAAACGGAGAAAGTATTTTAATATCCAAAACCAAAAGTGGTATAAGTTTCCGCTTTAAAAATAAATTAATTGACCATTTATATGTAAGATGATGTCTTTTTTGCTTGTTTTCTTCTCATGATATAACAGGCCCCATTTTGCCGTAATATTTACAAATATCGGTAAAATATTGAAAAAATATGTAAAGGGTATTTCAAGTAATAATTGATTTCATTCGAAAACCTTCACTTTTTTTCATGTATTTTTTCTTTTTTTATATATCAGTTATAACTTTAATTTTCAAACTATCAGGCTGCATTGCAGATAACTACATTTAATTGCATTGATTAATAAATTTGAAATAAATAATAAGTAACATGTTATAATAAATTAAATTATACTGATGATATTTTTCTAAAAAAAAAAAATTCATTACACTGTCTCTCTCTATATATAACTTGAATCTAATAAAATTATATCTAAATGAAATTGGCATCCACGCAATAACAAAGATATTTATAGGGCAAAAAAGGGGGATAAGAAGTGAAGTGATATCAATAACAAGAGCATAGTTTCGATGCAAATGTGGAATCGAATAATAATAAAAGTGGTCAAATTTTTATGATTGGACAAGACAAATGTGCTTACTAATCAATTCCATTTGAAGTAGCTGATTCCCATAATCTTGGGGTCCTTGGTCAAAATCATGCTATACTAATTCAACAATAACCCAATATATATATATATATATATATATATATATATATAAGAACACAATTATCTATTCACCACTTTCACGTGAATGTCCTTGTTTCGAGAAATTTTTTGGTGTTGAGAAAGACTTTCGGCTGCTCGCGCATCATATTAAGTTTTTTTTAATAACTTAATAAATTAATTATGTAAAATTTGAGTTTGTAATGCATCATTTTATATGGAGTATTAGTAATAAGGAAAATACTGGTTAGGAAAGATATGAAGTTAATAGTGTAATATCAGCAAAAGATAGAGAGGCATATATGGTTGTAGCCCAAAAAAAGGTAAATGGGATCAAACACCAAAACATCTCCACCACAGAAACGGCATTACGTGTAGAAGTTGTGTGGGGCCAGAACCCATTTTAATATCGATGTGGATCCCAATATTGCTGTTCAAAGTTACAAACAGATCACTCCAATTATTTTGGTTTTCTTCGAATCTGTGGGCCCATTTGCGAGATAAAATAAAATAATGATATGAAATAATATGAAATGTAGTTTAAAATTTTATTTAGATAGGTAATTTAAAATTTTTAAATTATATTTTTTTTATTGTGGATATAAAAATCCTATAAGTTGTAAACTATTTAAATTGCTCAAATTCTTATATACTCTTATCAAATAAATAAAAAATTCATAATAAAATATAATACACTATCACAAGCATTTTTAAAAAGTTACAACTTAAGAATTAAACTTTAGTTCAATAAAAAAATAACATTAAACATGAGTTGTGGTATACTGCTCTTCAATATAATCCTCCCACATAGTACAGAAAAAAATTGACAAACTACTTATATCCAATATAATAGTTGACAAATGTTGATTATATTTATTAAATAAGTAATTGATAAATATAGTTGGTACATATAAAATAGTAAACTATTTTTTACAAAATATAAACTTATGATTAAATTTTGCATTTGAAATCCCATATCATGATTTAAAATCCCAAATCAAACTTTTTGGAGAATTTAAGACTTCATATCGTAATTTGAAATTATGAAATGAAATCGCATATCCAAATGCTGATTTCATCTCATAATTTCAAATCGCGACATGAAATCACATATCCAAACGCCTACAAAATATAAAATTTGTATTTTTGCTTTACGAATTCAAAAAATAAACATTCAAATCCAATTTAAGTTTGATTCGGATAAATCAATTTAATTATTTTGAATTTTCATTTTTTGAGATTATAAGTTAAACGTCTTCTCTTTGCAAAAACTAAATATATTAATAAATTATACATATAAAATTACCTTAATAATTTCTCAGGTCTATGACCATTCAAATAAAGTGTTCAATCAAATAATAAAATTATTGTCCAAGGAAAAGACATGTGAACGCACTCCCTACCTCCAATTTCTAATAAAATAAAAGATATTTTTATTTTTGAATCTTTTCTGAATTAAAGTAAAATATTCGTTTGCTAATATATTTTTTAATTTTAAAGTTAAATAATAAAAAAGAAGTCAACGATATACAACTTCATCAACTATATTTTTAAAATATTATGTGATTTAACATAATATAATAACTTTTAATTTTATATAACATTATGATCATTGTATCTCAACTTTAAAATTAAAAATTATATTATCAAATATCTACCCCTTCTTCTATTTGAAAAAAAGTTAAGAATAAACATATTTCCTATTTTATTAGGAGAAATAATTTTATCTCTATATAAATAAAAACAATGATCATTACTATGATCTTGAGTATGTAACTTATATTATCAGTTAAAATGTACATAAATTGAATTGATAAAACAAGATTAAAAAGAATAAGATATAATTTTTAATTTTTTATTAATTAAAGAAATTTTAAAATAAGAGAAATAAAAACTTTTTTATGAAAAAATATAATAATATTTTTATTACCATAAAAAAATCTATTAAAAAATAAAAATTTTAAAGTCAAACTATTAACACCAAAGATATCCTTAAATCAAAATATTAACAGAAATATTTTAATCAAATTACTAATGAAAATATGTTTTATATAATTTTATATAATTTTAAAATATTTTAAACTCTTCTCTATTATAAAATGTACTTAACTTAAAAAAATTTAGCCAAATAAATTATAAATCTCCACACATCCCATCCAAACATTACTCTATTGCTAATTTTTATGTGGATATTAATTAGCTTTTCTTAAACCAAGACTAAGCAACCCCTTAGTCTTTTCCATTGATTCATCAATTCTCTGAGGTTTAGAGTACTGATAAAATTCTATGTTTGTCACTTTTATTAGGATTAATACGTAAAACATCATTTATTTTAAAATAAAAAGAGTAATCCATTGAACTTAGAGTTAATTTCTCAGATAGTCACTCAATTATGCATGATTCACTCAAAAAATCACATTTTTTTATTTTAAAACTCAAAAGTCATCAACTATTGGTGTTTCCCTCACAAAGTCATTTAACTATTGATGTTTCACTCACAAAAGCACTCAACAAATTATATAATTTTTTTATTTAATTTTTTCTAATATAAAATTTTTATTTATAAGAAACAGAAACCTATTCATTTTAACTATTTTATTACCCGCTCTACTTGACCAGCCGCTTAAATTTTAAAAGTTTATAATTTTAATTTATCAATATGATTTTTTTAGCTATTTTTAATAATACTTATTCTTATTCTTATTTTGATATTTTTCATTTTTAAAATGCCAGCCTTGATTAACAAAAAATAAATGTCGGATATTTAATTTTTAATTATAAGAGATCATTATTTAATAAATAGAGTGAAAATTTTAAATTAAATTACTTCTAAATTTAAAAAATACTCTGATATTTTATGTTTAATTATAAGAGATTGTTATTTAAGAAATAGAATAAAAAACTTAAACTGAATTTCTTCTAAATTTAAAAAGGAAAAAACATTCTTTTAAACTAAAAATGAAAAATGTCAAAATTGCCTGCTTATAATAGGTCGTATCAAGTAGGGCAAGTTAATAAAATGATTAAAATAAATAATTTTTCATTTCTTATAAATTTGAATTAAAATAAAAATTCTATATTAAAAAGTTAAATGAAAAAATTATCTAATTAATTGACTAACTTTGTAAGTGAAAAACCAGTAATTGAGTGAATTTTCAGTTATAAAACAAAGAAAAGTAACTTTCTAAGTGAATTATTCATAGTTAGGTGATCATCTGAAAAATTAACTCATTAAACTTAATATTTTACTCCTTAAATTTAATTTATTTGTCTTACTTTCTTTTTTATATCTCTTTTAAAAAAATATCTCTTTTTTTTAATTATAATTCTTTAGTTGAAATTTTCAACATAACATATTCAATACACAAAATTAAAAGATCTTTATATACGTTTCACATATCTTTAATTTAAAACTATAAGATCAAAAAATCTTCTTTACTTTTTTAAATTTCAACCAAATCAAAATCAAACAAGCGAACAATCAAAAATAGTACTAAATATAGCAAGTAAACATTCTTTTTAACATAAACTTAAAATATCACATAAATTGAAGGAATATTACGTAATCACATTAATTAAGTGCTAAAGTGAGCATATACCTATAATCTACTCTCATTGATTCACTTAGCTTGTCGTCCTTGCTAAATTAGAAATAGACGGTTCAAAATATTTGTCATTTTTAATAATTAAAATATAATTAATTGTTTTTCTTCTATTTTTACTTATTTATCATATAAAAAATGGATATTCATTTTGTATTTATTCAATTTAAAAAAAATCAAAAGATAATTTTTTTTACTTAATTCCCTAATTTATTTTTATTATTAATTATTATTAACTAGATGTAGTTCGCAAAATATTGAATTTATCATATATAATAAGTAATATCCAATTCTATTTATTATTTTTTTTAAAACGAATGAAGAGAGTACTAATTTTCATTTTCATCTTTCCTTGACTTAAAAAAATGTGTGAAGCAAGATTAAATATGGTGAAGAAAAATAATATTAAATTAAAATCAAAAATAAATAAAAATAATCTAATTTAAGAATCATGTTAAAAAGAAAAAGAAAACATGACAAGTAAAATAAAACGGAGAAATATTTATCAGTTGTTGCCCGGTCCATAACCCAACACGACTTACATAGCTACTACATGGAAATTAAACTTGAATGGGATTCTTATATATCCCATTTGTGCTTCTTATATAGTGGAACTTGTACCAAAAAGGAAGCCATATAATTAGACCGCCATTCAATCTACTTAGACGATCAATTTTTATTTTATTGGGAATCTATTTTTATGTCCAAAGAAGGCCAGACGTACAGAGAGACACAGCCATCTTTGGTCGCATTCCATTCTTGAAATATAGTTTTCTCGAAGACCCACACTAATTAAAGCTATAAATTTCCTGGGCCATACCTTTTATTTTTTTCGTTTAGGTTTCTACATCAAGAAGATAGCCCCACTATTGGGATAAACATATTAATAAATTAAGCTGAGGGTTTTGACACGTTAAAGTGGGATGACTAGGAAATCTCTCCCACCATTTTCACCTAACTTCTTTTCATCTGAGTCTGTTTATCTACTATAATTTAATAAGCTTACGTAAGAATAAATCTACCAAGTATAATAGCAACTTGTGATTACCCTAAAATTTCCCCAAGAAAAAAAAGAAGAAAGAAGGTTCTAGTTGGATTGAGAATGACATGTGCTTTTGGAATTCTCTCTTCTCTTTGTTTAGTTGCAACTTGCATTGCACCAGACTGAACTTGCATTTGTGAGGAAGTGCGCTAAAATCTGACAATTCGTATATGATGGGAGTTTTGATATTTATCCCACAAATGTGTCTATATTCATCCATCTAAAAACACAAGGACAAGCAATGAGGCAAAGATACTCACTATTGAAATTCCAAAAAACACACGTTATACGACCAAAATTTCCATATTTGTAATGGTACCCACCAGATTAGTTTATTACCCTTTCTTTAAAGGATATAATCAAACACCCCAAGGTTATTTTAAATTTTACCCAAAAAGAAAATAATTTAAACCGAAGAAAATAACTTTCCACATCTCTTATGTATAAAAATAACGATCTCGTGTGTGCAAAAATAAAAGTTTCTTATAAAAAAAGATCATTGAACAAACAAATATTTATAAAAAGCTAGAAAATCATTTCTCACACATATATAAATTCATCATGTTAGTTAAACCCAAATCGAATAATAACATATGGCGCCATGAGCTTGAATGACTCTTAGGAGCCGTTTGGCCCGAATACAGGTTATCTAGAAATTATAGCACATAAATTAATTGTGTAAGACCTAATTACACACAAATTTTTTTTACCAAATTTACCATTATATTTTTTAATGTTTGATGTTTATCGACTTCTAGGAAAAAACAAGATAGTTTTATCCTTTTTGGTACTTTATCTATATATTACTTATATATAAAATAATTATTCTATATTATTGGCGATATGAAATGATATGCACTAATTAATATATTAAATCATATGAGGATTGATTATACATGATTTAAATTATACATTAAATATTAAAAACAAGATTACAACAAGTTATATACTATTGTCTATTATTATTATTTCCCTTTCATCATATTAAATGACCTCTAATTATTGTATAATAGTGGGCAAAACTCTATAAGGTCCCCAATGCGGATGTATGTAACCTCTCTAGCGGAGGGATGAAGACAAGTCAAGGTGAAAGACCGGCAGATTTCTTGTACTGTCAATCTTTTAGAAAAAGATATTTATCTTTAAGTGAATCTCATATCTAAAGATATAGTGGAAAGTGACGTAACATATGACGAGAAAGAAAGCAAGTTAATTGATATGCTAAGCACACTTTTTGACTCTATAATTGTGCAACTGAACGAACAAATTTGTGCGATCTGTTGGGCAAAAAAAAAATAAAAATGTCATGAACTTGAGCTTCGACATCCTAGCCAAATTAAAAGATAAACTCAAGCGTTAAAGAATTTAGCTAATAGTTTGTTTTGATCAGTTTTTTGCAAAAAACAAAATAAAAAATCTTAATTTAAAAAGGATGTAGGAAACAAAAATAGTCACTTCCCTCGAGCAAATTTCGAAGTTCTAGATTACTCCTCTAATATTGACAAACATGTTTTTCAAAATAATTCGTCGGACACAGTCGACAACCAAGCAATTCAATTGAAAATCGAATCTCAAAAACACTTACTTAAGCTCATCAACCCTCTCTCGAATGAATTCATACTCTTTCTGCTTTTGTCAAGAATGTTGGAAAACAAAACAGGAAAATGAATGCACTCGGAGCACTTGCTAATTACTCCTATACAAACACTTGGGGATCACAATCACAAGATACTTACAGCCTTCTAATGACTGGGGAAATGACTCAGAATGACGGGGAAGTGATGTTTTCCGTTTGTGTCGGTTTCACTTAAAAGGAAGCACCAGCTACATGTCAAACCCGCCACACGTACAAAAACCGGCAGTAATCGCATATTCACCATAGATTCGATTTACGTGACACACTTTATTTAATTTCAAAAGAATAATACATTTCTATATTTAATAATAATTTAACTTTAAAACCTCTATTTCATCAATAATTTGTACCAATGCATACATCTATGACTTATTTTAGAATATAAATTTTTTAAATCTTTTTATATTTTTGAACTCGACGCTCAATCAAAGTACCATATATAAATTAAAACGGAGAAAACATTAATTTACTAGTTTAATTTGACGGTAGAAGGTCCCTCCCCCCCCCCCCCCCCCGCCTCCCCCCCCCCAAAAAAAAAAAAGAAAAAGAAAAAGAAAAAGAAAACTACTTTCTCAGTTTCATGGATTTATGTGAACTTACTTAATTATTGCTAAAAAAAGAGTTAAAGAATTTGTTGTCTTAAACCTTTTATAACATTTAAATTAAATGACTAAATAATTCTTATTAAGTGACAATAAAAAGTTTATATTAAATTATTTTTCAAATGACTAACAAAGGAAAATAGGTGCACATCCACTTAAACGGAGCTTATATGCCTTATTTGTTTTCGTTAAAACTAAAATCTTCTGAATCTGAAGACATATTTAAATTATGAAGATGTTGATGTTATCTTTGGATCAAAATATTAAATGACTAAGACTATATGTTTTTCAACACCTAAATATGCACAATTTATTTATTTTTAAACATAATACATAAACATTTTCTTAAAAAGTATTTAAATATTAAAAAATATATAATTTAATAAAATAAAAATTATTTGATAAAAAAATAAAATATTTAAATCGCTAATAATAGTGGTAATCTGTTTGTAATGATGGATGCGGTCAATGTTGTACTGATTGACATGATAGTGATGGTTGGTAGTAATGGTGGTGTTCGTGATGGTGAAATTGATTGATATTAGTAGTTAGCGATGTTAATGATGATGACCGAAGAATATGCGGTGAATGATGATGTATTTGTGGTAGTTGGTGTCGATGCTAATTGTGATAGTGGAGGTGAAGGTAGTAGCAAATGACCATAGTGATGTTGTAATGATAGTGGCGGTGGATATAATTACCATGGTAGAGGTGGGAGGTGGGAGGTTAGTAGCGATTGACAATAATAATTTATGACGGTGATAGTTGTGATGGTAGAGGCAACACTAGTGATAGTTGTGATGATAGAGTTGGCAGATGATTGACAACAGAAATGATCGTTGTGATGGCAGAGGTGGTTAATAATAGCGGTTGATGATTGGCGACCATAATGATGTTGATAATTATGATGATAGAGGTGGTTATTAGTGGTAGCTAGCAGTTGAGGAGATGGTGGGTGGTTAATGCGGGTGACTAACGATTTTGGATATAGTGATCTGATGAAAATCACCCACACTGAAATAACCCTCAAGACTTTATTCAAAGAGATTAGTGATTAAAGACCTATCCAGGCCAAGTAAGTGATTAAATCTTTAAAGAAACAAATGTACTTAATAATCTAAGATATGAAATACAAGTAAATAAGGCCATAATTGACCCGCGAGAAAATGAAGAAAAACAACCTTAATTTTTCTTATTTTTTAAAAATTCTTTTAAAATTACATCAGAAGTAAAATAAAGGAGAGAATTACAAGGTGTGAAATCTAATATCTAATTCTTCGAAAAAGTTTCTTATCCTTCTGTTCCTTTTTTAACTTAAAAAGAAAGTCATGGGTCTACGGAGTGGTCGCTAGATACCCAATCTTTAAAAACAGTAACATTATTTTAATAATCGCTGCTATCACTCGGAGACAAATGTTAGCAGTTTTGTTTGGTAACGTTGAGTAAATGGCGTATTGTTAAGCAGAAAGAAACTAAATTTAGGGTTATAAAAAAAGTAACAGTGACAGCTTGTGGCGGTGTATATACAGTGAAAAACATCTATAACAGTATGGGACCGGGGAGAGTACAACATTGTGACAGGTAGTGAATGCATGAATGAATTATCTGCCCTCATATTTTCTTTCTATAAATAGGCCCCCCCAAATACAGTAGTCCTCCACAATTAATATAATCTCCCCAAACCCCAAACCAAAACTTGCCCTACCCCCTTTCTGCATTAAACACCACCCACCAACCCACTCAAAAATTCACTAATTTATTTTATGTTTTTCTCTTCAAGGAGGGTGATTGAAGAGGAGGAAGAGGGGAAATTTGAGACTATGGATGATATTGTTGACAGAAGATAGAGAGCACATATGATGACATGCTGTTAGCTAAATCAGGAGTCCAACAAATTAAAAGCATCTCACTTCATCTGTGCTCTCTATGCTTCCGTCATCATCTTCACCCCTCATCCTTCTCTTTCTCAAAAAAAAGTTATCTACATTTTTTGTATCTTGATTTTTTATACATATATAAAATTGTTCAATTTTTAGGTTTCTCTTTTTTGGGGAAATTTCACCATACTTCTATAAATGGAAAGAAATTGAAAGGTGGGGTCATCATTCACCCCATAATTAGAGTGCTTCAGCTTTTCTTTTTTCTCCCTTGTGCAGCTTTTGTCCTAATTTTTTTTATTTATTATTTTATGTATATATTTGATTGATTAATTTGACCCAAGCATTCTAGTGGAGGAATATGAATGTTACTGCTTTCTGATCTGCCCAACTCCCACTGACAAATTGTCGGTAATACTCTTGGTTTAATTTGAACATAGTTTTGAATTCCTAATATAATGTTATAAATCTTAATTTTGTGCCTTTTTGCGGCTATCCTTGAAACAGATCGATCATTTGGATCTCTCTGGTCCTTAACTGAAGAGAAGCTACAATTACATGTAATCACACTCTCACTCGAGATCTCTCTTTGTCTATATATTGTGTATTAGCTTAGGCGATTACATAACCGGAAAAGCATATTATTACAAGATTAATCCGTGCTTTGGTTTTGGGCCTAGTAGTAACCAAGTACACTCGGTTTACACAAAATTAAGCTTGAAATCATCTTAATTATCTTTGCAGACTAAAGAATTAGTGGGTTTATGTTTTTTTTTCCTGATCTACTTTTTTTTCTATTTTATCCCACCTGTTCTAGAGTCTATCGGAAATAATATCTCTATCTTTTTTCTATTTATAGAAATAAAGCAGCACACACTTTATCTTGTCCAATCCCTACTTGAGGAATTATACTGAGTATGTGATTGTTGTATATATATAGATGCTTGAAATAATTAAAGCTGGTAATCCTTGTAACAAGTATTGGCCATATATATGCAGTATAGGACATGGAAAAGATCTATATTGCAAGGTTAAAAGATCAAACAAATTTGTTTTAAAAGGATTTTATTAGAGTCACATGAGAGGCTGGGGCTTCAAATTTAAAGGTCGAATCAATCAAAACAAAAATTGATCTGCAAATATTTTCCACAAATTTAGTGGTGGATACATGGAAACACTAAAGACAGTCTCCTTGAAATGAGTGATAAAAGATCAGTAAAGGTAAATGGCAACACAGGCTCCAATTAGGTAGAGGCTTAATTGAGATAATCAGCAGATATAATTAGCAAAAGAATCAGGCTGCACTTTGAAATTTTATGCTAACCAACAACACTTCAATGTGAATGGATTTTGTTTGCAAGTAGAAATCTTGAAAGACGATAGGAGGATATGTTAATTACCTAAAGATTTGTTTAACGAACAACAACCTATGCAGTGTAATCCCACTTAGTTGAAAAGGGTTGGTTATACCTACGCAAACCTTACTTCTAACTTCTAGGGTAGAACTTAAACGATCTGTTCATTGCCTTAATTTCGTTGGTGTAAATGGGGAGTTGGTCTATGACTTTGGACAATTCTTCAGAGGTTTGAATTAGATAGAATCAAAGTCCAATTTTTCTAACTTCTTAAATTATCCTAAATTATCTCAATTTTTCTGAAATAGAAATCTCATTTTTCGAATAATCAACTTTATTGCCACTGTTTGATCCAATGTCATTTAAAATATAATAAAATTTCAACCTAATTTTAACTTTGATATATAGTTGTATCAAAAATTAAAATGAGACAATTAAGATAGTATAAGAGGAAGCACGCCTTATATTTCTAATCAGCAAAGTATGATGCAAATGTAATGTACAATGAAACTAGTTCTACTCATGAAATGCAAGAATTAAATAACATAGTTCTTTTAGTACACACATATGTCTTAAATTAGAACTGGAATGTAGGATATTCTCTATTGCTGAACTGATTCTGTACTTTGGTCCATCTTATCTGTAACTGGAATGATTCTGGAGGAATTTGTTACGGATGTTTGGAGTTCGACTGGTTAACCTGTTATGCTAGATTCCCTTAAGCAATACTTATCACCAAAAGTCGCTATCACTTTTTTTCTTAGTTTTATAAAAATGGTGTTGGGCAAGGTTGCGGGCACCTCGACTAATCCCACGGGATATCTGTTACCTCTCACCAGCATCAACTGGTATCAGGTAACTCTGTCCATAAAGGCTAGAACAAATAAGAATAAATCACCTAGTGTTTTTTATCTTTGTTGAAATTTGAACCTGATTCTCACCCACTTAATTAACCACTAAGCTACACCCCTGGCTACGAGTTGCCATCACATTTTAGGGCCAGCTAAACTTGACCACTAGGAATATATATATGGAAGAACAAAAAGGAACCATCTTATATTAGGCTTCAACAAGACTTATAGATAAGATGGTACCTTGTGTGTATATATTCGGGAGAAACCGGAGGAATCAACATCCAAGAATGATTGGACTAATTTTTTGTTCCCATATTATCAAAAAGAATCTTCTATATCTGTTGTCATTGCAATTGTCTGTACCTGTTGAAAGTAGTGATCCAGTGTTCACTCATCATGCTCCTCATTAGTCGAGTCAATCCTTCAAAATGTAGCAAATTGAATTTAAGCATGTACTTTATAAAAGATCTATCTTATCTAAGAGAGTCTAAAAAATTAGGACTTTGTACGTTCTATTTTTTCCAAACCTCATTTGTTGAATTACACGGGATCGGTAGTTGTTGTACTTCATAAAATATCTTATGGGAAGTACATTACTATTTGAAATGCAAATGAAAATGCCATGAATGCTATTTTTGCTCATGCTTCGAATGATTTTCACTTGTAACAATCATAAATTTGAGATTAAGATACATTAGTTCGTGGAAAGATCTCCTACCTAGATGTTTATTTATGCAGTAAGATGTGGGTATTTAATAAGGGATTGTTTGGTAACAAGGGAAGGAAAAATTATCAGAGGATAAGATGTGTGACTATTATTTTATTTCATGTTTTGGTTGATCTTTTTATTCCAGTATAGCATTTCGACCTTGTTTTTTGAGCACAATTATAGTATTAACTTATAGTAAACTCTATATGAAATAACAATTCCGAAATTACTAATTACTGAATAAACCAACAACTTGACATGTTTGTTCTTTTTCAACACCTTTCTCTCTGACCTTATTCGGTTGCACTTCATGAAAAGTCTTAATGTAAATAGTTTATATTAAGTCACTAAGTGACTTTATTTAAGTTAAAATTTAAGTAATTATTTAATCGGAATAGGTCTCAATCATTGAGATCTTTGATAAAGTCTTATTATAGTTAAGAGATTAAGAAATATATTTTAATTTGTGTGAAAATTTTCACCATCACATTATACACAATCACCAAAACCACCACCATGTACCTGTGTCATCACAATCATTACTGACATTGTCCACCACTATTGTCGGTCGCTATCACATCTATCACCTACATCATTATAATTATATTCACACACCCCCTGTCACCTCCATTATTATATTCACTATCACCACCTCCTCCTCCTCCACCATCACTACAACAAACCCCTATTACCAACCACCTCCACCATCACAACTAGCACCAATGCCAATTATGACGAATATATCGTCAGCCACCCATTCTTTGACTTCACTGTCACAATCACCACCACCACTACCAACCGCCATCATATACGTTAATCACCACAACACCAACTACTCCCACTATTACAACCATCACCACCACCAGGGGCGAACTTATGCCTAAAAAACGGAACACGTGAACCCGTGGTCTCTCCGAAAAATTAGATATTTTATGAATATATTTTTTAACATTGATATAATAATATTATAAGCTGACACCCATACTATAAGAAGGCTAAATGGTGCACTTGATCGAAGGTTTAGTTATTTACCTTGAGAATTAGGGATCAAATCCCACTTATTACATTTTTTCCTTTTTTTTTTAAGTGGTGCCACCCCATAAATGTTTCATTTTTTATCACAAAAAATTATTTTTATTTTATTAAATTTATTTTTTTTCTAATGTTTAAAAATATATAGAAATTATTTCTACTATGTTATTAAGAATGTATTTTTTTTTAATATTTAATTATTTTTTTATTTGAATTGTATACTTATTATGTTTGCAACTAAATAATTATGCACATCCAAAGGTGCATTCAGATTAATTTTAATGAAATTTAATTAATTTTGACGAAGACAAATGAGGCCTTGGAGTTTTTAAAGAAATGCATCGTTAAATAGAAGGAAAAAGCTCAAGTTTGCCCCTAGGCTAAACAAATGGAATATATTTGCTCTCTGTTAATAGCTGGGATCAAATATGCCTTCACTACTATCAAAATGGGTGAAATTTGTCTTTATATTCAAATGACGAAGGCTTAACACCCGATTATGCCACGTGTTCCACAATTAAGGATTATTTTTAAATAGAGGACAAATTTTAACTTTCACAATCGGAGGCAAAAAATTTGAAACTTGCCCCCTATTTTTGAGTTCTAAAATTTCCTTATTCCACCCTTTTCTCTCCATGCCATTATCTTTACTGCCGATCACCCTTTCTTCCTCCGTTGACCCCTATACAGTTATACATTTGCATTGAAATAGTATTTCAAAGTCTCTTTGCACATCTCTCCTTGTGGTGAAGGTGGGCGCGCGAGAGAGAAACGGAAAGTGAAGTGATGGTGGAGGTGGCAAGCAGGGGGAGAGAGAGAAAGAAATGGGAAATGAAGTGATGATGGAGGTTATCATGATGACAATGATGGTGGAAAGAGACGAGGAGAAGAAGAAAGGGTGGTTGCAATTGAGGTAGTGGCGAGAAGAGAGAAAGGAAGAAAAAAAAAATTGTAAAACTAAAAATTAGGGAGAGAGTCGAATTTGCCCAAAATTATGTGAAAGGTTTGAACTTGGTCCTAAGCTATGCGACAGGTTTAAAAACTAATCCTTGATAGGAAAACACCTGATAGTACCATATGCTAAGTTTCTACCTTTTTAAATAAGGGCAAATTTAGCTCATTTTAATAATGATGAAGACATATACATTTGATCCCAACTATTAATGAAAGAGCAAATTTGACCTTTTACCCTAAATAAAAAATAAAAACTTATTCAAGATTATCTAGTCAATAGTGTAAAAACAAAACACATGTTTTCTATTATATCTTATATATTCATTTTTAATCCAATAAACCAAATATCTACTGATGAAATCATATCAATTAAATATCATGTCATTATTTAATCCCATGATCACCCTTGCTTTATAATCCCATCCACACACCAAACATGCATAAGAGTTTTAACTTATACTACACGAGCCATGCAAAGAAGTCTTACACTATCTGAAATAGTTTGGATGATCTAAAAATGAAAAAAAAGAATTATAAGAAAAACATCTGTACCATGAGATAAGGAGGACATATGCAACTGGGTATGTATTGATTTTGGACGATGATGGGGTCACATTAATGGTCACTACATTTATAGCATAAACGACCATCTTCTTATTGTGGAAGTTTTTATGATTCTCCCAATCCATTTTTACTTGATTGTACTATTTACTTGACACATCCTCGAAGGAATAATTTATTATATCATCTTTTAAATATAATAAATTAAATATTTTAATAAATGTGTTAAAAATAACTATAATTAATAATTAAAAAAATTAAAAATTAAGTAAATAAATAAAAATGAGTACTTATTTTGAATAAATACAGTGAACAAGTAAAGTTGGTCAGAGAAGGTTTTGACCAAATTATTCTGGACGGCTGATGAGGACAAGTCAGGTAGACCTGACACACTTTCAGGTGATATTTTAGACGAATTTCAAATGAAAATATGAGAAAGGTCAACAACAGATTCATAAGACATATATAATTTGAATTTACATGATAGGCATATATTTAAGGTTTGATATGATGATATAACTCGAAAGATAATTAAATCTGTGCAAACTTAGAGACCCAAAATGGACGATAAATAACATGGACTTGGCTCGTAATTAACAAAAACTTTATCTTTAACTACAGAACACATCCTTAAAACAGCTAATTTAGTCCAAAACTAGTTAATAATAACCTGTCAAAAATCTAACGCCTTCTCCAATCCAGTTCTGTCAAAAGCTGATATCCGACAACCAAGACAGTGATTTTTGCACCTCTCTGAAAAATTGCCGTATATTTTTGACTAGCTATGACAGACCCCGCCTCTGTTAACTACTCTTTTGACTATATGTATGAATATCTTGTGGTTGCTAAGCCCATTACAATCATTTAATACGCGGGATAAGTAAGAATATTTGCGAGTTAGGGATACTTTTAAGAAATTAGCTAATACTTTAAATTAAATATGACATAAAATTAATTTCGAATTTTATTTTAAATTATTATTCTTGTACCAAACTAGCGGTAAGATATCTTATATTATAGTCCTATACAGATATACAAAAAGGAGGAGGAAAAGAAAAAGCTTTTACCAATTCAAGGAAATTAAACTAAAACGGAAAAGCAGAAGAAGAATATAATCGGCAACGAATATACATAATGGAAGGAACAAAACCTTTTTTTTTTTACTGACCTGAAAAAGGAGTGAATCTCGGAGTGTAGTGGACCAATATTAAACAAGCTTCGGATGCTTTGTGTTCAGTCTCGATCTGCTTCTTTTGTCACTTGCAATATTCTCTGATGTTACATTTCAATGGCGGGAGGGGAGGGGTGAAGAAGGAATATTAGTAATTAACAAAAAAAAAAAAAGGAAAAATTGAAATACTATAGCGTAGCCAAGTGAAAGATTGATTTGAAGGGTGGAATGTTTTTGTTCTGCAAATGGAAAATATACTAAATTGGTGGACCTGGAATTAGTACTACACAGCACACACGATCCCGTTGAAGCGTATGGTAGAGAGCGTTTATCGAGATGTGCGTAAAACGCATGGACAACGCGTTTCAATCTCGTCAGACACCGCAGTCGCACGTGGAGGTCTATCCAAGCACTTGCTCACTTTACTCTTTCTTATAGTATGTTTAGATAGTTTTTACAAGTCTATTAGTCAAAATCGTAAGTTGGAATTTCTATTTTATGATTTGTTTTTTTAATTTTAAAAATGAATATTTAAAAGTATTTATTAATTTTTTAATAAATTATTTTAAAGTTATTTTATGAAATAATAATTTTATTTTTTGTTTTTGTTTTAAAGTAGAGGTTTGTTTGAAAAGATATTTGAAATTGAATTCGAGTGTAATTATATTATTTGACTTATATATTTAGCAAGTGTGATTACATAGTTAGCAGAGTATTGAGTGTAAGGCCTTATTAATTTTTGTTAAAATTAAGATGTATGAATTTGAATGCATATTTGAATGATTAAGATGTTGTCTCTAGATCTGAATATTGAATGATTAAAGACTGTTTGTTTTTCAGCATCTAAATGTGCATGCTTTATTTATTTGTAAATATATTAAATATATAATTTAAATAAAAAATAATTAAATATTTTAAAAAAGTTTAATTTAATAAAATAATTTAATTATCTGTTAAAAACTAAAATATTTTTGTTTTCTAGTTATGTTGGAGATGGTTCATAGTGGTAGTTGTGGTAATGATTAGTGTTAGTGGCTAGTGAGAGTTACTATTATTTGTGGTAGTGATAGTTATGATAATGGGAGTGATAGGTGTTGTAGTGACTGATGTGATAGTGACGATTGGTAGTAGTGGTTATGATGGTAAAGTTGATTGATGTTAGTAGTTGACGGTATTGATAGAATGCGTAGTGACCGACAGTGTGTTAATAGTAGTTGGTGACGGTGCTATTTTGTGATGGTGAAGGTGGTTGGTACTAGGAAATGATCGTATGGTGGTAGTGAGTTATAGTGGTGGTAGAGGCAGCAGCAATGGTGATGACGATGGCTGCGGTGGTGATAATGTATATAATTACAATAATGAAAGTGGTATGTTCAGTAACAATTGACAATAGTGTTTAGCAACAATAGTGATTGTCAGTGGTTGTTGTGATATCAGGGATGGTTGGGAAATGGTAATGATGGTTGACAATGGTGACAGAGGTGGTTGATAGTGGTGGCGGCCGGTGGTTGGCGATGGTAATTATAATGGTTGTAATGGTAGAGGTGATTAATGGTGGTGGTTGGTGGTTGGCGATGGTAATTATAGTGGTTGTGATGATAGAGGTGATTAATGGTGGCGACCGGTGGTTGTGGATAGAGTGATAGTGACATAACTCTTAATGATATTAAGACTTTGTTCCAGATCTTAATAATTATGACCTATTTAGATCAGTGCTTAAATCTTAATGAAAACAAACACACTTAATAACTAAAGGTTTGAACCATTCAGATTCAGACTTCTATTAAGTGCAAATAAATTAGACATAACCGGGAGAAAGTAACTACATGCTTCAATTCAGGGACAGGTGAAAATTGTATGTAATTACAATGTCATTTTTAAATTATTTTTTGTTTTTGTTTATATTTTAATTTATTTTCTTATTTATATTCTTTTAATTTCTTTTTTTTAATACCAAAAACTAAAATATTTTTTATTTTACATTATTTTTATCTTTTATTTTCTCCCTTCTCATTGGCAAACCTTTAATTCTTGTGATTTCATGTAATTGCTCGTATTTTTTAGTTTCTTTTTTTTTATTTCATGTAAATGCATTATTATTCTAGTTTTCTATATTAAAGTGGAATTTCATTTTTGAATGAGGTCATACACTTATGCTTTCTTTTTCTTTTGAATTATATGTACTTAAGTTGTGTCGGAACTTATTTGAGTCATGTTGAAATTTGCAGTAAGAGTATTATATTAACTTTTCCTCTTAATTTTGAATTTATGTTATATTTTCACTTCTAGTCATTTGCTTTAGTAGTGTTGACTTGTTATTTCACATTGCATGTCATTCATTTTTCAGTTAAAATTGATAGATTATTTTTTATCTTATATTTAAATAATTTTATGACATTTACATTTATAATATTAATATTTTTGTCAAAGATGCATTTCATGATATTCGTAAAAAATGTAACTTTGTTTTTATTATTAATTTAGAAATATATATCAATTATTTTTTATAATATTAGTTAAAAATATATGTTTATTAGTTAATATATTATTCTGAGACAATATGTGTCTTACTATCTAATTTAATATTGTTTGTAAAAACATATATTTGTCAAGTATTGATTTTTTGATGATTTACTTTTATTTTAATATTTTAATTTAATCGTGTAACTACATTTGGGCAACCAAATAGTACACTTGTAATTACATTATAAATAAACAGGTCATCATAATTACTATACTGTGTAATTACTGCCCTAGAAATTACACCAATTTCAATTACCAGATGACTTTTCAAACAGATTCTAAGTGACATTTTACATAATCAAGAAGACATTAATGATGTTCTCTTAATTTTAACTTTACTTAAGAGCTACACTTAAAAAAAAGATATTTAGTAAGCGTAAGTTAGTAAAAGTACATTTTACTTTCTAAAAATGAGTAATTTTTTTAAGAGTCGTGCTCAAGTTAAAATCACCACTTATTTTGAAATTAATGAGTAATCTTATCGAATTGAATTAATACAGTGTTTGATGTTTGAGTTGAAATTTTAAAAGGGATAGTGTATAAGTTATGACTGAATTTTCAGCAACAAGCTTTATCTTTACGAGGATCCTATTACCTCCTAAGCTATTTTAAAGTGTAATAAATAAACTTTTTCATAATGAAAAGGTATAATGAGTGTGCTCACTTTTTTGAAGCAAGTGAAGCGAAAATTAAATTAAAAATCTTATCAATATGGACATATGTCCCCTTTAAATTAGACACTTTACAATTAATTAGTACAAACAATTATTAATACTTACACTCATATATTTTTAATTATTTTTCTTTCTTTATCTGTGAAATATTTATTTCCTCCTCGCTTTTAAAATTTATTTATTTCCTCCTCGCTTTTAATTTTTTTTTCTTTTTCGTTTATTTATTTTATTTTCACTTTTAATTAATTTGCATGTATTACGAAATAATATTATACTTACAATATAATATTTTTTAGTTCAAAATTTTCAAATATAATTATATTAATTTTATTTCAATTAGATCAATATCAAAATACAATTATAGAAAACTTCATGTAAATGTAACACTTCTTATTATACCTTATTAGTCATTTGATGAAATTTTTTTGGCTATATCCCATTAAAAAAAATTACTTTATGAATTTAATATATTTTGATTTTCTAAATACTTTTCGCATGGTTAGAAACTAATTTATTTTACATACAAGACATTAGAATTAAATTTGAAATCAAATTAAAAGAAAAGGTAAAAAAAAGAAGAATAAATAAAAATAATAGAAAAATAAAAAACAAAGAAAAAAGACGTAGAATGGAAAAAAAAATGAATAAGAAAATTTAAACGAAATATACGTATGACGGCGTGTGTATATCATCACAAATAGCTTATTTGAGTTGTGGCTCTACACCAGCACATAAGGTGCAAAGAAATACAAAATTCCTTTTAAAAAAATAACATAAAGTGTGTCGCGCAAAATTCGATCAAGATTAACGGGTACTTATGCATTATTTTATTTTAGAAATATACATAATTAATACATATAAAAAATATTTTAAAAAATTGGGGCTAAAATGATTTTCACCAAAAGGGAAAAAAAGAAAAAAGAAAAAAGAAAAAAAAAAGGGGGACTTCAACCGAATGGAGTCCATGTAATTGCCTGTTTCTGAAATTGTCCTCGCTTTCAGTCGCACTATCGATTTTGCGAGTCTCCTATTTTACTGGATTCCAGCCCCGGTTCATCTTATTTGCTGCTAAACAATGGCTGAAACTTCCCATTCGACATCACTTGATAAAGAGAGGGTCACCACCACAGCCGATAACAAACGCGAAGTCCATTCTGATGACTCCGATCCCGTAACCAAAAAGTTGAGAAGCAGCGACACTCAGGAGGAGCCAAACGTTGAAATCACTGTCCCGAAAAATGGAAGTGAATTGTATTTTGAAATAGAAGCTGATGCAGCTGAGGATAAGGGTTCGAGACACACCATGGAGGATGCTTCCGTCGTTCTTCCTGATGCCAGCCTCGAATTTCCCGGGAAATTGAGGTTTTTCACTAACCCTAATCCCCAAAGAAATTTGTGTATTTTACATATCGATATGCTTAATTTAGTGTTTGACACTCTGCAGAACTGGTTAATTCATTATCGAGCGACATGAAAGAGTTGTGTTACCAAAGTGGTTACTCAATACATAGTCTTTTCTTTTTGGCCTTCTATTTGCTAATTTTTTTTAGAAGATCTAATAGGACTGATAGCTGAAGTCATGGAAGTTGCGTAAGAATAATATTACGCCTACTAGTATAGTAGGATAAGCAACACATTGCTCTAACTAACCACTAACCTTCTATGCTAATCTGTGTTCTCCAAAAACTCCTATTTAAGGTTATGTACTCCATAAGCTGTATGCCCTGTCTAATGAAAAATACAAAAGAGAAATAAACAAATTTGACATGAATTGGAAATTGGTGTACTTGATGTACTTATTGGAATCTCAGTTATTACTCTTCTAGGATTTTCGAAATTTTCCTGACCATGTTATTCCCTTTATAGATGTGCTCATTTTGCAATATATGATGGGCATGGAGGTCGATTAGCTGCTGAGTATGCCCGGAAGCATTTACACGCCAATGTTCTATCTGCAGGCTTACCACGTGAGTTGGTGTGTTTGCTGAGTCTCGTTAGTCTTGGTCTAAAGTTGGTTGGCAACCATTGGTCAATCATCATTTGTTGCATAGTTTCTGTTACTAGGAGTTGTTACTTTCTATTTTATTTCTGTTCGCTGTACTATGAAGTCATTGTCATTCTTTCAATGAATTTGCAGTTGGATGTTAAAGCAGCCAAAAAGGCCATACTTGAAGGTATGCTACCGGGCTTCTTTGGTACCAAAACTTGATATTCCTGCTCCTTAGCCTGTTTTCAAGTGATCTATCTATTGATGTTACTCATGGTGGGAGATTAATGTATTCTCTTTTCCCATTTTCATATCTATCAGGATTTAGGAGAACTGACGAGTCTCTTCTTCAGGAAAGCACCAAAGGTATCCTTTCTCAGTGCAAACCTTTTTCTGTATTCTTGGTTTCCTTAAAAGTTTCATAACGGGATCTTTGTTTATCTAATTTGACAGCATGATGATTGAATGTAATTGTGATTTTGTTCTCCCATTCAAGATTTGTGTTTGATATTCCTAATATTATATTCTGAAGCTATACTACTTGATCCCTGGTATCATTTATTTTCACGGAGAAGGAAAAGAGGCAATATAGTTTTATGGCGGTGGTATTTGGTGGTGATGGTGGCCTGAATTGATCTGATATTCCTTGTGATGGCCTGGTTTGAGAAAATTTGGTCGATTGGAATTCATTGAGATCAGTGCTGGATTTGGGGTTATTGCTGTTTCTACCTGTGATGTATCAAAATCGCACCTCTTTCTGGAAGGTTCAATTGAATGATGTGGCTTTCTTTCATATTTAATGTTTTTGTTCTATTCCATCAGCCGGTCTAGCTAGTGGCACTAGAAAACTCGAGGTCCACAAGCATCAATTCACTAGCAGCAAAAACTGTTGATCTATGAGAAAACTGTTCACTTCTTCATTCATTGCATTTGCTGTGTCATTCACATCTAAATCCATTACTTTTAAATGAAGCATTAGTATCTTTTACAATTTAAATGTTTGCATATTTATCATGTTTTCTCATGTTTAGGTGGCAAAGAATGGTCGGTTAGATAGTTAGAAAATGATGTTGGTTCATTTTTCCTTCAGAAATGTTAGTGAAAGTTGATCATTTGTTTGAACTGCCACAACCCAGGCTCTGTATGTGATACTGAAATAATAAGCCAAAGGTTCATGACACTTCATTGGCAAACCTGGTTGTATAGTGGATTGACAGTTTTACTGCTTAGTACTTTTGGTTTATGTAAGGCATGATATTAGGTAAGTAAGACCGTAAAAGAAGCAACAGTGACTTCTGGTTTTCATTTTTATTTTTGGAATATTGAATTGAATAATCTTGAATTCTTTTCAGGGTTTTGTTTCTGCGGAAGACATTCTTTATCTCCTTGCCTAACCTCTTCTCATGTATTTTGCGTTTCTAATCAGTCTGTACTCTTCTTCATTTCTTGAAAAGCATTCACCTATTTGTATCTTTCATGTTTGAATGCTTTAAAGGCTTTTTCTGATATCACATATCTGGTATTTTGTCTGAAGTATTAAGAACCACTTCTCTGGTATTTTACTCTGAATTATGAAGTGTTATCACTTCTCTGGTATTTTACTTTGAACTGTAAAGTGTTATCACTTCTTTGATTCATATCCAATGTTCAACCTGTGTTTGTTATATCTAATGATCTATCCATTTTCTTAGTCTCTTTCAAAAGTTGATAAGCTACTTACAGTTTTTGGATGTTTCGACAGGTGGTTGGCAAGATGGTGCTGCTGCAGTATGTGTCTGGATATTAGGCTCCAAAGTAAGTTTGATCTTATAATTTTTTATGTACTCAAATTAGTGATTGGTTTTTGAGCTCTACCATGATTCTCTTTCCACCCTACTGAACTTGTTGGAATGATGGTTTTGGCGTCAGAAGCATATAAAACTTGAGGAACTCTCAATAGTTTAAGTGTGAGTCCATCAATATTAGATTGGTATGCTTATTCTCTCTCGCACACGAAGACATTTAGAAGTGTATATCTAACCCTTTCTGAAAGAACGTAACTCAAGATACTTCAAAACGTGGTACTAAAGCTTTTGCGACATAGTGCGTGGTCCCGAAAGAGTCATCTGGATATTGAGTGTTAAACCAGCTACCATTAGTATCTTTCTAAAGTAGATCCTTTAATCTATGTCATCGTCATGTAAATCTTACTCTCTAAAAAAGCTGCAGAGCCTTACAAATATGTACTTTCTTTCTTGCTTATCAGTTTCACATGGACTCCCAGGAATTTGGATTGAATATCTGATGAACTTTGTACCATGTCCAATTAGGTGTTTGTTGCTAATGTTGGAGATGCAAAGGCAATTTTAGCTCGGTCATCTCCTACAGATGGTTCAAACAACACTTCTGGTGGATCAACTCCAATAAAGGCCATAGTCTTGACCAGGGAACACAAGGCTATATATCCTCAAGAACGTGCACGCATCCAAAAAGTAAGAATTAGGCAATGAATGCCTTCTGAAAGCTTAAACCATTTCTCATTTTTGTGGTGATGCTGGATTATTAATCTTGTTTTTTTTTTTTTAAAACTCTTAAAGACTGGCTAGAGCTTGTTTAGCTTATGATAATTTGTGAACCATTTTGATCAAATAATTAGATAATGATTCTGGAATTTGGTGCTTTCAAACTGAATGTGTTCCGTAATGTATATCAAGATACAATCTCATGGGAAGTATATTAGCACTTGTATATACCTTTCATATGGAGCTAGATAAAAAGGAACCAGGTTGGCCAAAAAATATAATAATAGGTGATTTCCTTCCATCTACCCAAGTCTTGATAGACAGTGATACCCGGTAACTAAGCTGGTGGGAGGTGATAGGTATCTGGGTGATTTAGTCGAGGGACACTATTGTCATAAAAAAGGGGGGCACTGTTGTTTCCTTTAGTTACTCATTAGGGTGTAGCGGCCAAACTAGTCTGTTATTTCTTCATAAAATATTCAACCTACTACTACCTAGATGGATCAAGTAGTTCCAACTAATTTTTTTTTTTTTTGATAAATGGCTTCCAATTGAAATTTTCTTGTCATAAGTTGAACTTAGTGCCGAAATCATATCTTGCTTTTCCTTGTTTAAAAAAAATTCATTTCTTGCTTATCCGTTATGGTTATTGACTTCTTCTAATGAACATCCATTGTCCTGTAGGCTGGAGGATCTGTCAGTTCTAATGGACGATTGCAAGCGCGCCTTGAAGTTTCCAGAGCTTTCGGAGATCGGCAGTTCAAGAAGGTTGTGTGCTGAGATTAAAATTTAAAAGTATCTCTTTGTTGACTAGACCTTTTCTTTATTTTTTATTGGTGATTATGATGACTAATTTTTTCTTTCTGTTTATCCATATTGCTAGTGATAATGCGTTTTGTGTGGTTCTATAGAAACTTTATTCTGCATCCTAAGAAAATACTGTTGTTAACTGTAGCTGCTCCGATTTTTTTATTTCCTATCCCCTGAAAGGTCTTCATGTAAAGAAAAAGGCAAGGGGTAAGTCTGATGGTGCATTTGCATGAAGTCGTGTTCTCCTAGTGTTTTGGCTTTGTAAGTTCCAAAAAAATCACGCCTTTGCATCCGGTGTCTTTTACCTGACTTTTGTGTTGTATTATTCGTTCTACATAGGCGTTCATGAATTAAGCTGTTTAAAAGAAGTGATCATTTGAGATGGCTTCTTCTTCTATCATCAACATTTTGTGGCTTCATTAACCCCTCATAGTTATTATCACCCTCACGCACATTCTCAACACATTTTCCAAAAATACCATCAATAACCTCATTACCTCACCATACATGGGTTGCACAATCTTGCCACTCCTAGTGACAATAGTCCACACATTGAGCATTGGACGGACCAACATGCCCCTTTAGGTTGGCCACGATGTCACTAGGGAGATGCTCCTTTTTCTTGGGGTTCTGCGTGATAGCCTCATTTGTTTCTCTATCTGTCCATTTTATCTGACATGATTTTCAGAATGGATGAAAATGACCCACATCTACACATAATATAGGTAAATGCGTGTGTGTCTCTCTGATGAACCATTCACAAGCTTCAGGAATTTCAAATTTATTTACTTATCAAAATTCCGATGTTTTAGGATGAAGCGTTTTCCTCATCAAATACACAAACAACAGTTATTTTGGTCTTTCCTTCTTTTTTTTTCCTACCAATGTAAATATAAGTCGAACCTCCATAACTTCCTTGCTCAGTCCGATGTCCTTTATTTCGAAGATCAGATCTCTGTATATTCTCAGCATCATTTGTTTGAGGAAAGTTGGAAAAAGTTAATGTTGTATTAGATGGCTGTTTACTGCTGTGGTACATGGGTATGTGAATGAATTAGGTGATGACATGAGCATTACTCTATCTGAATATACCCAAGAAGTTGATGTTGGATCTGAAATATCCGTGGTATTTTGGTCCATGAGCATGGAATGAATACATTTGGAGGTAATTTAAACCTTACCCCTATTGGCTGAAGTATCTGCTGTGTGCTGCCTACTTAAGCATATCTTGTCTTTTTTAGCTGAAAGAGCTCGACATTCTAAGTAATTTCATAGTAGAAGAAAAGGAGCTAATTGTCACATCATTAAGATTACTCGAAGTCTGGCTGGTAGTTTTCATGTGGCACTGCTAAAGTGTAAAAGGTCTATTTATAGAGATGCATTTTTTCCTTTTTGTCACAACCTGTGTACGTCTAAATGAAGAATATCGTAAAAAGCTGATGTTATGTAAAATACTGCCAAATCACAACTTATCTCTTCTTCATTAGTCTTTTGTTACTTGAAGGACTCCTGTTGATAGTGGATTTTCATATATGTGCATTGGCTGGTCAAGTATCTTCAAGAGAATTCATTACATGGTTGAGTTGTTTAACATGCAGTTTATGGTGTATTTCATCTTTTTTCATGTAAAGGAATTCAATATGCAGGTTGGTGTCATTGCAACTCCAGATGTTCATTCATTTGACCTTACCGAGAGAGACCACTTCATCATTCTTGGCTGTGATGGCTTGTGGGGGGTATCCTTTTTTTTTTTACCTGTATTATTCTTATAGCCATGCATTACAACCACTGCTTTGGGTGCCCTTCCCGGGATATTATTTTGCCCCTATGATTGTAGGTTTTTGGGCCAAGTGATGCTGTTGATTTTGTTCAGAAGCTATTAAAGGTATGTCATCTCCCCCCTCCTCAATCCTGGAATGTTGAGCAGTCTCCAAAAGATTTGCACTTTGAGACTGATTTCTGGTAGCAGCTTTGTTTAACCTTCGCATCTGTTTTGACAGGAGGGACTACCTGTGACAGCTGTGAGTCGCCGCCTTGTGCGAGAGGCAGTCCGTGAGCGTCAATGCAAAGATAACTGCTCTGCTGTTGTAATTGCTTTTAGGAAAAAGCAGTAGAACTTCGAAATTTGTTCAAACAGAATCTTATTATCTAGGCAACCAAATCTGGTCTTGTTCTTTAGCTCATGTTTTATGATGGGTTGTATCTTGCTTTCATCTAATTTAGTTGCAGATTGTACTGTTCAGAGCACTTGGCTTTTGACCAAAACTGTGGAATTTGTTGTAGAATATGGCACTCTTTGAAGTCTTTTCCAGCACAAGACATGTATGAGTAAACTACATCCAAGTTGGAAATTTTATATAACGACTACTCGAACTTTTTGGTGGAAATTAGAGCTGCTTATGTTGTAGAATTTACTTAAAAACCCAACTGTGGCCATTGCTGACAAGGAAATGTCTTCATTTGCACTTTGCAGAGCATCTACAACAGAACATTTTATCAAGTTGATACCTAAAATGTATGTACGTTTTGTGTAATATTCTCATTCATGAACCATCTTGGTTAACTGTCCCAGTTATTTCTTTTTTTGGGTTGACGATTATATAAGAATATTCTTTTTCTAAGGTTTGGGAATCTCTTAATAAGACCTACCTAACCTGAAAAATCAATAATAAGGATAACATGGGTTTTGTCTACTGACTCAAGATTCGATGGTTGATTGCTTGTGAAATGATTCTAAGGTCTAACGATCCAATGTCTTTGCGGTTGCAAAGTTTATTTTGCTTTCATTAGATTTCTTATAATTGATTATGATTAGTAGTGTGTACTGATTCTGATTGCTCCCCTGCTGGCCCTGCCAAATGATACAGTTCCAATACATACTAGACTAGTATATTGCAAAATTAACAAAATGAAGGACCACATGGGATCTAAGATTCCTTTTTGTTTTCTTTTCTTTTCTTTTCTTCGCGATTATGGAATCAATTTGTACGCACTTTAACTATCTCACCAGATATCTACTGTATCTTATCGATACAGATAGATATATGATAACTTCAACATTAAAACCTCGGCAAATGAAAAGTAATAATTAAGCATTTTTATTTTGCTCGGTTATGATTTGAATAGAAAATTTTCTCTTTCTTACTTACTTAAATTAACTAAAAATAAACATAAATATTTTTAAGCAACACTCCAACCTAAATTAATAGCAGCCAAAATTTAAGAAAGGTCACAAAATAAGGTGTCGGTTTCCTATCTTAAACTATTAACTACCAAAGCAACATGCATAACTCCTAGTTTGTCTCCCTAACAAAGTCCATAAGTCTTGTAAGTCAACCAATCATATGTGATTCAGATAAAAACAAATCTCATAATGGACAGATTTGCATGCAAAGCATAGAGCAACTATGTCAATAAACGCACATTATACATTAAGGGACTTCCATAAAAAAATCATTCACAATCTCATAATAACAAGTCTAAATGATCACTTTGCATATGCCAGTGAGGCTGTTCTGTTCTCCCTCAATAATTCATTAATTTAATTCACTTATTTTTTTTCCAAATGGCATCTCTGAACTTTGTATATTAATGGGGTCAATTGCTAGTACTTGTAGTACTTGAGGATCTAAGGGTGTTAAAAAAAATTACTTAGAAAGAAATCAAAAGATATGGAACCAAAAAGTGGCATTTCTGGAAAAGTGAAACTTTTTATAGCATTGCTTGTATTGCAGTTATGCTTTGCAGGATTTCATATAGTTTCAAGACTTGCACTTAATATTGGTGTCAGCAAAATTGTGTATCCTGTTTATAGAAATATTATTGCATTGCTTTTGTTAGGACCCTTTGCTTATTTCTTGGAAAAGTGAGTCTTTGACTTTCAAAACAACTAACATTTTTTTTGTTTGTTTGTTCTTTTTCCTTCTTTATTGATGTATAATTAGTCTTTTCTTCCCCTGTGTTGTGGTTTATACAGGAAAGAAAGACCACCCCTCACATTCTCTCTATTGGCTCAGTTTTTCCTTCTTGCATTAATAGGGTAAGTTTATCTAGTTCCTACTTTTTTTTCCTGTGGAAGACAGTTGCGTACACTGGCAGTGTAAATTTTTTTTTATATTATTAAGCCAACCAAAAGATAACTACAAGTAACGATCCAATAAAATGTAGGATTAGTAACATGAGAAATAAGGCAAGCACACGCACATAGTAAAAAAATTTATACTGTCAGTATATATAAGTTAAATGATTTTCTAAAATGTATTTTGCTGATCATTGCGAATTTCCCCTTCTCAGGATCACAGCAAACCAAGGATTTTATATCTTAGGGTTGTATTATGCATCCCCAACCTTTGCTTCAGCAATGCAAAACTCTGTTCCTGCTATTACTTTTATCATGGCTTCTATTCTGAGGTATGAAAGAGCCTCAATTAAAATGACTCATCATTTCTATTGATTCATATATATTTTAATATCAATCTATTTAGACTAAAGTGCATGCTTGTATACTTACAGGCTAGAAAGAGTTCATTTTATGAGGAGAGATGGAATGGCAAAAGTTCTGGGAACCATAGCATGTGTTGGAGGAGCCACAGTTATTACTCTTTACAAAGGGCCTCCCCTGTTAAGAGGAAGCAGTTCTTCTGAAGAAGAAATGGCTGCTTCTCAAGAAAACATGTTGGATTGGACATGGGGTTGTGTTTATTTGCTTGGTCATTGCTTATCATGGGCTGGATGGATGGTTCTTCAGGTATTCCTTATGATTGCTAACATAAAAAGAGTTTAACTTCTGTGCACTGACAGAATAAAATAATATCATTGTCATCGAAAAAGATAATAACAAGTAAATGTTCATAATAAGCAGAACTAGTTGCCTGAAAAATAAAGCGAGCAACCTGCTAGTTATGTTGCTCAAACTCCTCAAAAATGTTATCAGAGTGCTTGTTGGATCCTTCTAAAGTAGGCAGCATTTCTCAATAGTTCGAGCAATATACTCTGTTACCACAAGTTAAATTACAGTGATCGTGTAAAATTCTTTAGACGGTCAGTGTATATGATGAAACCAAAACTGCAATTATTTGTTAGGAAATTCAAGCAGTCTCCACAAGGCTGCTGGAACCATAACACTGTCAAAGTCAGTTGCTGACAACTAGTTAGTATTTACTTACTCTCATTAGTGTCTAATGAAACTTGGTAAATTATGCAGGCCCCAATGGTGAAGAAGTATCCAGCCAAGCTATCACTTACCTCATTTACATTCTTCTTTGGATTAATCCAATTCCTAGCTATAGCAGCATTTACGGAAAGGGATCTAACACATTGGAAGATCCAGTCCGGAGAGGAAATTTTTCTGATTTTATATGCTGTAAGACCCTAATATAAAAAAATCAAGCTTTAATTCCTTGTTTCACATAATCTTACTTTAACATGAAAAGCTAATAATTTTGTACTCGCAATTGCATTAGGGTATTATCTCTTCTGGAATAGTCATTTCACTCCAGACCTGGTGCATTCAGAAAGGAGGACCGGTGTATGTTGCTACATTCCAGCCTGTGCAAACAGTATTAGTTGCTGTCATGGCTTTTGTAATTCTTGGTGATCAGCTGTACTCTGGAGGGTAAGTCCAGATTTCAACTCTTGCTCATAATTGTTGATCAATTACCAGCTTGTTTATGCTTAGTTTCATGTATAGTCACTGAACTTTTACCCACTATACCAGTAAACTCACAGAACTAATTTGTCATTAACATAACTGAACTTTATCCACCATAGTGAACTCACAAAATTATTTATTATCAAAGTAATTGTTATGATGTGTAAAGTTTAATTTAACGCGACAAAAACAGTTCTATAATGAGTAAAGTTCAGTACAGTTCTATAATGAGTAAAGTTCAGTACAGTTCTATAATGAGTAAAGTTCAGTAACCATACGTAAAACTAATGTGCTTGCTTACCAAATGTAGTTCTAAATCTCAAACTTGTCGTTCTTTAAATGCAGGATACTTGGAGGACTGCTGATTATGGTGGGGCTTTATCTAGTTTTGTGGGGTAAAAAAGAAGAGAAAAGAATTGTCAACCAACATGACACTGAAGAGACAACATTGACAAAGCACCTTCTAGCTCCCAACAGCAAGGGGGATTCCTCTGTTGGAGCTGACATTTGCTAACATAAATCAGTCAAATACAGTTCAGATATACACGTGATCTGGGACAAAGACATAATGATCTTTTTTTTTTTTTCTCTTGAAATATTATTTCTTATTATATAGTTTCTTTCTAAATTTAAAGCAACAAGCTCAGTGTAACCTGCCATGGTCGCTGCAGAAAATTGAAGAGAAAACCATTTAATTGAAGTCCAGATTGTAGAGAAAACAAATTGGAGTAATTGTTGGAAGCTGTTGCTTTTAAAATGATTTGTATATACTTTCATGTAAACCTTTCCAGTGTTTATGCCGATAAGAGTTCAAATACTGAACCCTACCAGCTTTGGGAAAGAAAAAGTGTGTTTTTCCCCTCTCCGATGTATAGTTTCTTATTTTGAATACTACTTTCACAATGATGATTTTATGTAATATCTAACATTGCTCTCACATTTGGTCTAGTCTAACCTCGTTAAATACAAACATTATTGGACAGAGGGAACATAAAATTACAAACCAGATAAAGTTGAAGAGTTTAATGACTCAATCGATTTCTTTACCCAGTTGATGCTCATGAGATGACAAAGCAAAACAGAAGTTATGAAAGTTCTAAAAGGAGTGGTGGTGGGGCTTGGAAATAAGAACTACTGGATCTTCTAAGAGACTCGAATAGTAGATGAACTTGAGAAATCTGGTTGATCAAGAAGTATTTTTCTTAAGAAAATTTCCCCTCATAATAGTCCATGGCTTTGAACACAGTAAACTGATCCAACAGTTTGGTTAGTTGCAGATACTCATAGCAGCCAGAGATGCCAAGACCAATTACTTAAAGCCTGACGCAGTAAACGAGAATAAAACCAAAATAGAGTACAAATATGAAGACAAAGTAGCACTCTCTCATATGTTACAAGCAACCTATTATTAGGTCAGAAAACCAGGTGATCCAGAACCAACCTCTTCAACCCCCATTACTCGTGTTTCTTCTATTTGCTTTCTTCACTCATTGATCATCAAGAAACTACTGCAAAACCAATCTCCTCTCTGCATGTCTATCCTTTTTCTCTTCAACTGTATATAAGCTCCCATCTCCCTTGCCATTTGTGGTGGCATTTCTACCCCACTACCCATGTCCAAACAAAAAAAAGTGTCCCAACTTAGGGGTGAACAGTAAAAAGCTTTCTTTTTCCACCTTTTGTTGGTCCTTGCCATTCCTTAACAAGCCCTTGGTTTCTAATTGTTCATTCAACCAAGAAAACTGATCATAATTCTTGAACATTTACTCTGCTTTAGTCATTAGAAGGAAAGTGCAGTAATACTATTTCCCCAAAGAACATGAGAAAAAGAAAGGCAGGCATCGACAAGCATCTGATATCATACTTAGCCTATAATGTAAAATCTTATAACTCATTCAGAAAAGAAGGGTGATCAATTCAACACTGCCGTTAACCCAACTGCATAACACAATTCCGATTAATTCAAACCCGTCCCTTCAAAATGGAAATTCTATGTTGAAGCTCCTCAAATTGGGTGAGTTATAGAAACTCCTAATAACTCCTATGCTAATATATCCTCTCAGTGACCCCACCAACTCCTCTAACATACTTCAGACGACATATCAAAACACGAACCATCTCTTCAATTTAAGTGAAACAAGGCATATAGAGAACATAAGATATTATAAACACTAAAAGGGATGACTTGACATATCGAAAGACTAAATGTGTACGGTCTTGATACACACTCTTTAAAGTATAGTCTGTATTCGACACATGCCCAAATAGAATCTTTTAGAAAGAGTGGAATACCTGCCACCCTTCAAGAGAAGCCATTCTAAGATGTGGTAACCATATTTTCGGAGCATAATAGAGTGGTTCAAAAAACACTCAAGGAAAAGGTTCAAAAAAGCCATTCTAAGATGCGCGCAAGTTGGACACCACTGAAAAAAAAAACACTTGAAGAAAAAGGTAGCATACTTCTTTTAATTGGTCCTGGACCCCACTTCGGTCATTCCCAACTACATTGCCATGCAACTCAGCTTTTATGGGAAGATGAATTGCATAGTCTAGGTAAGAGCAGAGCGTGTTGAACTGGTCAGACTAAAGAAGTCCTAGTTACCACGAAGCTTTCAGGTAAGAGCTGGCTATAAAACTGATCAGTGAAGAAAAATCAAAGTGCCTCAGCATTTGCCCTCTAAAGCATGGGAAATTTTTAAAATAAAATGCCTTGGCAGATACAATTATTTCTAGACAATCAGAAACCTGAGGTTTCTCTAGTAGATTTCATTGGGAACCATGTATTGGCAAATTTGTTGCAGGTGAAAATGAATATTCAGCTTGATAATGATGGAAACAGTGAATTTGATCTGCGAATACATCAAACCTAAACCTCATCCACCTGAATCCCCCTGAAGTCCTACTCGAATGAGTCTTGGGCTCATTTGGTAATTGGAGAACCAAGGAAAAAATCTGACACTAAAAAGAATCCTTTCATTTCAAAAGCTAGTCAGAGGAAAAACCTGATAGGTCGCAGCTGACATCTCACACCTTTAACAATACTAAAATTAGGTGGACTTATGTCAACATTTACTATAACTCAACTGTCAGTTGCTACACCACACAGATTCTTTCTATATAAGCTAACTGAGTAGATCTGCTCGAGTTCCAACTAAATCTTAGCATATAAATATGTAATGTGCAATTAGATATCAAAACTGGACCAGATCGCAGCTGACATCTCACACCTTTAACAATACTAAAATTAGGTGGACTTATGTCAACATTTACTATACCTCAACTGTCAGTTGCTACACCACACAGATTCTTTCTATATAAGCTAACTGAGTAGATCTGCTCGAGTTCCAACTAAATCTTAGCATATAAATATGTAATGTGCAATTAGATATCAAAACTGGACCAGATCCACAATCTTCCCAAGGGAAAATAAGTAGATAGTGCCTGAGAACATTCGTCAGCACACCAACGTAAAGAGATTGCAAGGTCTCTTGGTGGGTCATAGGACAGCAAAGTGCAGAGAAGCACATAGCATATAGATAAAAGTTATAACAGGAAACACCATTTGATAACTAATTGGCACATAAATTGTTGGACGAAAAACAAAATTCACCAACTAAAGTGCATCTGACTAAAAATATTGATAAACCAATAATGATCCACATGTTACATACTGCACCATGTCAACCAATCATAAGGCATATGAAGAAGAGTCATGCACTCAAAACTAAGCATTCAAGTGAAATGGAAAACCCAACAAGTAAAAAGTAGCTAAGCAAAAATGACAATTGAAAATTCAGTATATAATCCGAAATAGAGAAGAACCAGCGGACCACTAATTCTTGAAGCACAAAAGTCAAAACCCAAAGATATGACAAACCATTTCTAATTTTTCTGCAATTTCACATGACATCACTCTACCTCACTGTAACAATGTCATCAATCTTCAAAATCATCCGTACACATTCGGTAGCCAAGGTAATTGCACTTGTGCTCACCAGCAATGGCTGCACCACATTCTCCTCCAAAATGTTAGTGATCTGCCCCTTCCTTACATTGATCCCTGTGTTGATCTCGCCCTGTGCGTGCCTGTTCCTCAACTCAGTCACGATTGCAATTGGATTCAACCCAGCATTCTCAGCCAAAGTATAGGGAACAACTTCGAGGGCTTCAGCAAATGACCTCACACAATACCCTTCCATCCCCTGTAAAACCTTTGCCCATGCACCCAACTGCCTAGAAAGCTCAATCTCAGGTGCCCCACCACCTGCAATCAAAAACCTCTTGTGCACCAAACATCTTACAACACACAATGCATCATGCAAACTCCTCTCAGCCTCATCAAGTACCAATTGGTTTGACCCGCGAACCAGCACCGAGGTGGTCCTGCCCATGTCCTGAATCCCTGTGACCTTCACAATCTTTCCACCATCCCCAAGAGATATCTCTTCAACCAAATCTGCATAGCCAAGTTTCTCTGTTCTGAAATGATCAATATTGGCAATAGGCAGACAATTTAGGGTCTTGGTAATGAACTCAATCTCATCCCTCTCAACATCTTTAATTACCATAATCTTTGCCTTTGACAAATAATGCAGAGACAATTCAGTTACAGCGTCCCTCAGAATACTCTTCTGAATCAATAAAACATTACACCCAGTTGCTTTAATCTTCTTAATCATACCCAAAATGTAGTTCCTCTCTTCTTTTAAAATCCTGTCCATTTGAGTATAATCAGAAACCACTATGCTCTGCTCAATATCAGTCTTGGGAGGGGAAATCTGAAACTGAATTACACCAATCTTAGCTTTCTCAACTCTTGTGAGACCACCTGAGGCATGACTCACCTTCTTGTCAAAAACTAAACCCTTTACCAACTCGGTATCATCAACAGTACCCCCCAATTTCTTGACAATTTTAATATCCCTTAGATCAACAATCTCCGGTTTAGCGGGGTCCACAACAGAAAGCACGGAATCAACAGCTAAGGGGGCTAAAAGAGTGGAATATTGTGACACTACCTTACTGTTAAGCGCCGTACTTGCTGATTTCACAAGGGAATCACGGTCAGTGAGCTCAACGGGAAGAGCCATGGCAGTGAGAACTTCAACAGCCTTTATAGATGCCTTATGCAGAGAATCAGAAACGACAGTGGGGTGAATACCAGCGGAAAGAAGTGAAAGACACTGTTTCAGTAATGCACCTGCAATAACAACTACTGTGGTGGTTCCGTCTCCGGCAACGACGTCTTGGGACTTGGATAACTCAACGAGAAACTTAGCAGCGGGTTGAAGGACCTCCATTTTGTTAAGAATGGTGGCTCCATCGTTGGTGATAATGACCTCTCCGTTCGCAGTAGAGATCATTTTGTCCATTCCTTTGGGTCCAAGACTGGTACGAACGGCGTTAGCCACAGCCTGTGCGGCGGCAATATTGGCCATGCGGATATCATCCTTGCGCTTGTTGTCCACAAAGGTCTCAGTTTTAGACGATGAAGCAGCGGCGCGGGGTACGGAAACTACTGCCGGAGATGCCATTTTTCAGATCAGGATTCGAAGAAACCCTAGATAGAGTACTAGATCAAGACGATTCCGAGTGAGTGGAAAAATGAGAACTGTTTCAAAACCCTAGCGATGTATAGAGAAAGGCGTTGGTTCTAACTTCTGAACAAATTGAAATTTTGGAGGGGGCTTTTGGGCTTTTACCCTTCCAGAGGGTTCACCGATATCTTTTTCATTTTTCTGTTTCTACCCTTTCTTAATTTCTTATTCTGTTTCGACCCCTATTGAAACTATGTATATATTTTTCACCCTAACACTTGTTTGAAGAGGAAAAATAACGAGTAGAAATTAATACAAGGAATTAATTAAAATTGTGATGGATTGATCATTATTTTTTATTTAAATTTCGAATTTCGAGAAACTCATTATCAATTATATTAAAATTTTTAAATCTTGTCCTCCTATTTTTTGTTAAAAAAAAATATTTTTTTTCAGAAAACTAAATATAAAAGTACTCAAAAAAATAATTAAACAAATCCCCAAAACCCTAAACCCCTCCAGAGATCCAAGAGGTTCAAGCGACATAATTTTTTTTTCTAGAGGGACCAAACCGATAATTAACCGGCGAGAAGAAAAACACTCTCTCGGTACTAGTGAATAATTCATCAGCCAATTACAAGAATGCTGCTCTGCTGCTGGACGCTCTGGGTTTCCTATGTGTGACTATTATGCAAACACCTCGTACCCATTCTTCATTTTTTTCTCCTTTCCTAAACCCTAACCACAAATCTTCCAACTATTATGTTTCACTGAAATTTTTGAACTTAAATCTTTAGGCATCCACCATGCCCATGCCTTACACTAATCTTATTCAAAACTGCCTCAAGCTGAGGCTCAAGGCCAGCCAATTTCTGGCCACTATGTCTTCCTCCACCACCACCACTTCTCTGCAATTTTGTCCACATCGTTTCCACTTTAGAGCTAACTCTCTTCTTTACCGATCTTCACAATCCGTAGTACCTCAAAAACGCTGCCTTCATGGAAGTGTTGGATTCTTTTGTTCAGCTAAGGGGTCTTCTTCTTCTTCTTCGTCTGTTGTGTTGAGGCGGAAAAGACATGGTCCATCTTCTACTTCTTATCCTTCTCCGTATTTTTTTCAGCAGAATTTGGGGTATGGGCGATTTGCTTATGATGAGTGGGAGTCTGAGTCGGAGTCTGATCGCGAAACTGAGTCCTCTAAGCAATTGGTGAGTCTACCACTTTCAATTAACATCCATTTCGTTCTTGGGGTTCTGATACTTGTTTCATCTCATTCACTAGTTTATTGGATTGTACGGTAGTAGAAATTCCATCTTTTTGTTCAAGACGGCTAAATCGATAAGTGTCTTTGGTCCGAACTCTTCAAATTCTGTCACTTCTGTTGGCATTGATTTAACCATTTCCCGTTAACACTTAAATTTTTGGGGCCTTTACTCCTAATCTTATCAGACTGGTCAGTTATTATCGAGTTAGCAGTCTTCTTGTGTGCATTTAAATTTAAATGCTCATCCCTTTTCTCTTGTTTTTTTTTTAAGAAAAAGCTTATCCCTTTCTTACTTTCATGTGTTGTCAACTCTAGGGTGAATCAACCCTTCATAACATTGAAGAATGGAGATGGAAGCTAAGCATGCTAATGCGCAAAAAAGATGACCAAGAAGTGGTCTCAAGGGAAAAAAAGGACCGCCGTGATTTTGAGCATATATCAGCTATGGCAACTAGAATGGGTTTACACTGGTATATCAAATTTCCTTAACATTTACTTTCGTTTCTTCTAATGGTTGGTCAAAAAGAAGGATTTTCAGTTCAATTTTATGTCCACTTTGTTGTGAGTTTCTGTAATCCTAATATATTATATATTTCGATGCAGCCGCCAGTATGAAAAAGTAGTTGTGTGTAGCAAAGTCCCATTGCCAAATTATAGGCCAGACTTGGATGTTAAGCGTCCACAAAGAGAGGTAAATAAGTTAACATGAATCTTTTTGTCTGGCTGTCTATTCCTTATGCTTCATTCTCTTTTAGGTGCTTTCTTCAATTAATGCATCTAGGTTGATATTTTAGGTAGTGTTACCTTACGGATTACAAAGTAGGGTAGATGATCTTCTTGAAGCACATCTTTCTAAAAAGTCGATAAACAAGGAAAAGTTTGCACATGATGCTTCTCCGAGAGGAAGCAATAACAACAATTCGCCCAATGATAAAGAGCTTAATGAGAATGAGAAGCCATTTGCACGAAGTGTTGTTGCAGAGAGAATTCTCAGGCGAAGGAGCTTGGAGATGCGTAATAAACAAGAAGATTGGCAGGTTATATTCTATCTTTTGCCAGATTGTAGCATTTACCGTCCGGTCTTCTACAGTTGCAGTCATTACATATGTTTATGATATTCGTTTTGAAATATGTATTTGGAGTGGGACGTTCAGGAGATCTAATGACTATTTTTGTGCTCCATACATGCAGACTTTGTATATATATCCCATTCCGGTTGAGTTTTTCCTGCTTTAAACATTCCTCCATGCTCAATGTGATTCCCTGTCTTTTATCCTTTCTTCCTTTGTTCCTACAAGTAAAATCGGAGTGCGCAATATTATATCGCAAAAGGAAAAGAAAGAAGGAAAAAAAAGCAAAAGATGACGAAATGCATACGAACCAAAGACCAACTATTACAGCAAATTTTGTACTGTAAAGTTAGTTGGCAAGAAAATGGATGGTCGATATGTTTTCTTCTTAAACTAGAACAAATTAATTAATTAACACCTTTTTTTAGATGAAGTTAATTAAGTTCACGTGAAATTTAACAGTAATTTTACTTTTGTCCTTGTGAAAGGTTTTAGAAGTTTATTCTTAGTTATTAGATGGTAGAGCGGGTTCAGACTACCAGTGGATACTTGATCTGAAGTTCTCAGTAATTTACTTGTAGAACTTGTGTAAAAGGTCACTATCAAGTTGTCTCTTGAATGTGTACTGCAATAAGCAATTCATCTTTGTGCACTATCCTAAATATCAGATTTGACAGACAGCCATCTTTCTGTAGGGATCTCCCGTAGGCCAGAAGATGCTGGAACTTCGAAGAAATCTTCCTGCATATAAAGAGAGAGAGGCATTGCTTAGAGCCATTTCTGAGAATCAGGTTATGAGCAGTTCTGTTGAATTATTCACTTTTATGGCTTTGTTGTTGCTGTATATCTAGGTTAAATAGTCGTAGGCCTCCCTTTCATGGCTTCTTATTTCACCTGATTTTAATCTTCCACTTTCAATTTTGATTGACCAATGAATCAATCACAATTGTGTTTTCTTTATGTGGACGTTGTAGTATTGTGGATAGTCCATTATGTTTTCTTAATTTATAAGTATCAATTAGAGTGAAAGAGTGATACTTATATGTTGGAATACTTTAGTTGAATGCTTGCTTTCCTAGAATTAGGCTGGGTATAATGGTTAATATGAAGAATTGTTCTGACCGAAATTAGTTCTACCAGGTGGTGGTTGTGTCTGGGGAAACTGGATGTGGTAAGACTACCCAATTGCCTCAGTACATCTTAGAAGCTGAAATAGAAGCTGCTCGTGGAGCTACTTGCAATATCATTTGTACTCAACCAAGGCGAATATCTGCTATGTCTGTGGCTGAAAGAGTTGCTGCAGAGCGTGGGGAGAGTCTGGGAGAATCTGTGAGTTCTTCGCTCTTGCTATTTCTTGTACATGTGTTGCATTGGGTATATAAAATGGTATTTTTCTGGTTCTGTCCAATTTTTTTAGGTGGGCTATAAAGTTCGGCTTGAGGGCTTGAGAGGGAGGGATACCCGCCTCTTATTTTGCACCACCGGTATTCTTCTGAGGAGATTGCTGGTTGATAGAAAGTTGGAAGGTGTCACTCACGTTATTGTAGATGAGATTCATGAACGCGGAATGAATGAAGGTATCTGCCCACCTGGCAATGTTGCGTTTTCAAAAAAAAAAAAAAATTGAAATCTTGTACTTCAATTTGCTTACTATAGTTGTCTTTCCTTTCAGATTTCCTTTTAATTGTCCTTAAAGATCTCCTTCCCCGTCGACCTGAATTGAGACTGATTTTGATGAGTGCTACTCTTAATGCTGAGCTCTTCTCTTCCTATTATGGCGGTGCTCCAATGATCCATATTCCTGTAAGTTGAAGGTTTATAACGTTTTCTGTCAAATCATGTGATATCCGTCCAAATGCTGACAGCCTGATACCCTTCTTTGCGACCAGGAAAAAGAAGAAAATAGGAACAATTCATAGAAGTGGTTTTCTAGGATATTCTTGTAGACTGTACTTAAACTATTTTATGCATGTTTGAAGGTATTTTTAAATGCATGCAAATCAGATATTTATATGTGATGACGTCACACGGAAATAAATAGGATGGCTGGAATGAAGGAGAGGAGTGCTATGACATTCTATGCTACAGAAAGATACCAGCCATAGCCATACCGAAAGACAAATTCTGTAGAACAGTTTTGAGACCAGCAAATTTACATAGGGTTAAGTATTGAGCCTTAAAGAATCAATATATCTATAATGTGAGAGTTGTATAAATGTGAAGATTCAGTTAGATGTGCGGGCATATGCAAATGGTCAAGAGTAGGAATGAGCACTAGCGACAGAGCATGCACGTAGCAACATGGTGTATAAAATGAAAAAAGGTTGTTAATTTGCGAAAAACAAATTATTTATTATTGGAATGAAATGGACCTGTGTGTATATATATATATATATATATATATATATATATATATTTTTTTTTTTTTTGATAACAAAAATGGACCTGCATATATTAGAAATGCATTTAAACCAACATGGTGTTTGGTAAAAACTGTTTTGACTTGTCAAAAGAAAAAAAAGAATAGAATGGATAAAAGAGTTATATAGCTGACTTCAACTAATTTAAGTTTAGTTGGTTGGTTGCTTAATTGGTTTTTAAAACAAATGGAATGGAGAAGTTGCACTTATAACATCCTTTTATTACGTTCATTCAGGTTACTATATCCATAAGTTATTTTAGGATTTTACACCTCAGCAATACCATGGGATCCTTTGTATTTGCATGGCCAGAGGATTATGACACAAGCTTCTTATTTGAGCTGCTCTAGAGTTCTTGATCCTCCTAGAAATAGAATGTTTTTTTGTTCTTTTTTGGGGACTAATTTCTCTCTCCGTTCTCATCAGGGTTTCACTTATCCAGTCCGAAGTCATTTTCTGGAAAATATTTTGGAAATGACTGGATACCGGTTAACACCATATAATCAAATTGATAATTATGGTCAAGACAAGATGTGGAAAATGCAGAAACAGACTATTCGGAAGAGAAAGACCCAAATTGCTTCAGCTGTTGAGGTATGGAGTCTCTATGCTGTTATGATGGGCTCTGTATGATAGTTTTTTGTTTGACACTTGAGCTTTGAAACAGGAAGCACTAGAAGCAGCTGATTTTGGGCAGTATAATCGTCTGACTCGGGATTCACTATCCTGTTGGAATCCTGATTCTATTGGCTTCAACCTCATTGAGCATGTGCTTTGTCACATATGTAGAAACGAAAGGCCTGGTGCTGTGTTGGTTTTTATGACTGGTTGGGATGACATTAATACTGTGAAGGACCAGCTGCAGGCTCATCCACTGTTGGGGGATCCAAGCAGAGTTTTGCTGCTTGCATGTCATGGTTCCATGGCCAGCGCAGAGCAGGTATTGCCAAGTTGAAAGTGTTAATTTGTCTTTTGATTGTTAGGAAGTGTTAATCTTTTATGCTCTTTTAGCTTTCTTAGAAAACCAGTATTTTAGAACGTCATATATAACTTTATGGAGTTATTTCGGTTATTCAAAGGCAGAACCACCATACCAATTCTGTAAATCTGCTGGGCCCTTCCAGTATCTCTGAAAAGCTAATGCTAACTTTTTTGGATTTAAAGGTGAAGTATCTTTGTCCTATTGGTGTAAGAAATATTGACATTTTGAGGAGCTTGTCTCTTTTATATTGTTTTAGTGGTTATCAAGGAATTTTTCTTTTTTGAATAGTTGATGATTTTCTTTCTTAGCTTTTGTTATGAATTATTTAGTGAATTCTCTTTCTTTTGTTTAAGGGCTGTAGAATGAATAAGTGTGTATCTAATGGTATCTCTGTTAAATGTGTTTTGAGTTTCTCCTAGTACAGAAGACATGTTCTGATGACAAAGATCATTAATTAACAATCATCATGGAACTGATTAGGCGCCGATAGGTTCTCTCTTACCTTCCATTTTGAAGTTCCATTTGAAATAATCCTGAGTGCTAGAGGTGTCAATTGAGTTTGAATTTCATCCTGGTTCAATTGGGAGCTTTAAAATCTAGTTGAACTCATTAATTCATGGTTAAGAAATTTTTTTTATCACTTAAATCTGTTCGCTATTCTTGTAATTTACATATTGTTGTACCCTCTTAACTTTTGATCTCTATTTCACTTGCAAACAGAAATTGATTTTTGATAAGCCAGAAAATGGAATCAGGAAAATTGTTTTAGCTACCAACATGGCTGAAACAAGTATCACCATAAATGACGTGGTTTTTGTGGTCGACTGTGGAAAGGCGAAAGAGACATCTTATGATGCAATCAACAACACTCCATGTTTGCTTCCTTCTTGGATTTCAAAAGCTTCCGCTCGGCAAGTAAGAAAGATATGATATACCTTCTTCAACAATTTGCAATACTTAAAATGATTATGTAATTTGGGGTATAGGTCTTCCGACCCCCAGTTTTTTAGTGCTTTTGAGCTATTTAGTTAGTGCTGTGGAATCAACATCACAAGTGAATGTTCTTTTAACTTTCCAGAGAAAAGGAAGAGCTGGCCGTGTTCAACCTGGGGAGTGTTATCATCTCTATCCTAGATGTGTATTTGAAGCTTTTGCAGATTATCAACTACCAGAGCTTCTGAGAACACCTTTACAGTCCCTGTGTCTGCAGATTAAAAGCTTACAACTTGGAAGTATTTCAGACTTTTTATCCAAGGCAATACAATCACCAGAACCACTATCTGTAAGTTGGGACCAGCTCTTTCACCTAGTTTCTTGAATGTGTGTGGTGGTTTGTGAGAGTGAAAGTGGAGAATGAGGGTAAGTGAAATAGAGGGAAATTGATTAAATTGTCTGGGGAGGGAAATAATCAGGAGGGGTGTTAAAAGTGATGAACTTGCAAGCGCTCCATTTCAAAATTTTCAGTGCTTTCAATAGGTAGTGACACTGAACAACCTAATATGCACATATGGCATCACATCTAAGTGTTCAGACTGGTAAACCAATGAACTCTCTTAATTTTCACATTCTGTTCATGTAAAAGCGGGTAAAGATTTGTACATCCTATCAGGTGAAGAATATGTAACATCTGCCTTTCAACCAGACCTGGATTTAAGTTGTGTAGTATACTTCTTCGTTTGACAATTCTGGCTCCCTGACTTTTATGTTCAATGGACATATATATTGTTTGCTTTGTGGTTAATTTGGTTCACATGTAATTGCAATCCTTGTTTTGCAGGTTCAAAATGCTATTGAGTATTTGAAGACAATAGGGGCTCTAGATGAGAACGAAAATCTCACCGTACTTGGTAAGAGCATAGCTGAATTTTATAAATCATCCAACATTTTCTTCATAGGCTTCTTCACCATTATTTTGGTAATAGAAAACTTGACTTCTGGATTTTCCTGTAGGACACAACCTATCAATGCTTCCAGTTGAGCCAAAACTGGGGAAAATGATAATATTAGGTGTAGTATTCAACTGCCTGGATCCAGTTCTGACAGTTGTTGCTGGTTTAAGTGCTAGAGACCCATTTCTAATGCCATTTGACAAAAAGGATGTAAGTTAATATTCTCAGATTTATGGATGAAGATGGCTAATCTTACCATCTTCTTGTTCCTTTGAGTGACTCAAATAATGTCTAAATATGTTCTTGTTTTGTCTTTTTCTTACAGTGATACATATATCTCTTTCTTTATGTAAGGAATCTCTGTGCATTGTCTTAATGAGCAACAGATTTAATATGTTTTATGTGAATGCATCTCAAAAGTTGCTCTGTAAACATATCCGTTTATGCTTGGCAGGTCTTCAGTTGCATTTGTTCTAAGTTAGTTTTGGGGACTGTAAAATGTAAATTTACTCCCTCTCTTTTACAGCATTAGCTCAAGGAAATAGTTTTTGTCACTCAAGTAACTAGCTTATGCTAACATTTGCCAGTTGGTTTTGACGACTGTGAAATGTAAATGGACTTATTTTCTTTAAAAACGCTAGTTCTAGGTAAGGTCTTTGTTACTGAAACACTTGGATCATGTTAACATTTTGTTTACATCCAAGTTTTTGAATGTGCAAAAATATGAAACATAAGGCTGACATTCACAGTTTTACCTTATTATATTTGGAAGACTTAAGGGATTCTAGCCAGGAAAATTTAAACGATATTCGAAAAGAGAACAACAGACACCCAAGGGTGTGGCCTAGTGGTCAATGAAGTGGGTTGAGAACCAGGTACAAATCTCAGCAGAGATAAAACACTAGGTGATTTCTTTTCATCTATCCTAGCCTTGATGGACAGAGTTATCTTGTATCTGTTGCTGTTGTTGGGAGGTGACAAGTATCCTGTGGAATTAGTCGATGTGCGCTCAAGACACCACAATTATCAAAAAAAGAAGAGAGAACAGCAGAACTTGTGAAGATATAATAGGGGTCCTGACCTATCTTGAACTGAGTGCGCTCTTACTAATGTGAATTTTGGTAGACTTATTGAGTTATCAGCAGTAGCCTGGGGAATTGCCACAAGTCCAGTGGATTTTCAGAGTAGAAAATTATTTCAGTTGCATGAATCTTTATATTATTCTAAACTTGCTAAAGTTAACTGCTCACTTTTGCACCTCCTTTATCCTAGTGCTTGGGAACACTTTTTGGACTGAGATCTTTTTCCCCAGTTGTTGAACTTCTTTAATTTGCCATTGGTCACCTTATATTCCTGATGTCACTCTAGTCTCTTTTTCTCGAGGACCACATGTCATGTATTGAATTACTACTTCTTGCAGCTTGCTGAGTCTGCCAAAGCCCAGTTTTCTGCTCGTGACTTCAGTGATCATCTTGCTCTTGTTCGGGCTTATGAAGGCTGGAAAGATGCTGAGAGGCAGCAATCTGGTTATGAGTACTGTTGGAAAAATTTCCTTTCTGTGCAAACTCTGAAAGCGATGGACTCCCTTCGAAAGCAATTTTTGCATCTGCTTAAGGACATTGGTTTAGTTGATAGCATTCAGAGTTGTAATGCCTGGAGTAATAATGAACATCTGGTTCGAGCGATTATATGTGGTGGGTTATTCCCTGGCATATGCTCTGTTGTGGTGAGTTATGCTCATTTGATTAACAATCCTTCTCTTGGTATTGAGGTTACACTTCATATGGTATTTACATGAAGTGAAAGTTGGTTTGTGCATGATACTGATGCTAAACCCTTTCGCTCTCACTGCATGCATGTTTTCACTTCCTTCTTTGTCTATTTCATCAATAAAAAGGTTGGTTAGTGTTGAGCTTGGTCAGATTGGTTTTCCTAAAGTATATCAAATTCTCATGGCAATCCTTCATTCCTGTATCTGTGTGCTAACTGAACATATATTGGACCGACAGAACAAGGAGAAGTCAATCTCATTGAAAACAATGGAGGATGGTGGAGTCCTCTTGTACTCTGTAAGCTTCATAGTATAATTAGTTTTATTTAAATTTTGATGTGTGCTGTAATTTTTTTGGCGAAAAGTTTCCATTCTTTTAATAGTGCTTTTCCTTTTTTCCCTCAGAACTCTGTCAACGCTCAAGAACCTCAAATTCCATACCCATGGCTTGTCTTCAACGAAAAAGTTAAAGTGAATGCAGTATTCCTGCGTGATTCTACAGCTGTATCTGATTCTGTGGTACTCTTATTTGGCGGAAGCATTTTTGGAAGAGCTCTAGTAAGTTTTTCTTTCTTCTGACTCTACCTAGTCCCACCCCCAGCTCCTCCGCCCAGTGCCCACAGGGATGAGGTTGATTTCTTTATTGTTTTGCAGAGTTCACGTTGTCCTGTTCTTGAATCCTCCTTGATTATTTGTATGATTTAGTGTTTGATGTTCCTCTAAAACTCCTTTTTCTCTTGTTAGGATGGACACTTGATGATGCTTGGAGGATACTTGGAGTTTTTCATGAGCCCGTCACTGGCAAATACTTATATAAGCTTGAAGAAGGAGTTAAATGAACTTGTCCATAAGAAAGTATGTATATCCCTCTACCTTTATTTGGTTATCATCGTTTTGAGCTTTCCATAGTTACCGTTTCTGTAGTGTTGCTCCTGGCGACTGTGTGAATGGATGATATTGTTTGTAACTATTCCAAACATATCTCGTGTTTTATGCATTCTTCGAAAGCATATTACAAGTGGATGCATATGACAAATTCTTCTCTCTCCTGATGTTTGTTTTCTCTGGCAGCTGTCGGACCGTAATTTTGATGTAGGTAGTCATGGCGAGCTATTAGAAGCTGTTAGATTGCTGGTTTCGGAGGATCAATGTGAAGGTAAATTTGTGTTTGGTCATAAACCGTCCCCCAAGAAGTCTGCAAAGGAGTTACAGAAAAGCGTCATTTCAACGAAGGGCAGTGGTGGTGAGAATCCGAAGTCTCATCTCCAGACATTGCTTGCTCGGGCTGGCCACCAATCACCCAGTTACAAGACAACACAACTAAAAAATAATAAGTTCCGCGCCACTGTAATATTCAATGGGTTAAATTTTGTTGGCCAGCCTAGTAGTAGTAAGAAGGAAGCTGAAAAAGATGCAGCTGCTGAAGCTCTGCAATGGTTGACTGGTGAGACCCAATCATCTTCTAAAGCTGTTGAACACATGTCAGCACTTCTGAAGAAAAGCAAGAGTAAAAAGCAACTTCATAGTACAAAATGGAGGTAATTGTCTGCATAAGTTAAGGTAGCTAACCTGACAGTCCCACGGATAGAGGTTCTTGCTGGCATTATTTTTCTTGGTTTAAGGAGGAATGATTTTTTGGCGAAGAAGATGCAGCTTGAAGGTTGTATATAATGAGTCTCACTGGACCTTCATTTTTAAAGCGGGTAACAGAAATCTCGAGGGAGCTACTGTATTTGAGTATTGGCATTGTGGGAGGAATTAATCAATGCGACATCTTCCTATTTGGTGACTTTGGTTAAACGTCACTACACTCTGGTCACCATGATGTCTATATACTCTGTCCAGCATTGCTGCCCCAAAGGCTAGTCAAACTCTCAAGAGTTCGGCTCAGTCGACCAATTCTTTCAGAGAGTAAGTGGAATGCTACCTAGTTTGGATGGGCAGATATGTGCAATGACCTGGATAGTCAGCTCGGCCTCAGGATTATAGAAGGTACACACTAATATTTATACCTTGTATGAATCTGCTTCCAATTCATTGTAACTTGCGAGAAAGGATCGCTAGGAGGAAAATGGAGAGTTGTACACCAAATATAAAGTTGTATTACAGAGACTTGTGAACGACATGATCATGATGTATAGACTTCTATAGTCTACGAATGTATTTGCCTTTAAATTCTCGCAATGATTACATATAAATTGGTGCATTTACGGTTTCACTGAGATTTTCATCCCCCTGGTGTCCTTTGTAATTCTTGATGCAGATTAGTTACAAGTACTTCGTAAAACAAATCTCAAGATCCATGTTGTGCTTTTGTTTGTGTGGTGTTGTAGGTGTAGGAGATTCGATTAATTATTAGAATGTATATGCAGGGAGCAAACCTAGCTGTAACGAATTTTTTACTGCTTCACTTTTCCCGCTCGATGATGATTTGTTCTTAAGACACGGTCGAATATGAGACGATTGGTAGCAAAAGGGTGTTGTCTAGCGGTTGAAAATCAGCGGAAAACATGGTACCGATGTCGAGCCGCAAAAAGAATGTTCGATTGTTTCTTCCCGTGAAATTCAAGAAAAGTTGTTACAAGATCAAATTACAGATGCTCTTTGGCTGAGTTCTACATATATCAAGTTTGAACAATTTACACAGGCAAAATGTATTATGTATGGTATCCCCTCCATGAAATTTCCTCTACTAAATTCATCTAAGGTGTTCAGTTAAACTATATTGGTTAATGGACGATGTTAGATATACTTGATTAGCAAAAACAGCAAAGTACCTCAAACTAATCAAGAATGAAAGCCTCTTTTTTTTTTGTTCCAAATTCAAATTATGGCTTCCTTGGTTCACAAAATCATTTTAAATGCACTAACTCTTTGTTTGAATTATGAAATTTATTCTGACAAGTACTACAAATAGCTATTCTAATTTAGAAAATAGAAAGATATAAAGGCAAAATTAGGTAAAAGATATTGAAAACTAAAAAGGCTTTAAGGGTGTGTTCAGTGCGGAGGAAAATATTTTTCTATTTTTTTGTGTTTGATTGGTCAAAAATTTTAGAAAATATTTTTTTTGGAAAAATAAGAAAACTGACTTTACTAATAAAATTAGATAAAACAAGTCGAGATGTGTCTTCTCCGTCCTACAACCCCACACCCCGCCCCTAATATTTTGTTCTGTACCGAACAAACCGTAGCAGTCGCGTGAATCTAAAATGTCAACTTATATTGCTATTCTTTAAAGGCTCTTTTTTTTTTTTTTCCCGATTTCCTACTTAAAATGTCGAAGAATAAAAATTAAAGATAGATTGAATGAAGTTTAATCCTGTTTCTGCTCTTTGTTTATGAGAGAATACACAAAAAAAAAAAAAAAAAACTCAACTCCGCAAAAGCTCTAATGCTTTCAAGAGAGTGTTCCTAAACCTATTTACATTAATTTTTACATCTTGCTGATCTAGATAAATTTTCCTATATGAAACCCATCCTTTAGGAGAAATCATATTACCAGGAGGATCCCTTAACACATGATGTTCAACTGGATATTGCTGAATTAAAGAACTCTCATTTACACTAATCTTGTAATCCAAGTACTTCAAATTCATGTCCACTGCTGGTATTTCAAAGTCCACTTTAGATACCCATTCCATTCCCAATCCGACAATCTGTATAACAGCTGCTTTTTCTGGCAAAAAAACCATATTAGTCAATCCAGCACCATGCACTCCCATTAGTACATCAAATGAGTTCACTGTTTTCGCAACTTGAGCCAAATTTTCCCCTGTTTCTCCCACAACTACTTTGAACCCCAAGCTTCTAGCCAATGTGACAACCTCTTCTACGTTTGTAAAACGCCTCGTTCTGCTTCTTGAAATGATGAGAAGCCGAGGCTTATTCTTTTTCAATCTAACCGCAAATTTTCTCTTCAAGGAATAAGTACTTTTGAGGAATTTTGTGAAGTCCATCATGGAGTAAGGAGACTCTGAAGTGTTAATGCTGAATTCTTTGTTGGCTTTTAAGCCAATTGTCATGCTTGGGAAACAAAGGACTTCTTTTTCCTTGTCAATATCAATCATCTCATACTTTGACAATCTTTGTAGCACTGGTTTGTACTTGTTGATCCACCAAGATCTTTTGTTAGTAATCAGAAATTGGACTTCACCATTGAAACGTCGCGAAGTTTGGAATAATGGAATCAGCACATCAGTGAAATCATGGAAGTGATTTCCAGCATACCCTTTAGTTGAAAAAACTATAGCAGGGACAGTATAATTTCTAGTGCAATGTGGGATTTCTTGAGAAAGATGAACTTTTCTGACTGTTAAGTTTGTAACACTGTCCATTGCCCTGTTGTCACCTTTTCTGGCATATGGTCTTATGCTCCATGTGGTGTTGTTATCTTCAGATGGTAATTGAGTTGAAACTAAGTAAATGGTTGATGAATTTCCATGAATTCTTATGTCACCATTCATCTCACAGAGGTCAGCTCTTGGATGTGTGACATTGCAAATTTGTTTCTCTTGTTCTATTTCAAAATCTGAAAACAAGATAATTACATGTATGGTAAGTAATTAGACAAAGTTAAACTCATTTACAGAAACTGTTACGCTAATTAACTTGAATACTTACGTGGCTTTTTTGTCTTGGTGACTTCCTCTCTTATTGCTAGAATTTTAGGGCCACCACGAAGAGATACCTTAACATTCACTGTCACACAAGAAGAACATAACACTGTTCAATGATGGACATTTTAAACATTATTTACAGTATTATCGATACTGAGTGGAATTAGGAACGTGAAAAATAAGATAATTGTAGTATAACATTTTCATATACTATTATAAATTGAGTCTTTATTGCAATAACATTTATGTGATGTTTCAAGATCAGATATAGACACCAACACATCAATCAATAGAAAGTCATAATTGTCAGTGAAGCTTAAAATTGTTTCGACTTATAATATATACTGACAGTATATGAAAGAATCATTTGCAAATTAGACGAAAGAAAACGTACAAAAACTTACCAACTCGAAAATGATGAATTTCAGGCTTGAAGAGAACGCAAAATATGGCTGCTATGATGAAGCAACTAACAAATGCTCCAATTCCTAATTTCTTCTGTTCATGTTTACTAAAACTCCTGGCAAAGAAACTATCATACTTCATTTTGCTAGAAAAAAATTAATAATAATACTAATGTAACTACAAAAACAAGAAGCTTTTTGAAACCCCTCAAATTAACTTAATTAAAGAAGTGACAAAATGCTAGAATTTGCAATTCTCAAGATATATAGAGTAAGTGACTAGCATGAAGCTCTTTCTTTCTTTTCTTTTCTTATATAACAAAGACTTCTAGTGAATGCTCTCCACGATTTTTAGGACATTTTTGCAAATTAAAAATTTATGTTGAATGAGATATCAAGGTTGACTATTAGATACAAATGTGTTTGTGTTTCTAAAAACAGGATTTAGGATGGCCGGCGACTTAATTACCAAACATACTCGATAAGTAAACATCATTAAGATTTTGTTGATTTTTACTTTATGGATAAATACCAAAATTATGAATTTAGCCGAATTTAGGTGGGAACTAGAATGCTACTTTGTTTGGAAATCAGTGGTTCAACAAATACAGATAGCAAGAACTTATTAAGTTTGCTTAAGTGCTATGAGTTTTAATGCAACATACCAATTTGGGTCATTATTTCCTATTGGTTGAGATAAATTTGTTTCTTTTTATTGCTTAATTTAAGTAGTGCTTCAGTGTGAACAAGTGGGTTTTATTAATTAAGTAGTGTACTATTTATGAGCTTTCCTAGAATGAGTTCTAACATAATAACTGCGTAAATTAACCAATATTTTGGAAATATATTTATCGATATATCTCATCATTTTATTGTTTTTCTTTTCCTGGATTTTTAAAAAAAAAATTCCTTTAAAAAAATTCTCATTTTTATCAGAAAATGTTTTTAAATTTTTCGTCAAAAAATTTAGAAAATATTTTCTCTAGAAAAATAAGTTTCTTAAAAAATGAGTAAAATGACCTCCCTATTGAAATAGAGAAAATAAATTTCTTGACATTCCACATTAATTGTGTCCTTTCTTATCCTCCAACATATCTCATTTTTATCTCCATCCCCACTATGCTACACCTCCTACCCCACCTCACCCTGACCGTCACTTTATATTAGTATTTGTCTAGATTATCATAACTTGGAATATAATAATAATAGTATTATTTTTCTCAAATCTTATAGTTTAATCCATTTAAATGATTGTTTATCGACATACCAATACGAACCAATAGTAGAAGCGTGTTCTTATGCAAATGTCGGTTGTTAGCCAGATTGAGTTTGTCTCAGTTGAGTACATTGTGTATCTGCTGAGTTTCGATGAGTTTCGAAAATTTTATGAGAAAATACTAGACGATAATTTAAACTTTTGTAAGTTATAATGGTAAGCGTTAATTTAATATTTTGTCTCTAAAATTGAGCAATATAGGATCAAACATCAGATTGAAGTTCAGGGGCAAAAGGATACCAAGTTTGGTCGAACAAATTAAAATAACTTTCGTTCAAGAAAGTATATTTATGTTAAGAAATTCATCAAATTTTTATTCATATTAAATTTAGAATCTAACTATTAATAATTGAAGTTATTATTCTAAAATTTCGAACTCATAAAATTAAGATGCTAGATCTAACACTACTCAAATTTAACATTATCCGAAAAAATAATTTCCTAAAGGTTATACTTAAGCAGCTTCTATTGATATTGAGATGATTTTAGCTATCTTACAGAAAAAAAATGAAATAATGTAGAAATAACGTGCTATACATTCTTGGCAACACAAAATGGAAATGAAAAAAAGGAAAATAGAAAAGAAAACAATGGGAAAAAAAAGTGTTGAATGGTTCCAAGAAAATTGTTTGGTTTTAAGAGTAGGACATTTTACCGGTATTCCTTCAAATATGGTGGAAGGCACGTTTTGGGAGGAAATTTTGGATCCTCTAGACTATAGACAAGTGTGGTGAAGAATAATGTATTTGAAAAAAAAAAAATTCAACTTTATTTGGAGCAAAATAAATATTCGTGTGTGGCATCTTCCTTTATATTTTTCCTCATGAACATTTATAAAATCCTTAATATAAAAATAATGTTGCTAATAGATCAGAGCACAAGTCAATGTTAGGTCGCAGTAGCATGTAGAAGCACCAGAAGATTTCAATATCCAATTTATTTAATTATTTATTATTTATTCTTCCTATATTTATATTTGGTATCATAGGACACAATTTTTCTATCCTCAAAATAAGGCTGCATATCATTAAAATTTTCTGAGATAATAATAATAATAATGTAATATATTAGAGTACATAACTTAAATCCTTTCTGTTGTGACATTACACAAAGATGTTAATAAATTAAACTGGAATCACTCAAGTGGAAACATAGTGCAAAATATTAAGAAGTGACTAGAAGCTTTTTAGCTTCTAATAAGGTGGACCTAAACCTCTTAAGATCAACTTTTACATCCTGTTTATCCAAATAAATTGATCTAAATACTTGCCATCCTTTCCTAAAATATGATGATGGATCTTTAAAAACTTTATGATCAAGTGGATATTGTTCCACTAGAGAACTCTCATTTGCCCCAATTTTATAATCCAAGTACCTCATGTTCATTTCTCCTGCAGGGTCTCCAAAATCACGTTTAGCCAAATTGTCCATTGCTCCTAAAGGAACTAGCTGAATTAAAACTGCATTGTCTGGGAGAAAAACCATGTTTGTTAAGCCAGCTCCATGAACTCCCATCATCACATCACAAGAATTAACAATTTGCGCGAATTTTGACAAATTTGTACTAATGTTAGCCTCAGCCAGGACAACCTCGTATCCTATATCTTCAGCCATTTGTCTGATATCGCCCTCATTTAATAAAATTCGTGATTTCTTCCTTGATATGATCAGCAAACGTGGCCTCGTGACAAAATCACCCTTCATCTTGATGGCCTCAACTCTGTTTAGAGAAAATGAGCTCCTCAAGAACTGTTTGAAATCGCGCATTGACACCCCATTTGGGAACTTTGAGGAATCAATCCCTAATTCTTTATGAGATTTAAGGCCTGCTGTCACACTAGGAAAGCAATGTACCTCGTTTTCGTTGTCAATGTCAAGAATTTTGTGCTTAGACATGTTGTTGAGCAATGTTCCGTACTTACCTATCCACCACGACTTACAGTCCGTGGCAAGAAAGTGCACCTCTGAATTGAAATCGCGGGAATTTGAGAAGATTGGGACGAGTAAATCTGAGAAATCATGAAAATGGTTTCCTGAAAATCCTCCGAGTGAAAATAGAATTGCAGGATAGCCATGATGCACACTGCATTTTGGGATATTTTCGCCGTCCTGTACTAATTTTACTGTCCAAGATTTAACACGTGACATTGCCCATGCATCACCTTTTCTTGGATAAGGTTGTATGGTCCATGAATTGTTCTCAGCTGAAATGTTGAAATTGTGAGACATAACAAAAACTGTTGAGGAATTTCCTTGGACCCTTGTTTCCCCTTTGGTCTCACAGTTATCAAACAATGGTTCCAACACATTACACATAAGCTCTGCATCCTTTTTCTCTGTTTCTGCAAAACAGTTTCATCTAAATGTCAATATAAGAATTTTAATTAGCCATTTGGATATAGAATATTTTTATTTTTCAAAACGTTGTTTGGTTATACATTGAACTGATTTTTGGTTAGTTTTTGACAATGAGCTAACCATTTTTTCAAGCAAACATCTCTTTCTACTTGCAAAACTTTTTTTTTCGAGTGCAATGCATGTGTCTAGACATGACTTCAACTTTCAAATACCATTTTTCAACTTTAAATTCAAAAACTTCTTCTTTTTTCTTTTTTTTTTCAAGTTTCAACCAAATGTATGTCCAAACGCCTGCTAAGTTTCAATGAGATTCTTGAATTTCCAATGTTGACTTACCTGGTTTCTTGAGAAGTGTTGTGTCCTTGATCACAAGCATGTCTTCAGCAGCATTCATAGATAATTGTAGATTCATGGCATCACCATCTTGCAAACAACGTAAAAACAGAGGTTATATTAAGAACATTATTAGTGGAAATGATGGCTAAGTACAGAGGACTTACTAACTGATTGAGGATACAAATGATTCTTGAAAATCATGCAACTGCTAAACACAACAATCAAGAATACAACAAAAGCACACCATCCAAATGATTTTCTTTCATACTGACTAAAGCTCTTTGCTAGTATGGGATTATACATTTTCTTTTTTGCCTCTTGTGACAGAAAGCAACTACTATCTCTAGTTAAATTTGGCTCAAAGAGTCGACATGAAAGTGAAGAGAAGGTGCTACTATTTAAACATCACTTCTCATGTCACACTACTTCAACTAGCTTGCTAAGTAAGTGAATAATGATCATATTGTTTGCATGAATTGGGAAAAAGACACTGTTGGTTACAGGTAAGGCAATCATAGGGGCACTTTTTTTTTTTAAAATAATATTTAGGTGATGTTTGTGTTTCATTGAGTATCAATTTCTGTCATGATTTTCAAGTATTGAAAGGAACTTTTCAACTAAAGTTGTTATAAAATCACTTAGGAAATTTTAAAGGGTCAATAGAAACTACAAATATAGTAAGTAAATTAACTATAAATACCTTACCATTAATTCATTGAAGTTAAAATGACAATCAAATTTTGCTGGCATATTTTACCTATCTTCCACTTATAATAGCTAAAACATGCACTTACTAGTAATATTTCACCTATCAGTCAAATAGGATGACTACTTTTTATCAATTTATTTATTTTTGATCAAATCCCATAACTGTTTATGATATTTTAAAATCTTTAGAATCTTAAATTCCGTTAAAATGGATGGAACTTATTGAAGTTAAAATGATAATCAAATTTAACTGATATATTTCATCTATCTTTCAATTATAATAGCTAAAACATGCACTTACTAGTAATATTTCACCTATAAGTCCAATAGGATGACTACGTTTCATCAATCTATTTATCTTTGATTAAATCCTGTAACTGTTTATAATATTTAAGAATCTCTAAAATCTTAAATTCCATTAAAATGGATGGAATTTATTGAAGTTAAAATGATAATCAAATTTGGCCGACATATTTCACCTTTCACTTATGATAGCTAAAACATACACTTTGTAGTAATATTTCACCTATCAGTCCAATAGGATGACTACCTTTCATCAATCTATTTATCTCTAATCAAATCCCATAACTGTTTAGGATATTTTAGAATCTCTAAAATCTAAAATTCCGTTAAAATGGATGGAACTATTGAAGTTAAAATGATAACCACATTTTGCTAACATACTTCACCTATCTTTCACTTATAATGGCTAAAGCATGCACTTACTAGTAATATTTCACCTATAAGTCCAATTGGATGAGCACCTTTCATCAATTTATTTATCTTTAATCAACTCCCGCAACTGTTTATGATATTTTAGGATTTATAAAATTCGAAACTCCGTTAAAATGGATGGAACTTATTGAAGTTAAAATGATAACCGAATTTGGCTAACATAATTCACCTATCTTCCATTTATAATAGCTAAAACATACACTTACTAGTAATATTTCACATATAAGTCCAATAAATAACCACCTTTTATCAATTTATTTATCTCTGATCAACTCCCGCAAACGTTTATGATATTTTAGGAGTTATAAAATTCAAAACTTCGTTAAAATAGATGAAAAACTTAACAGAGCGATGCCTTTGGTTAATTTTGAAAAACTACAAGGATATTTTCACTCAATTGAAATATTATAAGGATGTTGTTTAAGCTAAACTAAAACAATAAAATGATTTTGGTCAAAAATCCATACGGGTCCCGTACATTTATGTTGACTTACCTATACCCCTTCAGTAAGTTGAAGGTAATACTAAAAAAATCAAGCAATAATCAATTATACGATGAAAAAGGAAAAAAATAATTGTAAAAAGAAAAAATAAATCTGCATTTAAAATTAGGGGTGTATATAGTCCTGATTAGTTTGGATTTTTTAAATATCAAATCAAATCGATTGTTTCGATTTTTAAATTTACAAATCAATAAAAGTCGAATTTTTCAATTTCGGGGTTTTTCAAAATTCTTTTTTCCGATAAAGTCTCCATACAAAACATACAATTTATACTTGAAATATTTCTTAATTTTATCTAAGGTGTTTCATAATAAGAAAATAACATAAAATATGAGATGAGTGTTGACATTAAACTAAAATATTCAACAAAGAAAATAATGAAGTCGCATAAAATAAATATTGATAATTAATAAGTTATAATAAAAATGATCATACTCTAAAAATAGTAAGTTATGCCACGTAAAGTATGACTAATAAGTATTAATTAAATAACTAAACATTAAAAAAATTAAGTTATTTGTTTTCACGGTGTAAATTAATCTGCAAAATTAAAGAACGTTTATCTAATATATATTATTGTCATTCCTGGTGTTGAAATTATTTTTTTTTGTTAGTACTAATATTGATTCAGTTTTGGTTTGAGCGTTATTTGCGTTAATAACATGCATCTATGAACTATAAAACTTATTTGATCATTCAAAATTCTAAGTCAAAACTTGAAATAATACATGTTAAAAGACAAAAATTATGAAAAAGTTTAAGAAGAATATATAAATTAATAAAATATTTATAAAAATTATATACATATAATGTGGGGCTAGTTTGATTCGATTTGACTTTTTTTAATTAAAACCAAACTAAACCAATCACGGTCAAAAATTTTATTTCAACATCAAATCAAATCGAACCAAATTATTAGTTAATTTTTTTCTTGATTTGACTCGAATTGATACAATTTATTAATTTTCTTTATATGCTCCTGTTCAAAATCATGATCACCGTCAAAGAATTATACATTATAAACGCATGTCACCTGCCCTCGTTAATTAGGTTCAAAACATATGATCCAATTGAGCATACGATTACAAAGAAATTGGGGGTAAAGAAAAAGTCTTACCTGCCTGTTATATTTTAATAATTCTTTCATATTTACTTGGAACGTTAAACTTGCATTATAATTCTTGGTAGAGAATTTATGTTAGCATAAATTTCTATGTCCTTACATGTGAATTTCGGAGTATGATCTATAATGTCTTGATAGATCATATTATTAAGTAATATTTTATATTCAAGTAATCAAGTCAATCAATACTCAATCTTTATGAATCATATCAGATTTAAACATTAATTCATATACTTTCTTAAGGACAAGTGTCACGCAATTCAGATAAATTTTTTTAAAGAATATTTATTTTCAGGTATAAGTTAAGTGTTATTTAATTCGTAAAAATATTTTTACCCTTAATATTTAAAAAAAAAAAATTATCGGGCACAGGTTAGCCCTAGGAAAGCCCAAGTTCATATTATTAAATTTATGCTTCAAAGCACAAGTTATCCTAAAACATAAGTTCAATGTATGAATATCTTTAGGCATAATGCTCTAAAACTGAACTTATGCTCCTAAGCACAAGTCAATGCTACTGAACGTGTACTATACTTATTGAACTTACGCCCAAGACACAAGCCTATATTACTGAATTTCTATTTCAAGGTATAAGTTTATGCTACTGAACGTATACCCAAGGTACAAGTTTATACTACTGAACTTATGTCTTGAGGCATAACCCATGTTAGCTTATGTCTTGAGATATTTTTTTGCCTTGTGAATTTTTTTTAAATTATTTTGCTGTTAGAAGCATTTTTGGTATACCTTTTTTGTTATTTAAAGTATTGAAGGGCAAAATAAAGACAATAAATTTGAGGCTCAAAAATTAAAGACTATCTCAAAATAAAGACACTTGTGCAAATAATCCTAAAAGTTTCGTGAGGAAATTCGTTTTGACAGCGTCATGTAATTTATATTTGCTTTTTAAATCTTTTTGTATATATACCCAATTCAAACACTCTTTGTATTTATAGTTATACTTTGACAAAACCAAAACTTAATATACGATATGCGAAGTTACATACAAGTGAAGATCATGCGTAATAGGTTAATTGCTTGCGTAAGATATATACGACTAAAATTTAAATAAAAATTATTTTAGTGTACCAAAAAATTTAACTACGTGAATAGTAAGATTCAAAGAAAAAGCTACTGCTGCAGCCACAAAACCTATTTCTATGAGTCTTTGTTAAAATCATCCAGAGACACCGTACATTTAACATTGTCCCGAACTGAGTACACGTGCAAAAAACTTTAAAAAGCAAATAAAGTTAAATGGCCACGTCAAACTCAAGTATCCATGTACTTTGCCCTCTTAGTCCTCCCAGTCGGTTTCACAGCCTTTTCAAAATATATTTTGGTGTTATGTTTTTCAACAAAAAATCTTATTTCAAAGTAACGCATGAGAAATTTTTGCAGGTCCTTTTTCTTTTTTCTTTTTTTAAGTTATAAAAGGTTACAAAATTTTCCAAAATGGAGAATTTTTTTTGGGAAATAGCTTAAATTTATATATTAAGATAAGTAAATGATTGGCCTTCTAGTACATGATGTGTCACATAGCAGAACCACAAAACTGTATTAGAGTTCCTAGACGACTCCTAGAAGATAAACCGTCTAATAGGTCAAAATCTTTTGTTTAGTTTTATTTCAATTGGATAAAAATGCAGATTCAGTACACTATCTCCACAGGTAATGTTGTTTCTTCCACTCTCTTTTGAGCCTTCCTTGCCTAAATAAACAACAACAAATAAACAAAAAAAACTTATCAGTTATGGGAAAACTGAAAATTCTCAAGTAACCATTCAGTGTGGGAGTTCCACTTACTTCTTGTTCCCAGTTGGTGCGTAGAGTAATGAAAAGAAGAGACAACGCTTGTACTAGAAGTGCACAAATTATACCCAACCATAATCCCTGTTTGTTTTGAAAGAAAAGGAAAAAAGTTAATCAAATCTTCATGACAAGAAGATACAGAAAGGTTTTAACTATCAGTGCAGTTTCACTTGTGACAGTAAGTCGTTACCTTCCCCCCAATGTGAAGAACAAAAGCCATCAAGACAGCTGAAGGAATTCCCACCAAATAATAGGATCCAAGGTTAATAACTGCCCCAATCTTCTGCCATCCAAATCCTCTTACAGCACCTGGATGTGAAATTAGATCAACAAAAAACATAATCTTATTCGTTTCTTCTTCAACTCCAAATACAGGCATGGTCATGCTCACGAATCATTGTGATTGACAGTTAGTATCAATGGAGTAGCATTTACTCAGAGGCAGAGACAAGATTTTAAGGATAGAGTAAGAAGAATTATTGTATCTTCAACTAGATGTATATGGCCTTTAGACAAATCTGTTGCATCTTATATAAGTACGAACCTGAGAGAACACATTGAAGGCCATCCATGAAATTTGATGTTGCAAGAAGTGGCATCATGACGGCTATGTATCTAATAACTTCAGTCTCATTGCTGTAAGCATATCCCCATATGTTACGTATCAATATCATGACCAATCCCAAAACAAACCCCTCAATAACAGCCACCGCTAATACAACATACAGCGCCAAACGTGCAAGTTGAGGATGACCTGCTCCTAGTTCATTTGAGACTCGTGTACTGCGTTGCACAAAAAAAATGTTATCCCATAAATCTTTATTGAAGAAATAGGACCCAAAGATGCATCTCCCATCTTCAACTACTTGGTTAATTTTTTTCAATCTTCATAACTAGCAGAGTTCTGACAAGTAAATCACTGCTGCTAATCTTTCACGAGGTTGCACTTCATAATTAACACAAACCAAAGTAATACATTTTTCGATGACTAACCTCACAGCACCACTCAGTCCAAAAGGGATCATCCAAACTGTTGCGGCTGTATTAAGACTAGGAACCAATGAAGCAAATCAGTAAGGCTTGAAACTGAGATTTTTGCTTCATAAACCAGTGGGAAGATACTGTGTTAAATGAGAGGTGCACAATTCTAACCAGATTGAAAGCACTGAGGTTTCCAACTGTGGATTAGGGAGAAGGCCAGAAAGAAGAACCATTAGCTCAAACGACCACATTTCTAAGCTGTTTGATAATCATGAAAGTGCACAGGTTAAAATCAATAAATAAACCAGTATTCCAATTATGATCCAACGACGTGATATGTGGATCTTTTTAGTGTCACTAATTGAAAAATAAAGAAATGTAGACTGACCAGACCATGATGGCCGAGGGTATTGCGAGTCTAATGAAAGTAAGCATATCCTTCAGAGCTTCTTTTGACAGTCCTGTCCAAGTTTTAGCACATGAAGGAGAAAACTTGATATAAAGAGCCAAAAACAAAAAGTTAAGCCAGTAAGAGATTGAATTTGCTAGAGCAGCTCCTTTGCCACCGAGGCCAGACTTGAAGACCAAAATCCAACAGACAAGGATGTGGATTAAGGTTGTAACTCCAGCACACAACACCATAGGGATGACAATACTTTGTGTTTGCAAGAATCTCACAACACATTGGAGCAAACCATAAGCGAAAACGCCAGGGATAAAATACAAGGCATAATGACCAGCTTCATCAGATATACTAGGATCTTGGCCTAAAAACTTCAAAATAGGGCCAGTGTTTGCCCAGATGACCGCAAGAGGTATGCTTACAACTGAAAGTATAATCATTGCTCTCTGCATGTGAATACCAAGCATATGATACTGCTTTGCTCCATAAGACTGTCCACAAAATGTGTCCAGTGCACTTGACATGCCCATCTATTTGTAAACATGGAAGAAGAATTTTCATCAGAATCTACCATATTAATTAAATGTAGTCAATTATGATATCGTGAAGGATTAATAAAGAATCTAGAATTATGTTCTATTTCCCTCCTGGCTGTTAAGAGGGTGTTTCAAATTCCAGTCAACAGAGCAATAACAACAGCAACAAGTGTTGAGAGATACTGATAGACTATATCTCATTTGTAGCTTCTAAATTCATCAATTTCTCCGAGCAGTATCCATACAGTTACTAACAATAAGGTAAAGAGAACTGTATAATTTCTAGGAAAAAGAATATGGAAAACCAACAGACGGCGCACCACAGCCACTGAATCAAGTCCTCCTTTTATGGGCTTGTTGAATCCACCCATAGGGGGAATTAAAATTGGATGAATATTGAGCTAATAGAATGGGTTAATCGTTTGAATATCAGCATTGAAATAAACTGGTCCTAGAGACGTGGCAATGTTGAAACAATCGTTTGAATATCAGCATTGAAATAAACTGGTCGTAGAGACATGGCAATGTTGAAACAAACTTAGAACTAAACATTTAGAGGCAACAACTAAGTTGGGCAGAGGCTGAGCTAGAGCTTCACCCACACTAGCTCTGGCTAAAACCCTATATTTCTTCACTTAATATGTATCGAGAAGCCACTTAGTCTAAGCCGTATATTCTAAAATCCAAAACCCATAAACTCAAAATAATCCTAGCCCCGTCTGGCTCTGAAGTTGGGCACTCGTGAAACTAAAATGATAAAGAGTAGAGCTGATGAGTAGACCAGAAAGGTCTTATTTTGGGCTTACGTTCTAACTTCGGAACATAGAAAATTAAAAAAAGAAGCTGAAGTCCTCACCAAGAGGCTGATACCAGTAACAGATGTGAAGGAATTAGCCATGGAAGCACCAGAGAGGGGCAATTCTCCAAGATGACCCACAAACATGATGGCTATAAGCTGTAAAGCAAACTGCAAAAGGTTAACGCTGACGAGGGGTCCTGCTAGCCATACTTGCTTCTTCACTTCCTCAACAATCTGTTCCTTGCAAAACCCACCACCATTATTTCTTGTTTCATCAAGAGGGCTCTGTTTTTCTCGGTCGTCGATCAGTGGCGTTTTTACAGAGGACGACTTTCCATATTCTGCTTCCATTTTTGGTCCCCTCTGTACTCAGGACCTCCTCTTTAGCGCTCTCTCTCTCTCTCTCTCTCTCTCTCTTCTCTCTCTCAACTACGCAGCCGGTTATAGAAAGGAAATGTGTAAACAAATTAGCGGTCCACAAATTTTCATAACCAAACTCATACCGAAAGTGGAGGTGAAAACAAAAGACCAAATTGTTGTTCAAATCGTTTCTCTAACATCTAAAGTTAATAGTCTTTCCGTTTCGTTTCGTTTCATAACAAGGAATATTTTTAATTTTGGCAAACTTAATATCTAATATTATACTTTTTTTCATTTCAAGGTAAGTTATATTTTTAATTTTAACATATCCAATATTTAATATTATTTTCTTTCGTTTTAAAATAAGTTATTGTTTTTAATTTTGGCACACTCCTGAAGAAAAATTATTCATTTTTAAAAAGAAAAATATATTTTTACCCATTTACCGTTAATAAATATTTAAAAAAAAACGTAATCTTTTAATATTTTTTGGTTATGTAAAATTCTTTCTTCTTGATTATGTAAGACACCATTTATTTTAAAATAAAATTAAAAAACTAAAATATTATTTATTTTAAAATAAAAAATATAATAAAATATATATATTAATTATATTTTTTTAAAGAGTATATAAAAGTCAAAATGAATAAGTAAAAATCAAGAAAAGAAGTAAATTTCCTTCTGTTAAGTAAATTATACTGTTATTTCTAAGTTAAACATAACCCAAGAAAATGCCAAATTGATAGCTAAATTATTAGTTTCAACCTTAATTAAAAAGATTCATATTTTATTTATTTATCAATCTTTTATATTAAATTTTACCAAGTAACTTAGGAGAAGTATTGAATGAAAGCAAGTGGCAGAGTACAAGGACATAAATGAGATATTCAGAGATGGTAAAGCTGGGTAGTCGAGTAAGCCCATGCCCACAATTTATATGCAAAATTGGTACTGAAAAGCTTTCTGGCATCGGGAACTTTCTACTCCCTACGTCACAAATTATTTCATCTGATTTTTTGAAAATAATTATTTTAAGGTATTCTTTTTTTGTTTTTTAGTTAATATGTGTATTTTAACAAAACAAAATAAATTTAAATATATTTTTTAAATTTTATTTTTAGTACTAAATAATTTTAGAATTAATATGCACGTACATAAATAATTACTAAAGAATTAATAGTAAGTGAGATATTAGTTAAATTGCACTTCTACTTCATTTTTTTAAAAGTTGTGCGAACTTTATCCTGACAACTAAAATGAAATCAAGAGAGTATTTGTCATTATAAAGTTTGAGATAAAATTAATTACTGCCTCCATTTCAAAATAAGTGGTGCTTTTAGCTTGGGCACACCCCTTAAGAAAACTACTCATTTTTAAAACATATATATATTTTCATCCACTTACCTCTAATAAATATCTTTAAAATGATGTAACTCTTTAATATTTTCTTGATTATGTAAAACTCTATCTGTTTAAATGAGAATAAAATTGAAAGTACATCATTAATGTCTTCTTGATTATGTAAAACACCACTTATTTTAAAATAAAATCAAAAGATCAAAACACTATTTATTTTAAAACCGAGTAAGTAAGTAATATTTTAACTTTTAAATTTTATTTTAAAATTTTTATTTAAAATAATATTTTAAATTACTAAACTTATATAGTTACCCAATATTCAAAACCCATAATATATAACCCATAAAAAAATTAGATTGGAAAAAGCTGTATATTTTGATTAGTGGAACGAAATGAGTTTCTTACTTCTTATGAAATAAAATGAATTAATATATATATAAAGTCATATGTATTGCAAAATGCTACTTAAGTTATATAAACTATAAAGTCAGTCTTAAATAGCTATTTGATATTTGAAATTTAAAGTTTACAAAATGGTTAATTTAGTAGTATATTTTTATGAGTTTAATATTTAAAGTTTTCTTAGTATTGTTATAATTTTATTTGTTTATTTGCATAAAAAATTATTTTAAGAATAGTGAATTAAATTATTAAAAAATTAAATCAAATCAAATTAAATCAAACGAATTCAATTGATATTTAATGCATATTTTTTCATAATTAAAAATTAAACTATAAAATTAAATTTTAATAAAACTGAACCAAAAAACAAACATCTATCCCTAAATAATAATATAATAATATTTCACTTTTCACCTTTTATATCTTGTTTCCCGCTGAGGGAGATCGGCGAGGAACAAGAAAATTCTCGAATGGGCTAATAAAGGAGAACTTTCTTATTTTATTTCAAACGTACAAAATTTGCTAATTTACTGGAAAAATTAATTAATTTCTCCTTATTAGTATTATTTTTAAAAAAATATAAAATTCTTAATTATTAAATAAATATTTAATTAAAAAATTATAATTTTAAATATAAATATAAATTAAAATAATTAAAGATTAACTTTTTTGAAAGATGCCTCTAAATTAATAATAAATAATTTGAGACAAAAATAATAATAAACCGAGAGCTCAGAATCCAAAAGCTGCACTAATATCCTAGATTTTATCAAATTCTGAATAAATCAAAACGAAATTAACAAAAGAAAATTGTCAAAGTTTTGAGTTTATGGTGAAATTTAACTTTGACATTGAGAAACCTAACACGTCGTGCTAATCGTTTATTGTGGAGCAAGTAAGTACTTTGTCAATATTCATCTACATACATACAAGTTGTTTCAGGGAAAGCTATCCTACCTCTTCTTTCCTTGGAAGTTGAATTTGGTGGGAGTAGATATTTGTAAAGATGCTTAGCTTGTTGGATTGAATGAAACTAAAATCTAATTACATTTCCTACTATAAATATTATTCTACAGCATATCTTCACTACCTAAGATTAAATTATAATAATAACATATTTAATATAATTTTATAAAATAAAATTAAAAAAAATACGATAAAGTGCACATAAATCTTAGCTATAGATCGATGTTTAAAGAAATATATTTTCAAAAAAGAATAGAATAATATCTGAGTCGCATGCCCTGTTTTAGACCGTTCATCTATTGAAATATTATATTTTATATTATAGAAAGGCAGGATATTTTATTTAAGGCAAGGCAACTAAGCCGCCTGACATTGCCGGAACAAGTGAAATGTCTTTCTCCATAACTACCATGTTTTGAATCTTGAAAATAATAATAAAAAATATTAAAAATGAGCGTTTTTTTAAAAAAAATAATTTTTGCGAGAACTAAATTTGAATTAGTTAAAAGTTTTAAAATAATATCATATTAAAAAAAAAAAAGGATGCGATTGCGCAAATAGAATTTTTTGATCCCATTAAAGAAGTCATAGAAATGATCTTCATACTAGAAATGAGAAGCACACTCCTGATAATTGTCTAGATCTCACTTAATGGAATATTATTGAGTGATTATTTTTATTATTGCTCTTGGTGATTCGTCAAAATGACCAATTATGATTCATCAAAATTTTTAGATAAAACTGCGATGATTGTCAGAATAAGAAATTTGATAATAACAAAAATTTGCAAACAGTGAGTTATGATAATTAATCAAAATATTTGATCAAATTCTGACCATATATAGTATTAGTAGACGAAATCCTAGTGATCTTTCATTACCAAAATTCTGGAGATGTCTCAGAATTTATGATCAAATAATAAACATCATAACATGATATGTAGAAATTTACAAACACATTCTACTTCGAATTTGATATACAATTTTTTTTTTTGTTTTATAAATCCCTCAATTATCAATTATGAATAATTTTCAATTTTTTAAATATTTTTTATTTGAATGACTCGATCAATAACATCCTGCAAAAGTCTCTATATATATTGATCTTTCTTTTGTACCGATAATATTATTATTAATTTACAATCTCACAATTTATTCTACACACAAAAAATATGTTGCGCCATTTGTTACTCTATCTAGGGATGACCAGTACTTTTATGATAAGCATAATAATTCTCGAAATTATTTAAGCACTTCTTGAATTTTAAAATGAATTATTTTATCTAGGATTGATGTTGCGTCCATTTTGTTTCATTTTATATTAAAAAAGCAATTTGTGTTTGAGATGAATACATTTTTTACTAGCTCCTTTTAAACAATTTGGATTCCTCGTTGGATGTTGGCGAATTGTCCAAATTAAATTTAAAAAAAATTTAGAGAGATTTCATCCACAGTTAAATAACTTTTAAAAAAATTTATTAAAAAATAATTTACGTATTAAATGATCATTTAAAGTGAACCCTTAAAGTCTGACCTCTTATCGCTTTGCCGAATTTTAGCGGTGATCAAGAATATATATTTTATTTTATACAAAGTGTTTGATTTGATTATGAATTATATATTTTTTCTAAAAGTAATAATTTAAAATAAGTTATAAAAATTTTATAACTAAAAATCATTTTATTAGGATTAAAATAAAAATATTTAAAATTAATTATTATTAAATATAAAAAATTATTATTTTTTAAGGTAGACTAAAAAAGAAAAAATGTTGAATAAATTATAATGGAGGAAATAGGATTATTCACTCCCATACCTCTATTTTAGAGGTGGTCTTTAATTGTTGCCCTACAATACTATAAGTAATTAAAAAGATAAAAATATATTTTTAACATTAAAAAAGAAAGGCCAAAAAAGAATTAAAAGAAATTGCAAGACACGCATTATGTCTCACAGAGGAAAAAAAAATTCACAAGACATCACAAGACAAAATTCCAAGACACAAGTTACATTTATAAAGCATAAATTCAATTTCAAAACCCATAAAATTATATCTCTTAATTCTTCAAACTTTTCTCGGATAAAACAAAAGTTATCTTAATTATATCTTACAAATTCGACACTACATAATATATGTTGAATCTTATAAAATTAAGTCAAAAATATAAATATTTTAATCTTTATTAAATGAAAAATAAAATCAAAATTTTAAAATTATCAAATTGAAAAGTAACAATTAAAAGATCAGCCGATCCACAGAGAAAGTTGGGAGAAAATATCATTTTAGGCCAAAAGCAAGGCTGCCGCTTGCCTCAATTAAATAACAAAGACAAAAGCTCCTGTAAACATCATGCATGATTAATATGCTTGGTTGGAACCTGCATGTGAATTTCCACATTGAATATTCAGGGTTTTTTTTCTCCTCTTGCACAAATTTCAGATAGAGAAAAAAAGATATCTTCTTTCATAAGATAATGATGGTTGCAGATTTCAATGTCTACGGTCACTATGACCTAAGAATAACAATATTTAATATAGATTGATTGACCCATGTCAAATTTTCCAACTCAAGGGAGAAGTATGCGGTTGTGGTTATTGGACTTATATTTCTATCAGAGGCATATGTAGCCTCTTAAAGCATGGATTAATTGAATTCATATCTTTTATAATTTTGATTTAGAATTTAAATTTATATATAAAAAATTATTAAATTTAAAATTAATAATAGATATGAATCAATAATTTTATAGAACTCATAAAATGTAAATTCTGAATTCGCCTCTAATTTCTATCCTAGCACCTTAATTCCTTGCACCACTTGTCAAACCTACCCTTACAAGCTTTTGAAAACAGACCAATTCTGCGAATCTTCCAAGAGGGAATACTGAAGTGAAGGTATTATAGGATCATCACGAAGACTATTCTGCACCTATATGAATTCTTACTATGTTACTTTCATAAAAACTTATCTCTTAGCAATATTATGGAAATACAAATAATGTTTATAATATTCATGAAAATACAAATAAAATTATGTTTTCTGACTGCTTTTAGAAAGGCATGGTTTCCAAAATAGTGTAAAAGGAAAGTGATTCAAATCATTGCTATTTGACTCGGTCAATAGCTGACATCTAAAACACATCCCCAACTAATCTACATTCTGCATTGATCCTCAGAGATCGTAGACAATATGTATTAGTCGAAAATCACACTCACGGATCCCCACAAATACATACATACAACAAAATTTTGCTTAAAAGGTGATTTGCTCCTCAAGTCTAGCCTTGTTTAGTGTCGCGACAGGATGACAAACCCCATTTTCGAATTTTTTGGGTAAACATTCCTGAGAGAAAGCACTGATTCTACACCCTTGTTTCTCTCTATTTCATTGTTTCGCCACGCACAATGCATATTGTTACTGAATAAATAGATACAAAAGACGAGCAAATGCTATACTGCTCGAGGAGGATGGTTCAATTTTGCTTCTGCTATCAGAAGAAATAGTTCTTTTCTCCAGACAGTAATGGTCAAGCAACATAAACTATGAAATAAACAATTTTCAAAACAGTCAACAGTTGATTAAGTTGGTTGATCCATATGGTCATTATAGTGTCTTGATACATGCTGAGGCTGAAATAACTAATATTTATTTCCTTAATTTGAGCAATTTATTTTATATATTATAAAGTATGTTCTAGTCTCGGTTCTTCGTACAAAAATGAAAACCTACCATTACAATTGTCTATTCAGTACGATTTGAGTCTCATATTGATACGTAGTTGGCTCCAATTAGCTTCAATCAGACTAATCCTAAAAATATTCGACACCCCAACAACCGTCTCAAACAATTGGATCTGAAAATGAAAGATTAAACAACAGACAAATGCCCAAACTCAGCATTGTTTGGTGCATAAGATCGACCAGCATGAAAAACGGATTTATTGTCTACCAAAATCAACATAGATTTATACTGCACAGCCCACTTCACAACCATCATCATCAGATAGTACTATAAAATATAGCGGATACCAGAACCAAAAGCACACTATGCAGACACTTAACTGCTGAACATTTGTTGAGTGTGTTTCAGACCACACATCAACTTAGCTCCAGGGTAATGCTGCAAAGGACCAAAAATTGTGTCTGCTGCTGCCCTGGGTGTGCAATGAACATATCTAAGCTCAAACTGACCTTTCCTCTGAAAACATTGTTCAAATAATAAAAGTTATCATGCAAAAATGATCAAGTCTCGAAAGCAAGTACCATAGAAAAGAAGACACACCGGCAAAGATAATGTTTGATTGCTTGAGACAAGTGACGATCAACCTCACTTAAAAGAATTAGCACTGAAAAGAAAACAGGAACTCCACCTTTTTCAGTTTTCAAGTTGTTCAAGCCTATTATGCAACAGTAGGCAGGGTGGTAACTTTCCCCACAGCGACCGTCTTTCCTGCAGATAGTCACTCATTGTGATCTCACGTTGCAAGATGGTGCATATAAATTAGAGCATGACAATTACAAGGCAAAATGGTTCTTTACCTTCGGAGCGAAGAGTAAACCGTCCAAGTTGGGGAAAATCAGAGAACTTCTCAATACAAATAAGATTATTCACCTGGCATGATTATTTTGGAAGGATCAAGACCTAGCACACTATATTAACGGAAGGGAAAGACCCGAATGAAAGAGGATAAGGGGTTTGAAGAAAATAGTTTTATCCCATATATAAAGCGCATTCGCGGCATCTTCAGAGTTGGCGCTAGGTGATAAGACACATTAAGCACAAATATTCAAAGCTAATGAAAATAAATGTGAATTACGACCGTAGAGATACTAAAAGTGACAGGTTTCATTATTGTGCAAACATCAACCACTTTCCTCTCCCTTGTAGATAAATATCCCAAATTTCCAGTTCTACTCGAATAGACAGCTAACCTTAACACGACATAGGATGATTGCGCTGTTCTTCACAAACAAAGGTTTTTTCTTCATGGGCTTCGCTGTCTTGAGATCAATCTGCTGCATCAGTTCAATAATCTCGCATTCCTCAAGAATAGCATGAATATGCAACATAGCCTTGTAGCCAGCAGTAAAAATAGCCTGAGAGAGCACACAATGTTTATTTAATTACATATGTATGAGTGCACTTATGCAATTTTGAAGCTAATTAGAGCGAATGAAATGAAAGGCTAGGTTACATTTGACCCGTACATTGTCTGACAGCTCCAAGATCTGTAACTGTGCAACAAACTCAGTAACTGCAGGTATAGGCTTTGCTGCAAGTGCGAAACTTATTAGATATCAGTCATATCACCCTAAGCTTGAAAACCAATCTAGTATGGAGTTGGAGATTCATGTACGTGTATAGTACCTATGAATATCCTCCTTTGTGTACAGTACACAAGAGTATCTGGATTAATTACACTAAGAGCCTGTTTGGATTGGCTTATTTTAAGTGCTTTAAACCAAAATAGCTTTTAAGCACTTTTATAATGTTTGTGTAAGTTTAAAAAGTGCTTTTAAACACTTGTTTTTAAGTGAAAATAACAAAAATAAGCCACAAGTCATAAGTCATAAGCCATAAGCCAAACCAAACAGGCCTGAGCCAGTATTATTACATCTCCAACCTTAATATAATTGGTTCTCAAACTGGATAATGAATTGGTTTACTAATAACTGTGATACCTCAAAACTCGTCAACAGTTTCATCAAATCAATTGAAAATGCATGACTTCTATTAGCTCAACAAAAAGTTTAGAAAAGGCAAATGAAAGGAATTTCTGTAATATGAAAGGAACGCCTCATTAGGTCATTTTATCTGTAACTTGCCAACTTCAGTTCCTCACATGTTGGAACAGAATAAATCAAAAACAAAATTTGAGAGTCGCATATGTTCTTAATCAAAAACTTGCCAACAGCAGGTGAGTTGTATATGTTCTTAATCAAAAACTTGCCAACAGCAGGTGCATTTTGCCATTAGCTCACTACATCAGTTTTTTGTTCATTTGCCTCATTCACTAGAGTATTAATTTTATCATGATCTTATTGGTTGAGTCACCTCATACATATTTCAATTATAACGTCTACTGTAAAGACGAGATTTAGGACTCGCACTGTCGGACATCATTGTCCATGGATTACCTTAAGAGGAAAACTAAGTTTTCCCAGCAAGTTGAAGACTAATGAAAACTAAAAGACCATGCATCATTCCCACTAAATAGAATCTCTTTCTTCGTTATTTGTAACCTTCACGTCAATTGAGCAGATAAAGTGTCAGTAAGACTACTTCTTTGTTTACTTTCTGTCAAGTTCTGTTTGAATGAAGAAAATCTAAAATTTACAAGATAATATAATTCAGTTACCCAGCCACCCTGTTCCTCAGGAAGATCTTGCACAAACACTCGGCTTCCAGAAAGGTTAAGGGTGTGTTTGCTATGACGGGAAATATTTTGCCGCAGAATTTTTTTGGTGTTTGGTAAGTAAGCAGAAATATTGTCCTAACATTTATATATGATCTAGGAAAACACTATGAGGATGGGGCGGGGTGAGGGTTGGAGGGGGCAGGGGTTCTGGTGGAGGATTACAGGCGGAAGTCTGTGGTAGTGTAGTGGTGGGGTGTTGGGAGTGCGGATGAACCAATCAACATGATATGCCACCTATGAAACTTGTTTTCCCTACTCCCACACGGGAAACCATTTTTCTAAATTTTAAGGAACTCGTTCTCCGAGAGAAAATGTTTCCAAGACATTTTCACCAACGAAACATGGAAAAATTGGAAAACATTTATTATCTTCACCAAACACACCCGAAATGTAACACTTCTCTACCTTCAAGGATGTTATAATATATGAGGCATTCCATTTTTGTGAGAAGAAAGGATTCCTTTAAGTAGGTAACTGGTTAGCAATGTAAAACCTTTTTTAATAAGTTGGTTAGCAATATAAAACTGAATCTCAAATATCTATCACATGGAACAAAGAGAATGAATACCATGATATGGACAAAATGGAGAACACATACCAACACTGCACAAGACAAAACCCGACAAGATGTCCTCTTCCTCGACTCCAGATAACCTAACTCGTATGTTTTCCCCAGGATCCGCATACCTAACTCTACCATCATCACAGAAAATGGCAAGTACTTTCACAGCAGCCTGTAGACCAACTTATGTATGAAATTCCGTAAGTATTCAATAAATCACGTAGCAGAATACAGTTAGGGGGGAAAGGTCCAAAGAAGATGACCTTATTTGGCATCATCAACAAATTATCACCTTCACATATGCTCCCAGATTCTATTTTACCCATAACAACAGTTCCCATGTCTTTAAATTTGTCAATAATAGGCATTCTGCAAGAAAGGGAGATTTAATACTCAAGAACTGCTAACAAGGGGAATAAGAACAACAAAAATCAGAAGGTTTGGTTCACTATCCAGTGAAAAAAATATGGAAAATGACAGACAAAACGGTAGATGAGTACTCTCACAAGAATAGCCATTTCATATATAAATACACACCTATAATATTAAATCATGGCCATATTCATTTATAAGTACACACCTATAGTACTAAGTCTTTTTTGGAACATATAATACTGTATCTTAAGCAATTTCATCAATAACACCTGCAATTGTGAGTCGTAACTCCTTGATCCCTTGTTGCACTACTACTTAAGAATTAGGCATTAAATTTTCCTTCACTCGATTATTTATTCCTTTCCGGTGCATATCCCTAATGACAATAAGCTTTGCAAATGTAAAAGGTAAGCAGCCATTGTGCAACCTTTGCACTCTATCTCAAACAGAAGAGGATCTTTACAGAATGGTAAGAACATATAGGAAAAATAAAAAAGATTACCAAGCAATGAGTAGAAAACATCAGTTCACAAATCTCCTCTTTTTTCTTTAAGAATGAATTCTCAAAACTCTTTACATCATCAATCCAAGAGAATGTCAAGCAAATTTAAATAGAGTGCAACACTTGGAAATACAAAGGGAGAAAAGAGAGATCTGAGGATGCCCCAAGATTAGCAATTGAAGTACCTTAGTGGACCTTCAGGATCTCGGCAAGGAATTTCTACAGCATCAAGAGCTTCAAAAAGGCATGGACCATCCCACCATGGGCATACGCCTTTCTCCACCCGAGTTTTCATATTTGAACCAAGGAGACCAGAGATTGGCAAGAACTGAACATCTGCAGTTCAAGCACAAAAAAGTTCAGAACCAAGTGCAGAAATCAAACATCTGCTAACACATGGAATTTTAAATATAGAGAAACAGATTGAAATACAATGTAATGATGGGAAATAGATTCCACAATCAGCGCATTCTCCTTTGGTTATACCAGCAGGTGGTTTTTTTATAAGGTATCATACAAACAGGTGGTATTGTTTCTGGAAGGCCCATAACACAAGTGTCAGCATGAGAAACCCTCTTTTCTTAGGTTTGTAGGAGGCTTTTGAAAAATCACTTTACACGCTTTATTTACTTCGATGCCAGATTGACAACAAACTATTTGAAGTTGGAGATCAAAATGAAAATTTCTCATAATTATAGAAGAAGTGGATAGAAAAACAAGTATTAGTCTTCTGACTTGGTTATACACTAAAAAGATAAATTTTGATACATATCAGCTTTTCGCCTTTAATAATGAGAGGGTACGAAATCAGCTTTGGATTATAGGTTGTGTAGATCATCAAAAAACGAGATCTTCAAGCCAACAAAGATGCATTTTATGAGTAGATAATCCTCTTTACCTTTCTTTACATTGTATTTAGATGATTTCAAGAATGGTATCATTTTTGACTCAATCTCGTCATACCTTCAAGAGACAATTGCTTGAATTAATACCTAGAATAATTAATATTATAAATGCATGTCGTAAAAAATAGATGGAAGAAGACCTTTCTTTAGACCAGTTGACAGTAGGATCATCCATCTTATTTACAACAACAAGGAGCTTAGAAACTCCTAGTGTCTTTGCAAGTTGAACATGTTCACGTGTTTGTCCACCTCTTTCATATCCAGTTTCAAATTCACCCTTTCTAGCGGATATAACCTTCACAATAGCCAAATCAAGGATCAGTTTACCACTCCAAAATCCAGAGATAGAACTCATAAACTCCATGAAGTCCGATGGAAAAAGGTAACTATTCTTACCAATACACCGATATCAGCTTGAGATGCTCCACTAATCATATTTGGGACGTAACTCTTGTGACCCTGGTAATAAAAGAAAACATAATCAGAAACCACAATGTAAGCTGACAGATAAACAAAATCAAGCACTGAAGAGAATTTGAAAATTAACAAGAAAAAATACATGCAGCGATAGAAATTTAGTGAGTATTGAACTCGCATTCGTAGTGATTCACAATCTCTGGGTCTTTGCTAGTCATAGAACTCTTCACACTAATGAAGCACCAACTAGTCTTTCAGATAAGTACTGAACCACAGTTGTCCCACACATTATTGAAGTGGATACTGAACTTTACAAATGACATGTTACATAAATGATCATACTATAGTCCTCAAATCAGTAGTAAACATGCGCTAAACTTTTCTTCTTCAAACCATGCAGCAAATTTATTGGCATCGAAGGCTCAAAATCACAAAACTAGTAAACCAAAATGGAAGAAGATTTACTGCCTAATGACGAGGAATTGAAGCGAGTTCATGAGATATGACAGGAGACAGGCGTCAAACTTCATTTCATTTGAAAGATCAGAAAGACGTGCACAAATGATGATGTTAGTTAAATTTGATTTACAGCATCAAATGCTGTTCATAATGCATGTCCTAGCTCCTTGCTGCAATTTCACTTTCCTTCCGCAAGGCTAGATGGAAGAACCAAGCATGCAAAAGATTCATCCGCACAAGAAAGAGAAGGAAATTTTCACAGGAAAGACTTTTTTAATAAGTAATTAAAGATTTTATAAGTTCAGCACTAAAAACAGTGCATCAGGCATAATTAAAGGTTGTGCAATCGCTCTAATGAGTCTAGCATTCCATCAACATCATGTTCAATTACCAGATTGCACCAAAAAGCTAACAAAAAATACATCTCTGTTTCTCTTTTTGCCTCCAAAATTCTGTTGTTTCTTTCGAGCCAGACAGTCCACCAAATAGCCTGAGGTATGGTATTCCATGTTTTAGAGATTTCTTACTAAGCCCCTGTCTGTTCCAACCATGCAAGAGCTAAATAATGGATTTTGGCATGGCCAACTCATGCCAAGAATTCTATAGAGATCCTTATGTTAAAAAAACATGGGGCAAACAGCATTCCTCGTGCAAAATTAACTCATTCACCTAGATTCATAACTTGTTCTCGCATATAAAAGGTAAAGCAGAGAATCCATTTGCAAGAAGTTACCGGGCATCTAATTGTAAATCTTCTTGTCTCTGTTTCAAGGAGAACAAAATTTTCACAGCAAGAGACTTCTTGCGTAAATTCTTATGCTAAAAAAACATGGGGCAAACACCAATCCTCGTGCAAAATATACTCATTCAGCTAGATTCATAACTTGTACATCTATAAACAAGGTAAAGCAGAGAATCAATTTGTTAGGGAAATTACCGGGGCATCCAAGATTGTAAATCTTGTTGTCTCTGTTTCAAAATGTGCTCTTCCTACTTCAACAGTTTTTCCCTGCACAGGAAATTGGAAGCAAGAAATAATCAATAGCAGTCTAACCTTACGGGAAAAAATAAATAATATGGAGAATACCTTCACTCTCTCCTCTTCATTTGTATCCATGATGTAGGCCATATACCTAACAGACAAAAACGAAAAGATAAGAGGAGCTCTTTTGTTTTTTTCTTTTTCCCATTTTGTTAAGGTAATTTGGAAGGCAGGAGAAGCTACAAAGCTGTAAAACAGCATATATACAAGAGAAAATGAAGTCCATAAACAAAAATTCTCCAAGTGAGATCCTACAGAACCAATAAGTTTACATCAAATCCTTGGTATAGTCCAGCCAACATTGACGAGAAAATCACATCCTAGAATGCTTTCTATCAAGAATAGTCAAGCATCAAAAAATCACCGGGCATTAAAAGGTGCTGAGAGCACAAGTTGAACTTAAACAAGGAAAATCTCACCAACTCTCTCTACTCTTATCCTTTGCTTCCTTCTCATACTTCTGGATAGTCCGATTATCAACTTGACCACTAAGGAATAGTATTTGTCCTCCAGCTGTGGACTTTCCAGCATCTGCAGTTGAAGTGATATATAATAAGCCTAAGATAGAATCATTACAGCCTAAGATAGAATCATTACCAAAATTGATTATGTGAGACATACAAGCTTTGGCAAGTTTTCACCATTTTTTTAACATTAGAACCTATGTAAGTGAAGTTGCTTATCATACAAAATGCATGTTCCCAACTGACTCCGAATTAAATGAATAAATAGGACAAACTAAAACATGCTTTATCCAAAATACAGAGACACCACAGTTCCTTGTTTCTATTTCACACAGCGGACTTCTTGAGTTACTGCTAGCTATTATCAATGCAAGACAGAATGATTCTAAAAAAAAATTAAAAAAAGATGCAAGGATGGAAGAAGAACTTAAACAGTGCAGAAAGACACCAACTTTTCAAGCTCCCTAATTCCATAAGAACTACACCACAAATGCACAGGGCTGAGTCAAATATATCTGTCCCAGTTGTTTTCTTCAGTCTCTGGACACACACAGCAAACATAGTTTCTCTTATGCAAATAGATACACCAATTCATCAGAATGGAAAAATCAGTCACAGTATCCACCTACTGTTTTTTCAAAAGGTAATAATTTATTAATATTGAAGGTTTTAAGTCTCAGTATACAAGTGGTATAGCAAAGTCTAGAATCATCCTTTCTTTTACATTTTCTCTCTTCCTTGATATTTAAAGTGTTGGATTTGATGCTCCTAGAAAGATTATAATAGTAAGAAGTAGGGACTATGAAACAACACAGAGGAATGAAAACTTACCAACATGACCAATGAATACAACATTCAGATGTCTCTTTCTATTGACTTCAGCATGTGTTGGCTTCACTTTTACATTCGCTTCCTCTTTCAGGCCTGAAATCATTAAGTAAACATTCATTACACACTTCAAGTAGATTTTGCCTGAAATGATAAAATAATGTTTCCAGAAACAGATGAACACATCTTTCAATAAGCAGGCCATCGAATTATAAATGCAAAAACTGAAAAGTAAAAATGTTTGAGTTATAGCCAAACATCGAGAATAATTGTAAGGGAAGGGTAAACATTAATTATGGATATAAATTGTTCATGTAAGTTTATATGAAAAAATAATATTTTAAAATAGAACATGAATAATGATATCCTATTTTCGCATATGTTCTAATAAATCCTGCAGGGAGAAGAATACACAGAAAAGAAACTAAAAGACAAGAAAATGACGACAAGGCCACCGTTGCATACATAGTCTTCATATTCACAACAAAAGAATACACACGTGGGATTATGGAAAGAGATAGAGTTGAAAGGAGCCATAGTTGCATATACATAATCCATATATGCAATTGCCACAGTTGCATACATGGAATCTATATGCGCAACGTCATAGTTGCACACATAGAACAACATTTGCAACTAAAAGCATAAGTGTCATAGCTGCATGTATGGAATTGGAATGGCCATAGTTGCATACATGGATTCTCGATACGCAACTGTGGGTCTTCCATATATGCAATGGCCATAGTTGCATACATGGATTCCCCATCCGCAACTGTGGGTCAAGAGCAAAACTACAACTTTTCTATAAATTGCAACATTAATATGCATTGAAGGAACGAACTGAACCATTAGCAAGACACAAGAATTAGTCTTGGTCTTTTTTCTTTTTTTTTTCTTAGTCTTCATATCTTTTTGTCTTTGTAGGAACAAACAGAATAATACTATTTTCCTTTTAGTTCCTTTTTCAGTTTTATCTTTTCAAGCTTTTCTCCATAATGGAGTAATTTTCTTTGGGTGGGATACTAGACAAAGCTTGATGAGGTTGTTATAATAGAAGTCTTGATTTTATTATATTCTTATGCTGAGATTTTCAATTTATTATTTTTATACACTAGGGTAGTCAATATCGATTATATCTATACTGTTGAATATAATCAATTAATCATATCTATTAACAATGATCTTTATCTTATTTCTTTCAACTGTAATTCTCACGGAGAAATTAACTCAAATAAATTTATTAATTTAGTAAAAACTAATCGAAAGAGGTTTTTACTACTTGGTGCACTCATTTGAGATAGTTCTTGTTTAGAGTCATTAATTTAGTCATTAATAGCATAAGCGAAAACGGTGCTATTAATCAATTATTGTTAATGTCATTGACTATTAATAAATTAATTGTATAAGCGAGAGCAGTGCTATTAATATATTATTGTTACGTGGAGTGATTGTATTAGAAATAAGTGATAATTCTTTAAACAAGGTCTCTGTTTCGCTGTCAATCGATTAACTACACTAATCAAAAGAGATATTATTAATTGTTGTTGTTATGTGATTTAGTCATATTAGAGATAAGCAATAATTTCATTAAACAGAGAAATAAAAAGTAGGATTTTGATTTTATTAAAATTGTTTTGTCTTCCTGATCCAAAATATCCCAACTTCTAAAATATTTATTGTTCTCTATTTATAAAATTGCACTCTCCTTTCATCAATTTGATTCCCTCCAATAGTAACCAAGAAAATATTTGTAGCCTAGGTGTTTTCAAAATTAGTGGCACAATATCTTAAACTTTACTATAATTTGACAAAGCACAAGGAAAATTTTCAAATGCACATTGGCCTCATCAGTTAGAAAAATGTCAACAAGCATCCTTAGAATCATTTTGCATTGGTTTTACTTCCCAAAAATACGAGGCACGTTCCATCAATTGAAAAACAGCTCCTTCACATTTCACCACAGTTCTAACAAGCAAAGGCTTTTTCCAAATAAATCTTCACGATTAAGCGAATCAGCAAAGAATTGTACCATCGACAAAAGAGATATTGCATTCAAAAATAGTAAACGACAACAGACAGCTGAGCCATGAAAATAGTATAGCTTCTTTCTGAAGAAAAATACTGAGAAGGCAAAACTGCCAATTTGATTTCTCTTCTTTTCGACAAACAAACCACCATCAGATCACTCTCGTTTACAGAGTGTAAAGATAAACAAAAAGCTGCTACTTCAGAGTGTAAAGATAAACAAAAAGCTGCTACTTTTGAGATGTCTCTCTCAACAACATATTGACATCTTTTTGTGACATAAAGCTACCATTTTAGCAGAGATGACAACAGCCGACTTCATATTAACCCTGCTTGTATCATGAGACTTCCCATAGTATTACCTAAAATGCCCTCCTCACCGACCCTAAGAGGAAATGAAAATAAGAATGCCTCACTTTTCTCAAACGTTACGTTCTTATGCACAAGATATAAGGAACCTCAAAGAAGGAAGTGAAAACTGACAGCTCATAAAAAAAGCAACGGGAGGCTAAATAAGTTGATGCCATGATTTATTTCTTATTTGTGAGATAAAGCTGCCTAGTAGGCTCCAGTCCCAATTATACAAGGCTACAAGCACAACAGGCTGATTCGAATTCAGCAATAGGCCAATACTCCCTCTGTTCAACTCTCTAAATCAGAGCCAGACTATTAGACGAATAAATCTAACAGTGCAGCTATCCTCCAAAGGTAAAAGCTGTTAATTAGCATTATAGCCACTGCTGACTAGTGAAACTTAGTAACAAAGAAAAAAGAGGGTAGAGGGAACGGGGGAGAAGAGAGTAAAATGCATCACACAGGCCTAAGGGATCTGATTGACAAAGAAATCCTCTCGGGATCTTCTGCTTTCTCAGCACTGTTTGTCTGTCCATCTGGACTACTAAACACCCGCTTTACTTGTAATAAAACTCTCCACCTCACAATGTCAACCCAATTCATGTGGAGCCTTTGATAGGAGGTTCGATGCTAGTTATTACAACACTAGACCTCCAAGGCAAATCCAACGATTATCTTATAAGTCAAGACTCCCCACAGTAAAGTTCATAATTTCAAACTCATCTAAATTTGGTCCTTATCCCCCCAAAAAAAAAAAGCTCGGAAGACAAACAAAGAGACATGATTGGGCTTTATAGACAAATTAACTTCCTGAAGCCTTAACATAGAATTCAAAATCATAAATTTGGCACACAGAAAGACATGATTATGCTTTATAGACTAAGTAACTGCCCGAAACCCTACGATATTAAGGTCATTTATAACTATAATAACTATTGAGAAGCAAGAGAGCTTCTGATAACTATACGGGATTCATAAAAAAGAGGAAAGACGCCTTCTTAGCATCTTGAATGGATTGCACATTAAGGTATGGAAAAATAAATTAGTGAGCATTAATTCAAAAGACAAAACAAGTACTACATGCACAGTGTACCTTTCACAGCTTATGATGCCAGTAAAAGTAGCTTTCAAAAGAAAAGTTATAGGAAATTTATGGACTAGACAAGCCAGCTTCCATAATGAGGTTAGAGTTGCAGCCTAATAGTTGAAACTCCATCATGCACCACTTATATAAAGGGCTCCAATCTCACCAAAGTTCTTCCCTCTTCTTCCGTCTCCTTTCCCCTATTCACGAGTCAATGCCCTCACCAAGATATATATTAAGGCCATTGTTGACTATTGAGAAGGAAAAGTTTCTGGTTATTATACCGGATTCATAGTATAAGAGGAACTAGCACTACTTAGCATCTTGAATGGACTGCGCACTAAGGTATGAAAAAAAATAAGTGAGCAAGAATTCAAAAGACAAAAAGTACCAGATGCACGGTGCAACTTTCACAGGCTTGTGATGCCAGAAAAATTAGCTTTCAGAAGATAGGTTAAAGGAAATTAGTGCACTAAACAAGCCAACTTCCAATACTCATGAGCCCATGCACCCCCCTCCCCCCAACTTTAAAATAAGTAAATAAATAAAACAAAAGAAAGAGCTTTCATAATGATATCAAGCCTAAGGATGGATAAAAGCTTCATAGATATAGATTCAGCAGTTAAGCAGATAGGCAAGAATTAGAAATAAAAACAGAGCAAAAACTCAAAAAAAAAAAAAAGATCAGAACATAACCTGTTCATGAATCTACCTACTATCTTCCACATTATCAAGTTTTACAACATCATCTGGCTTGCATTCTTCCAACATCACACTGTCGTCTGCTACCATTTCATGAACATTCAACACAAAAACATCCAAAACGGTTGCTAATTCCATCCAGAGGGAATAACAAAAGCAAGGGATTAAAGCATAGCCACACATACAGGTTAAAGAATATACAAGATACTGAAAATGGATTTGAAAGATAAGAGCAAATAATGAATCTAAAAAGAAGGAAGTCTCAGAAATATCCCTATCCCATCTAAAATAATTATCAAGCCTCCTATTTGAAAATTAGGCATTTAAATAAAAGGGTAACCTTTTAACAAAGCATTCTGAAAGTTATAAATGTAGTTTTGATTTAGTAAAATACTAATACAAGAACTTTCAGAAACCTACATGAAAGAGTTCATGGACCATTTTCAGTTCTATAAAGATGACCTATACAAAAGAAATCAACAAAGGTATTCAGTAGGCACCAAAAAAATCATGGCGCAAGGATATATGATCATGCAAAGCCCAGAAACTTTCAGATGTAGGTCTATACAAACCTAAGACTTCAATGACCTAGAGAAGCAAGGGAATGCCTAAAATGCAGAAGTATAGCTTATTACCCTGCAATGATTGTTATACTAGCAATATACAAAAAATCAACTCCTATATTAAAAAATTGAAATGTCCTTAAATCTATTAAGCACATCAAAAACACACAAAAGATAATCGGGCCCAAAAAATACAGAAGATCAAAAGAAGCAATATTGCTACAGAGTCACCAAAGCAGAAGAAGCATTCACTAAGCACATCATTGAAGTCGTTACCTACCTCCATCAATTGTATCAGGTTTTACAGCTTCATCACGTTTCCCATCTTCAGCATTAGTCATAACACTATCTTCTGCTGACATTCAAGTACAGACACAACAAACACATTCACCACGTCTACTTAAAGTAGAGACGTGTAAGACAATGCTCAGTAATTTATCATCTACATTAACTTCACTTTTACGCACTATATAATAAAGTATATATATCTAAGTATAAGGTGGTGAACTTAATACCAGATGAATCAAGCTGCAACGCCTTGATGTCTTCTTCAATATCTATCACGTAAACAACCAAAAATTTCACCATCCATTAATCCACCAGAATCCTTAGCAACAATCTCACGAGTAATCATCCATAGGGAAATCCAAATTGCTCTTGATATAATCTTCATTATAATTAAAACATACAAATACATAGCAATAATTTTGTCTAGGTAGACAGAGAACATTTCCGAACTCCTTAAACTAAGGCAACTTATTACCTTTACTTATCGAATTGAAGCATCCAAATTTCACACAAACTAAGCAACTTCGAATCGAAATTGAACAACAAAATCCATAAAAAGAAGTAAAATAATAAACCCTAGGTCGATTAACGAATGAAGATCGAAGGATTCACAGAGAACGTACCCATGGCGGTGAGCTGAATAGAGAATGATCCGGTTAGCAGAGAGGATCGCAGTGCAGAAACCTGGAAAGTTCTATTAGCAGCAACAAGTTTAAAGCTTGCTTTTGAAAGTTGGCAAAAAACTATATATTAGTGATGCTGTCTGTTCCTGTTTTTACCACTTGTTGAAACCAAAATTGGGTTTCAGGTCCAATACGGAATCGGCGTGTCAAAATGTTGCTAATCAGAGGAAAGTTGGGTTGCCACTAAAAACAAATAAATTTGAACTTTTACGTACACTATAAAAAGTTTTACAATTAGGGGTATAAATAATAATATATTTGATAGTCGGTTAACAATTATGTCTGTTTGTGTATAAAATAAATATGGTGTTTGATTTATAATTTAGTAATTCATATAATTAATTAGTATATATAATATAAGAGAAAATTCATATATTATTTTATGCAAGATAGAAAGGGTAATAAATAATATATGAATTAAATTTTGCATAACTAATTCTAAAATTAAAAAAAAATATTTATAAAATTTCTTATAATAAATTTGTGTATTATTAATATTTGTATAACTTTAAGCAATTACGAAATGACCCTGAATCATTTAAAACTTAATTATATGGTAATTCTAGCAAGCATAAATTATTGAATAATCTTGAAAATGTGATTTGTGAATTAATCATCATTTGGTTCTGACATTAACAAAAATATTTCACAGGTATGTTAAGAGCCCATATATATAGAGGTTTGGTTGTTTGGTTTTTGTAAGGAACCTGGCAGTTTCCAAATTGATGAAATTGTATTTTGGTGAAATTATTTTGTATTTATTTTCCTTGTAGGCTGTAGCCCTAATCTTTTGTATAAATAACTAGGCCATGGCTTTTCTCTTGAACCTAAAACAATCCATTAAAAGTCTTTGAATATCTTGGTCAAATATGTATGACAAATTTCTAAATTTATTAATTTCCGAATAATAAAAATTTGATCGTAATGAAGCTTTAACTATTAGTAAAAAAAAAATACATGGACAAATCGTGAATTATGGACCCATTAGATCTTAATCTTGAAGTCTTTTACTTTTATCCCTGTTTTCTATTTAGTTTATTTACTACAAAATAAACTTCAATAGCATTTAATAAACGTTAGTCAGGCAAAAATATCTCATCCATACTTTAAATCACCATTCTTCTTTTGCAACTTCTTCCTCTTCCTCCTCCTCCTCCTAACAAGAAGAACAAATTATTTTTAACTCAAGAATTGAAAACTGAAGATACTTAGTTAACGTCGTTTCTTATTTACATTAACTTTCTTTTATGTTCACATATGCATTCAGAATTAGTATATGTTGAGTTATATGAGTCCACCACCATTTCGGGGATCTGATCCTTAGGTTAGATTGACCGAGTTAGAACACACAAACAGAAAATGCGGCAAGAAATATGACACGCAATATTTACATGGAAACCTCCTTGCTTAAGGGAGTAAAACCACGACCTACCTCGTAGGATTTCTCAACAACTTCACTAGATCTGAGCAACAGCGATTACAGACTCCAGTAATCCTTTGGATTAAACTCTTAATCCAACCCTCCTTACAATAACTCTACTACAAGGCTTCAAGGCAATAACTCTATTGCAAACAACTCTAACCAGCTAACTCTAGCTAGTACAACCATGGCTAACTCTAGCCCAACTACCAACTAACTCTAGTTGATACAAATACGACTAACTCTAGCCCAACAACCAACTAACTCTAGTTGATACACCACGGCTAACTCTAGCCCAACAACCAACAAACTCTAGTTGATACACCACGGCTAATCTAACCCTCCAACCAACTAACTCTAGTTGATACACCATGGCTAACTCTAGCCCTCCAACCAACTAACTCTAATTGATACCTCTTTCTAAAAACACAAGAAAGATTACAATGAAAATACCTACACAAGCTTCACAAAGTAAAGAGTAGGTTTACATTGATTACAAAAAATCAACAACAACCTAGACTAGAATATAACTTCAGTTGACTGAAAGCAGGTCCCTTGTTGTTGTTGAGCAGCTTTGTTCTTGCTAAGCACCCGACGGCTTTTGCAGAGGATATTTCAATTTCAAATTTGATTTTGATAATCTCTATCCACATAAGAGGGACCAAAAACCCAGAAGCAATCTCATTGATTAGTACATCTGCCTTACTGCAAAAGTTGCTACAGCTTTACCAACCATCGCAGATAAGGTACACCTTACAACTGTATGTTGACTTTGCTGACTCACGCGCAAACCTGGTCCCTTACGGGGGATCATAACGACTCTGCATGGGTTTGTTCATCATCAAAATCAAGACTCTAACAATTTTCCCCTTTTTGGTGATGTCAAACTAATGCCAGTAATAGACTTCTCAAAGCTTCCCCCTATCACCAGCATCTATTTCCCCACAAATGCAAACATGGTCCTCTTACCAGTTTGTCAATCATCAAAATCAAGAATATAAAACAGTATGAGAATTCTAGTTTTTTACGTATTACCTAAACTGATATAAATACCTTAAATCGTTATTGTGTTTTGAGGATCTCCAGGTACTTAATTAAAATTATAACAGATGACCAAGACTTGGTAATGTGTGTGTGTGTGTGTGTTCATCCTCCTTCTCGAACCACAACTAGCCACAAGTTACGTCATATAGGCAAAAGTTACGTCATATAGGTAAAAGTTACCTGTATTTTTCAAATATTCACAAGTTATAATAAATTAATGGGGTAAAGAGTACTTGATACTATCTTCGTTCTACATATCCTACTTAATTGGTCACAAGTAATGTTCAATAGGTAAAAATTATCACTTAAATTGTTAGAATTTGTGGTGGATTAAGGGGAAATTTTGGTACTGGCTCTATCCAATCTATTTTACTCAATTGATGATTTTGTCCCGAAAACAAATATTACATATACTGTTAAATTGTTCACAAAATTAAAGGTCGCTCGGAGAGACAAAATTTAGGGTCATACTAAACTTGCACGCTAGGCATGAATCATGATACTAATTATATAACTACAAACGTTTGTCAAATGGGCAAATTAAAAATTGACAACACGCACCAGTAACTAGCTAGTTAAAGAAAATCACGAACTAGAAGGCAAAAAGTACTTCAGGCAGTTACATATTCAAAAAAATAAAAACAAAGATAAAAGAGCAGAAATGTAACAAACACAAAAGAGGAGAGAGCTTGTTGAAAAGTTTCACATCAGATGAAAATGAGATGGGTGAATTTCTTAATATGATTGGGGTAATTCTTCCTTCATAAATTAGTTTTTGAAATTGAGTTAGATTCAAGATTTATTTATTTTACGTGATATCGGAGCAAGACTGGTTCTAATTATTGTTTACTAATGAATGATGATGGATCCCATATTAAATTGTCTTGTATGTACCTGATGTCCAGTCTTAAGCGTGAGGTGGATATTAAAGATATCGGATGAAGAAAGAATGAATAGTCTTCTTAGTATGATTGTTTGAACAATTCTCTCCTCATGAGCTAAATTTTAAAGTTGAATTAGATCCGAGATTCATTTTAAATAATAATAAAAAAAAAATATAATACCAATCACATGAATTTTGACTATTTTAATGAAATTGTGGTAACGATGATATATATTTTGTCTACAAATATATTACGTAGCCTCGGCGCTTTGAATATCTAACAATGTGGTTAGTTTTTATTTTTTATTTATAAGGTGTCAACTGATTATGCTTCAGAACATATAATAAGATTGCGCAGAAAAATCAATTGAATGATTGAATTAACTGAAATTAAAGTGATATCATGCGATAAGTTAACAACACATGTAAGGATTTGCACAAAGAAAACATATGCGCGTATGTAGATTCAATAATGACGTTGCACAGTTATTCTGTTCATCTGAAACTTTGAATTTGAAAACACACGATTAAGTCATTTTAGGCGAAAGATGATTTAGTGTATATTTTTTACTAAAAATATATATATAATATACATAAATTAAATATTAATTATTATAAATATATATATTTAATTTTATATATATTAAACATAATTAGAAAAAATTCACACATTCTTCGTTAAATTTCTAGCTTACTAATATTGAGACATATTCATGACAAACGTACGTGAGAATTGAACAAGTAGATTCTCCTCTCGAGTGTTGTTGTTTCATGTAAAAGATATTCTGTAACATATTTAAAAAAATACTTTTTTTAACTATTGAATTAAATTTGACTTTTTTTAATTTAATTAATTTAAAAATATTTTTAATATATTAAAAATAACTTAAAAATATTTTTATTTCATCTATCTGATCAAATTTACACTTAATATTATTTTTAGGCTTAAAATTATTATTAATGACACAATTATAACATTTAATTAATATTCTGCATCAAGTCAGATTTTTATGTGGAGTAATAAAGAAAAGCCACATATTTAATTAAAATTTAATAAAATATCATATAATTATACCATTAAAGGAGGAATAATTTTAAAACTAAAAATAATATTTGAGGCAAATTTAATTTAACAGGCGAAAGAAAAATATTTTTAAATTATTTATAATAGGTTAAAATTATAAGTAAAAAAAGGATAAATTTAATTCAAAGGGAGAAGAAAATATTCTTAATTCACTTTTAATATGTTAAAAGTATTTTAAACCCTTTTTCGTGTAAACAATTTAGTAAAACCGCTCTCTTATTCGTGCATAAGTTTTTAAGTCCACACATGATCCTCAAAACTGTATTACCACTTGTAAGAGAATATTAGAGCTATCCAAATTCACAAAAATGGATTTCATTACTCAGGTTATTCTTCTAATCTTCCAACTCCACCGTGCGATTCAAAATTTAAAATTTATAAATTTTTAATAATAAATTTATTATATTTTTAAAATTATAATTTCATACCTAATATTTATTATATATTAGTAAATTCTTACATATAAATTATAATCCATATGAAAGCACTAAATACAAATGGTTCAATATCGATACATTATATCTACTCCTGTGTGGCCATCAATTATCAAATGAATTAAAATTATTTACATTATTAGTATCATTTATATAATCAGATTTATTTAATTAATTATAGTAGGTTCTTTAGTAAGGTCTTGCAATATAAATTTACCAGTTATTTATAAGTAAACTGATGAAAAAATATACGTAGATGATGCACAAAATTTATATTCTTTTCAAATATGATATATCACTCTAGCTATCCAAAATTAAAGTCCACTTTCAATTTTGTATAGTTCTATGAATATTGATCATAATTTGTATGTAATTATGTATATTTAAATAATATAATAATAATTATTATTATGCCTCGATTTTAAATAAATTGAATGAAGTAGAACGAAATATAAATATTAATACAATACGAGGCTTAAAAAACCTAAAATGTAATATACGTTATCATTGAAAAAACTTTAATCACATCTTAAAACTGTATCTAAGCAATATGTGATTAAATATTATATAACGCACCATTGAAGAACGAATGTCAGCAGTGGCGAACCAGAAATTATGTTAAAGATGTTCAAGATTTAATAAATATGTATGAAAAAATTGATATATATATATATATATATAGCATAATTTTCTATATACATAGTATAATTTTTTGACAAAGGGTGTTTGACTGACCATCCTGAATTATATGTGGCTACGCTACAATGCCAGTGGCGAAGCCAAAAATTTAGTTAAAGATATTCAAGATTTAATGCATACATGTGAAAAATAATTTTTGATTTATACTTTTATATAATTTTCTATATACATAATATAATTTTTTAAAGAAAGACGTTCGATTGGTCATCCTTTATTATATGTAGCTACGCCATTGAGAGCCAACCGTTAATTACGAGTGCGATAGAATTTTAGCTTAAAATATATATTTGTGTTAAAAAAATTAACCATCGTGACAAAGAATTTAAGAAAAGATGGTAATCCATTCAACCATCTTTATCAAAAGTAAATTAAACTTTTGTCTGATCATAAATTTTGAAATTGAAATTTAAAAAAATTTAAATTTTTAAAAATTTATTTAAATATGTATCTTATTTTTTAAAAAAATTAAAATTTTATAAGTGAAAGTTTCAATAACTGACAATTGAAGATATTTGAACATCAGATTAAATTTCATGATTAAATAAATATTTGACAATAAATTTTTCTAAAATTTATAATTAAATGCTAATTAAGAAAAATAAATTATTTTAGTATATTTCACGCATTGCTATCGTGGAAAATGAGAGATAAAGGGAAACACGTACAGAGAAATAATGAGGGAAAAGGATGGCTTTAATTATGGTTTGGTGTTGTTGAAGGTAAATAGAAAAGAGAAAGAAGGGAAAGGGTGGGGATAAATTTGGACATAGATTTACCTGAAACTTCAAATTTGAATAAAAAAATTCTTTTCATATAAATTCTTTCTTTTTTCATTTAAACTCCTATAATTTCATTATCATTATCATAATAAGTAAAATAAAATTAAATAATATGTTTAAAATATATATAAATAAGATCAATAATTATAAAAAGAAAATCCATACAAATCTAAAATTTATTCTCAATTAGTATTGTTATTTATATGAATTTTTTTCTTTTATTGTGTCGTCATATATATTTTTAGCTAAGTTTGTATTAATTAACTTCAAGCATTTCAAGACTTTTGAGACCACTTTTGATGTATTTTTTAAAAAAATATTTTCACTTATTATAGTTTCAGATTTACGAATTGATGCATTTACAAATTCTGAATCTGAATATGTAAGAAAATTTAAATTTTGAATGGGAGTTTGGGTTGTGGGGGTGGGTTTACAAAATGAGAGATGATTCATCCCAAAACCCTAAAAGAGCTTTAATGGTGAGGACAAGAAAATACAGTTGGAAAGGCAATGACACCAAATTTACTTTTGTCATTCCATAATGGTGGACAGACTTTTTATTAATGGGGTAACTATAAAACTATTATTATTTTCTGCCCTACTCTCAAGTCTTACCACACACACACACACACACACAGTACTACTGTTCATAGTCAAACTAACGTCAAAAATTGTAAATAATATACAAAGAAAAATAGGGAAGGGAAAAAAAAGGTACAACCTCCACCTCCCCTACAAGTGGGTAGCCTGTTTAACAAGACAAGAGAGGGAACTGTAAATTTGTAGGTAACTTTGGGTGACAAGAGCATGTGATATACATTCAAATGTGTGAAGAGAAGAGAATCTAATCAATTAAAATCCAAAGGACTCTGCATTGGTTCCCGAGACTCTTTTCAGTGAGTGAAGTATATAAATAATAGTATATTCATATGGGTGAAGCCAATACCACCACTACATGCATCTTTAATGAGGCTGATAAATTTAAAACTATGCATGGGATTCTTTTTTATATTATATTATTAGTTTAAACTTGATGTCGAATTTTTTTAAACGTATTAGTGGGTTCAAATATTTAATTTTGATATAGAATTTTTTAAAATAAAATTTATATATTTAAAATTATATTAAAAAATTTATTCTTGAAGGAGATTATTTGAGCAGTATATGTATTGAGAAAGAGATTTACATAAGGTGTTTCATTGATTTAAAAATAAAATATGATAAAGTTTTAAAGAAGATTGTACGGAGATATTTGAATCTAGAGATGTACCTATGACTTACGCTAAAATAATTAAGGATATGAGTGATGGAGTCAAAACCCAAGTAAAAACAATGAGAGAAGACTTGAAACAATTCTAAATAGTGGTGAGGTTTCACCAGGAATCAACTCTTAGCTCGTTTTAATTCATTTTAGTGATGGATATTCAAAGGAGCATCAAGGTGTATTTATTTGCAAATGATATAGTATTGATTGACACAACATGCAATAGAGTTAACATTAAGCTAGAGGTTTGGAGACAGAACTAGAGTCTAAAAATTTCAGGTAGAGCGAGACTAAAACAAAGTACTTAGAGTACAAGTTCAGTGAAACAACATATAAAATAAATATGGAAATAAGGATTGATACATAAGTCATTACCAAATATCTTGGGTCAATAATTCAAGGGAGCAAGGAGATAGACAATGTTGTCACACATCGTAATGGAGTAGCGTGGATGAAATGGAGGCCTGCATCCATTGTCCTATGTAATCAGAATGTGTCACCAAGACTTGAAAGTAAATTGTATAAGTGAATGTTAAACTAACTATATTGTCATATGTGACAGAGCATTGGCTAATTAAGAACTCGCACGTTCAAAAGATGAAAGAAGTATAAATAAAAAATATGCTTAAATAGATGTATGGTCATAGTCGGAGAGATGGATGGATGGTTATAGTATGAGAGATAAGACTGAAAACGAAGATATATGAGACACGGTGGTAGTGACCTCTGTAGTGGACATGATGAGAAAAGTAAAAGTGAGATGATTTAGGCATTTAAAAAGGATCAGAGCACGAATGCGCTAATTAGGAGGTGCTAGAGGTTTGACAGTGAGAGGCTTGGAAAGAGGCAGAGGTAGAGCCAAAAAAAAATTGACGAGAGGTAATTAAACAGGACATTATACCATTTTCAACTCACCGAAGCCATGACTCTATATAAGGAAGGATTAATATTGAGAATTATGATAGAAGGTTAGTATTCAGTAGAGTCATTTTTATATTTCATGTAGGAGATCACAGTTCTAGCTCGGAATACCTCATTTGCTATTCTTCTTTTCATTATTCTTATTATTATATTCTTCAATTATATCGCTACTTTTTTTTTGCTTTAGTTATCTTACTATTTTACTATCAATATTTCTCTTTTCTTGGGTGTTTTTTTTTACCTTATATTTTCAAACTTGTTTTGAAATATTTTTCTTTAGTCAAGAGTTTATTAAAAACAATCTTTTTACCTTATAAAATGAAAATAAAAAATTCATAAATATTTTAATCTCTATAAATTCTACTTCTGAAATCAAAAAATTTTATACGAAAATACTAATATAAAATGAACGCAACTAAGATATTTTTAAAAAGTTTCTGAAAATTATTATCAAAGATTCACAAAAATTACGACAAGAAAATTAATACAGATATAGAGTAAAGATATCCTTAAAAAAAGCGAGTTTAACCGAATTTAATAACACTAACTCAAATTATATATGTATTATAATTAAACAAGTAAAAAGTCAAATTTAAAATTAAATTAATCAAAGATTGTTAAATTTTGATATATAGGACCAATTTCTCCAATGTGAAATTGGAATGAATAAGATTACAAAGAATAATAAAGAAAAAACAAAAATTAGAACCAATCCCCAATGCAATTCACTCTCATACCAAACAAGAAAAAAGGCTCCATCTACCATATCTTCACCCTCCTACACCACTATATATACTCCCCCCTCTCCTTCTACATTTCTCACTTCTCTCTATTTTCTTTTGCTTCTCTACACAAGTTAAAGTAATTTAGTACTTTTTGAGTTGTTTTCAACTAGGTCCTATAAGTTACTAGTATTATTTCTTTCATATAAATATGGATCGATATATCTAGAACTCTTGTGGGTTTCTGGGTTTCGATCGATCTTTGTTATATATATATGTAATTTGTTCTTGATGGTTTTGTTTCTTCTAAGGGTTATTTTTGGTGATGGAATAAAGTTGTAGACATTTTTTTGGGCAGTTTAGTTTTAGGACAGGATTAGGGTTTTGTTGACTTTTTTTTTAAAATCTTTTTGTCTTTATTAATTAATAAGGGGGTTATGGGAGTGGAGCTCCTTGAAGTCCAACAGAGGATCTAACAGGTAAGATTGAGCTGCTGACCTATGGATTCCTCAGCCCTATCTATTTTACAAATATTTATATAGATAGGTTTGTGGGTTTGCATATGTCAGGAGCTTCATTGCCCCTTTGTTTGATCCCTTTTTGGATTGAAGGGAGCTCTACATTCATCACTCTCTCTCTCTCTCTCCCAGATTTGTACTTTTCTTGTCTTTTTTATTTGTTAGCCACTGGTATTTATTTGAGATCTAGCATCTGATTTAATTTCCATATCTCTGTAGATCTTTGTTTCCTATTTCTAGCTACTGTTTAAACATTATTATTTCATTTCTGGTTAGATTCTCAAAATTATTTGACAAAAATCTTGTTTTGACTTTTGAGAGTTGTTTTGTAGATCTGATTTCCTATTTGAGGGTTCTGAAGAAATCAAAGTGTTATCCTCAGTTCATTGGATTTGCATTCAAGTGGATCTACCAGCAGCGCAGTTTTTCCGTTTGTTTTGTCCAGATTTGAGATGCACAAGAATACATTTTATTGTCTGATATTTTGCAGTTGTGTATATAGGGAAATTAAATAAATACTTCTACTAGTTTGTTTGTTTGTTTTTACTTGTACATTTACATTTTTACTCCCAACTCATACAACACTTGCTAACTTAATATTTTAACTTTTGTGTAAATTTAATTTAATTTTGTAAGTTTGGTTAAAATAAAAAGTGAAGCTATTGGTCTTTGTTGTTTTTAGGGTTGAAGTTTAGGGCTACCTTAGATGTCTGTATCTTCTTCTTAGACTTTTTTGTACAAATAAAAGCGTTGTCGCATTAATTGTTGTTGGGACGAGTGTATGGCAAATGCTGACCCTTTATTTTGAACCTTATCGGGAACATTTTTTTTTGTTTTCTTTTTTACTCTTTATGTCGATATGTCGTCGCTTTAGCTTAAATAATTTAACTTGCGCAATTTAATGTTTTGTGTTTAATTGTTTTTCTTGTGATTGTGGAAATGAGACGGAACAGTAATTACTTGCTTTCAGCTTCTAAATACTGTCCACAAAAATTAAACATTGGAAATAAGGATTTGCAGATGGGTAGAGTAAAACAGCTTAATTGACTTGGTTCAAGCCAGTTACAGTGTCTTTTGTTATATTTTTTAATTAATATATGTTGGTAGTTGGCCCATACATAAAATTAAATGTTGTAGATGGTATTTCATTGTCTTGAATAACTTCATATTGTTCAAGGCTTCAAGCCAAAGTCTGTTATTCACATCATTTGAGTTATCATAGCATCAGGCGGCCTTGTAAATAGGGTTTGAAATGAAGGCAACACTAGCTTAGTTTAAACTTATTAACCACTTCCTCCGCTATTTCGCTGACTATTTTTAATATATTAGTTTTTTTAAATATAATAAATTTTAAATTTTGTAAAATATGTTTGAGAAATAACTATATAACAGTTAATTAAAAATTTTGCATATATAATAGCATATTTGGTAGTTTATTTGATAATAAATAATTTATATATAAAGTTTTAATATTATAATATTTGGTATGTAATTTAAAATTTACATATGATAAAACTTATTTATCATTTTATTCAAAATTGAAAGTGAAATAAAGGATACATGTATAATGTATATTGTTACGATATACTATGAACCATGTGGTTTTAATATAGATATTATGTTTCAGTTTTGTAAGACTTTTATTTTATTCATTGAATTGATAAAGTTATATTTTAAATAGATTATTTTTGCATGTTCCTTCTTTACTTATACAGTAGATAATTTATTGTATAGAGTTTAACTTATACACAAAAGATATATAAGTATAAAATTTATATATGTTTCACAAGCTAAGATGAAAATTGAACGAATTCATCGGTATGATTGTAGCACAGGATTAAATATAATTTATCTTGATAATGAGAATGGTATTATTTCAACTTCTTGTGCTAGTACATTTTGAATGTATAGAGAAAAATATTTTGTTCGACTAAATAAAATAGATTCTCTAGATCATTAAATGTACTTATACTCTTAATCTTGATATAATTATTATAATCAATGTCATTTGTTTGTTGTTTTGGTCTATCTATCAAAGGGTGAACTCTTTCGCGAGTTAAAATGTTCCGGATAAGTTGGATGATGACAAATGATATTTGTGAAATAATAGTTAGTTGAAGGAATTCATGTCTCAACCTTAAGATTAGTCATACCCCTTTATGATTGCTTATAAAGTTTCATGTGAACACTCTGCAGGTGGATTCGGTATCCGTCACGTGAAATAAGTTAAGCTTTTGAATAAATGATTAAATTGATCAATAAATTAAATAGTCAAAAATTTAATTCGATTGGTTGGTATCTATAATCTTAACATGGGGAGTTAAATAAGAATTTAATGATTGATTTTGAAAATATATCGAGGAGTGCAATTACGAATTTTTAGTGGAATAATATATAATTTATTATGGTAGGTTAATTCATTCATTATTTCAAACTAATACTATAAGTGAAAGCCTCACTAATTAAATATGTGGTCCTTGCTATGCCTGATTAATTAAAGAACTTGAAAAAGGAAAAAACCTGTTTGTTGGACAACTTCAAAAAAAGTAAGTAGTACACGTTTTGAGTTTTATACCCTTAAAAATGTGTGAATATACAAGGAAAGTAGGAATCCTATACGTTTTGGGATTAAGGTTTACACCTAAAAACGTGATTATAAATATGACTTTTTTCTCCTTGAAAAAAATCATCTTTTCTGAGAAATAGTACTTGCCTACACAAATATTCACTATTCGTAGATTATTCAAGCTATAGTAGAAGACTGCAGACCTGGAGAGCGAATTGGATGTTTTGTGTGAAAGTTTCAAGAGGTTAGTATTTCGTAATTTAATTCGTTATTGTTATCTAGTGATTCAAGTAAAATAATTGATTTGATTTATGCTTGCTTTCGCTGCGCATATTCTAACATATATATATAATAATTAAATTATACATAGTAAAATAATATATAATGCTCTCGTAATAAATTTTATGTATTACTAATATCATAACTCTATGAGCTTAAATCACTCCTAATAAGAAATTATCTCTTATTTTTTGAAGTGGATGAATAGAAAAAGTATCTATTTTTAATATTAATAGATAAGTAAAAATTAAATAAAGAAAGTACTTTTCCTATCTCTTTTTTTATGTATTCATCATATTAAAAATACATATTTATTATTTATTTTTAATAATATTTTTTTATACTTTAAGTTTAATTATTTCTTTAAAAAATACGTTAAATTAGAATTGAATAAATAAAAATGAACACCGAGTAATAATGTAGTGTTTTTTTTCAAGATAGATGTAGTGAACTTGTATTTTCTGCCTAAGGACTGTTTAAATATGAAATAATTTTTCCTGTTTTGTTAAATTTTATACGTCATTTAATTATTGTAATAAAAATTGCAGAAATAATATACTTAGCTTTTACAGTAAATATATATTGTTCTTTTTTTAACTCACTTTTATCGCTGAATGATGAAACTTGAAATTGTTAATGGCCGTAAGAAAGAATGAGATGACTGTTAACAACTATTTGTTGAATTCAAAAACTATTTAAATAAGAGAAGTAATTAGTTATTATAAATATTTTATTAATTAATTATAAACTAATTAAACTATTTCAGTTCATTCATTATTAATTACAAAACACTTTTTCGTTTAATGCTACTTTCTCCCTTCATTTTTATTTGGTTATATTTATTATGACACTCCTTACAAAGTATTTGTTTTTATTTCAAAATAAATATTGTTTTCCTATATTTACGTTTATTAAAAATAATAAATACAATAAATAGTTTACTAAATTCCCCTATTTATTAAATATTTCTTCAGAACTAAGCACTATTAAAAATAAATATTTTTTCAATATAAGGATTAATTGAAAATAACTACTGTTTTTTGTCTTAAATTATTAAAAGGATAACTTTTTTCTTTTTTCTAAAACAATAATTATTTTGGGATAGAGAGAGTAACTAATAAAATGATATTATTAGATTAATTTTATTAATTATGCTTTTAAAATGTAAATTTGACTAATATTTTATATAGTTATTTAATAATAAGAATAATATTGAAAGAAAATAATAAATTAATTTTAAAAAAAATATTTTTAATATATGAATTGAATTAAATAAAATAGAACGGAGGGAATATATATTATTAGGCTCAACTACTGCAACATGAGCTGATTATGCAAACAACAATTCAAGATCATATACCCAGTTGAAAACTAAGCTTTTACTCATAACCTATGTACTAAGCTACACCAAATAAAAAGTGTAAAATAATATTTAGAATTTTTTTTCAGTAGAATAATAATTAGTTCATAAAGATTAATATTGTATAAGGCAAAATTCGTTCTATTTCATCGTCATTCCTTAATTTTTAATTGTATATTATTATAACTAATATTGAATTCTTCCACCAAATAATTTAAACCAAGACAAACCTCATCTTCTCAAATTCCCAAATAACTTTAGTGAGTTCACATGCATGCGTAGCCCAAATTGAATTCAAAATTTAAAATTTCTAAAATCCTACGACAATCTCAAATTAATAAATTATCGTAATTGAATTCACAATCACGAATTTATAAATAGTTCATGATTTTTTAAATAGAAATGCAGGAAATGTGCAAGAATTGTTGAGTTCTCGGCCTAGATCTGCCACTGCCCATAGCTAATACTTTATTTTCGCCCTTAACCCAGCCAATGGCAGGTGTAGGCCATAGTTTATGTGCTCATGAAAAAATTCAATAGCTTTTACATAGACCCAGTTATGATTAAAGACATTATAACAGGACTCAATGTGGTGTAACCCCAAGGAGAAGTCAAGGATTGTCCAACTTCTAAGTAGTTATTATCAAATGTTCTGTTGCTCCATTTTCACTTTCAAGAGTTTGCTGATTTCTCCTCTTCCAATCTCAGGATTATCCGTTAGTATTACTGGATCTATCATCATCATGCTCCAAATGGATATGTTTCCTCCTCCATAGATAGTAACCTTTTCAATTAATCATATCTAGAGGCATCAAATTGATGGACTCACATGAAATTTGAGTTGGTAAATCAACAGGTCATTTTACTTGCCCAAGTACTTAGGTGGTCAAGTTTGACTAAACAATGTGTCATTGATCCAAATTTTAATTTCTTTATTTGTTGAATAAGCAAACAAAACTAATAAATTTTTTTTTCCTTTATTGCCTGATTAATATATCAAGCAAAATTTTTTTTTTTTAAAAAGAACAGTTTTGACAAGACGTCACATGGATCAATTTGAACTACATATTTAGCTCAAATCAGCCCTTCATTTAGATAAACTGAATTAGATGGTTCCAGGTTAACAACTCTTGCAAACTTGGGCAGATCACTTTTTTCATGGGCTAATTTTGCAACTCCTAGCTATATCTTGTCGGGTAATGAACTCACTTTGCTTTCAGGAATAGAACTGTCAAAACTCCTGATTTTACCAGTAGTTCGTATTTGCCGTCAAGGGACTTTGATAACCGCAGCATGTTATAATGTAGGTTTGATATATATACCCCAAAATGCTCCCAGCATAAAAGTGGATGATTCCGTTCTTCCTGTCGATGGCGCCATGGCGATACACATCGCTAAAGCATATTTGGGGGTCCAGAGAAAAGCAAAAACGAATCTTGTAGATTCAAGGAACAGAGAGGGCCTTGCTTTGTCTCCTCTCATTCAACAAAAGGTGGAATCCAAGGTGGGGAAAACAAAAAGAACAAAACTCTGAATCACTGATTGACTTGCAAAAATTAACTATTCATCAATAGAGTTGTTACCATGATAAGGAAATGAACACGTGCACAGAGAACTGGGAGATACAGACGCAGGCAGTGAGTTTTTCCGCATTGGACACATTCCTCACCAACATAGCAAAGCAATGGCTAACAGAATATCGCCAACAAAAAACATGGTTAAACCTCGTCACACCGCCCTAAAAAGCAAGGACTTCAAATCTTTGACCAACTTCTCCATCTAAGTCCAGCAGCGGCAAATCTTCACCTACATATTCCCTTCATAATATTAGTTCTGGTGTTTCTCACGCAACTAGAGAAAGAAGGAAACATTGCCTGCACCCTTTCATGATTCAACATAAAAACCCAGCCAAATCCAATCTAATAGAATTGTCTTCCTCCACAAGATTTTATAAGACCTAAGGAAACACAATTCCACGAAATCTGTTTTTCATGTTTGGAAATGGAAGAAAAATTATGGGAATATTTTTTTTGGGAAAATTAGTCACATTTTTTGAGGAAATTAAGAAAGGTCAGAAAATTGCAGAAAATTGAAATCATAGTATTTCTTTTTGACAAGTGAAAATTAGAGATCTTACTACACTCTTATCACCTTTTCTGTCACTTCAGCCAAATAGTATTTTAAAGCTTAAGAGAGTTGAACTACTCTTCTTCTTATCTTTCCGTTCATCTCACACAATTGGTTCTTAAACTTATACAATTGTAATTTTTATTTCTATTCTGCATTGCCTGTATCATACTTTACTTTCCTTTCAACCCTCTAATTTCATTCTCCACTTCTTTCAACCTAAATCACCCTTGTACCTCCCAAACTTTTGTATTTTATGTTTTTATCTGATTTTCCCCTACATGTTAATATCATAGATAAGTAATCCAGTTCATGGAGAGAAACAAAGCATAACAGAATAATAGCAAAACCAATACCTCATACTTCTGCATGCAACATTTTTCCATTCTCAATATTAACCTCCAGATTCCAGCCCCTGCTGTCAAAGAGATTAATATCTTATAAACTAGCCTATTAAAAGCAGAAAAGGCAATAGATGATACGCAATAAGAAACGGACCTCTCTTGAGCCTCCTTCTTTAGTTGTTCTATGTGGTCTTCTAGTTCCCCACATGCAGATTGGATTTCTATATTTTTCAGACAGAGCTCTCTCCATTGCATGGACAACGCATTGAGCTCATATGCAGTAGTTTGCTGTTATGCAATGCGAACGGATCAATAAGAACAATGCAACCCACTACAGAAATGCATCAGTACTAACAGAAGATACTTATACCTGATGATATTTCCTTTCCCTGTTTACTGTTTCTATCATTTCATTCAGTTCAACAGCTTGTGATTGCATTCTGCAGCAAATTAGTTTGATCTTCAGCCAAGGAAGGGATGCAGCAATACCAGAGAAAAGGGACGAGCGAATCATGCTCTTTTTGTAAGAGAGATATTAATGCTATGCAGAACTGGTTCCATATGTGCAAATACAGTGATAAATACTCCTCCCAGCTCCTCCTTACTGATACAAAGTATTAAAAGGCACACAGCTTCTCCCTTTTGAATCACAATTACACCAGCAGTTGAGAAGGGCAATTGTTTGACCATATCACATTCTTTTTCTTTTTTTTTATAATAATTAAAAAAAAAAAGGAGCATGGCCCTGCTTATTTTGATGCAAAAGTATTTACAGTCTTTCAAGGTCATTTTGTCCAATGCCTGAAAACTTCTTTTATGATTTTCGGTCTAATATCTTTGATTCCTTCTGTTCCATGTTTTATGGTATTCGTTCCTTTTTAGTTTGTTCTAAAAAGAATTAACACTTTTCTATAATTGGAAACTCTTTAACTTTAAACTTATGATTTTATGTTGATTGACATGTTCTAGTAGCTAAAATCCCATGACATGTTTAAGATAACAAGTTCTAAAGGTATTTCTGTATGTGTCAAAAGTTCTCTTTCTTCCTTTGACCCCGTCCAATCACGCAGTGCCATACAAAATGAACAGAGGGAGCGTGTAAAAATCATACCAAGACAGAAACAGCAGTAAATTTTAAGGATGAGATAGCTGAACAGTAACAAGTATGCCTCTGTCCCAAATAAGTTGGGGTCGGCTTCAGTTAATTGTTACATAAGGATGAGATAGCAGAGCACCACGAAAAATATAAAATTAGTAAAAGAAAAAGAACCTGGACAAAAATGCCTCCAATCTTTGATTGTACAGCTTCCACACATCAGGACCATGCTTAGACATTAGATCCAGATTTTCTAGCCTATAGCATATCAAGGTTAACTTTTGGTTACGGAAGCAATAAGCACTAGTGCACAGCAAAAAAGGGGAAATTTTTTGACCATAATATATCAAAGGTATGAATATTTCAGTATCAAAATATTTGAGGCCTCCACATACAAGTAGGACATTGTAATGTAAAAGGAATTTATTCTGATTAGTAACAGCAGAAAAAAAGTAAAACTTTGGTAATAAAGTGACTCAAAGTTCTCCAGAATCCCCATTGAGAGAGATACAAACACACTCCCCGACACGTGACAAATAGTACTATGTTTTCCAACATGCCGTGCAGGCTTTCAGATTTGACATAGAGAGCAAAACAAACACAATTCTTTTTATTCAGAAGTTATTTGGAAGATGCATTATGCAATCACCATATCTTGGCTAGTCCTTTGGCAGAAGCACTCTTTTATCATGCTTCACTGCAACATCTGTTTAACTAAACCTTGTAGTCTTACAGACTTCATTTCTTTAGACTGTAGATTATCGAGGAACTGATATGAAAAGTTTCTTCCTACCAATAAAGGTTATTAAGTATCATGTGCCATATCTAGATTTTGAACACATATATACTAATTATTGGGCAAATACTTTCTTTTGTATAATCCATAAAGAAAAAAAGAGCTTAAACAGAGAACCATGATTATAATTTGCAAAAGAAGAGACTCTCACAAATACTATCAGTTTCATCACTGGTTACAAGTAGGCTACCTGATTACTTGATGCTGCAGTAAACACTGAGCTTTTTGAAGCGATTGCTTCCATGCAGTTTCATCATTGCGTTTGTTCAGAGGCGGCACCTCAAGTCCATATCGTGAAGTATCTATCTGTACTGGAGGCTTTCCAGCTCTCACCCGCTCATATTCTCTCGCAAGCATCGGGTGATTCTAAACCAATCCATTCATTAGACAAGCAAAAACCATGGCCTCATCAAGCAGTTATCAAAACAACAAAATTCAAGACAAAGTAGCAATTTATGTTCCTCCAATAAAGCTAATAATAATAGATATTGATGAATATTTCAAAAATGGAACCCTAGAATTCACACAGAAAAGAGTTGAAGAGCAGAAGAATTGGAAGCATAGATTGAAACCTCGAAGTTGAATTTACGAAGAGGAGGAAGGTTCTTGAGGAAATCGGAAGGTTTCTTGGAGCTGCGGCGCATCTCCTCTTCGACCAAACGGTCCACCTCTTCTTTCACGTTGGGATCACCGTAGTCGTCATCAATGTACGGCAAAGCATCTATCACTTCCGCACTAGTAGACACCGCCGGACGAGACTCCGGAGGCGCCTCTAGCATCAAAACGTCGCCGTCTTTTGTCGCCATTGTTGCTCGGACCTTCTTACCGATGTGTAATAAGCCAGCAGCGAGCACGAGCCCAGACGGAGGAGGGAGTAATGTTCATTACTTTTTCCTTTTATAGGTATTCATTCTTTTCCCATTTTACCCTTATAAATATCCCAATAGCGGCGTTCTTTCTTTTTAGTAGTAAGAATTTATATGGTCCATTCTAATTAGTTTTAGATCAATTTATTAGTGTTGTTGTTACACAAAATCAAGAAAAGAAGACATAATTAATTAAAATTATAGCTGGATTTGAGCTGGTGCACTAAACTATCCTCAATTGTGCAATGATAATTTTCTAGCTTATTTTTGTTGTGCTATAATTATATAATGATATATATTTTTTTAAAATAAAAGAAATTATGCACTGACAATTTAACATAAATTTTGGTAATGATAAAGTTACCTAAACGAAGATTAATTGACATGTAGGTCACTTATGTCAAATAAAATTATAGATTAATTAAACATTTCATTCATTCTAGAATATCGGATGTAGAACATTGCAAGTATATCTCTACTCTTCTTATTACACAATGGGATTTCTCTTCACTTCCTTCAATTAAAAAGTAATTAAATACATTTTAAACGTAATTATACTTTGCTTTCTTAATTGAGTATACGTACATCGACTATCTTGACATCTATTCGTCTAAGATTTTTGAATATAAAACTAAAATGAGCTACTACACTATATTTTAGTAATTTTTTCGTAGTGTTGTAGGTCAGGGCCGTGAAGGCACTGGAAACACTCATCATTAGTTTGCACTCGCTGTAGTCTTTTAATAAGCAGAATGGGTTGCTTTAAAGCAAGCAGCTAGGTGTTCTTTTTTCTTTTGATTTGATATCAATATTTCTATTAGAATACGATTAAATTTAAAATTTTCATTTTTCAAAGCTAAATATTTTTGAATAAGATTGGAGGGTTTCAACTATTCCACCACGACTCATAATAGTATCGCTATCTTGTCACAAGGCATAAAGATTATTTTTGAAATAATAATGTCTTAGGAATATAAAATTCCAACATCATTAATTTCGCCGCCTGTACTGGTTTTGATGTAAATATAAAGGGGACATTATTAATTAAACAGTGGAAAGAGCGTAGGCAGACAGACAACCTTTATGGATATGAAGTGAAGACACGGAAGGTATTCCTCAAAATCATGCAAGAAAACCTGCTTTCTGGGCCTATTTTATATAAAAATGTGTAAGGATACTCATGATCTCATTAGCTATTTTCACAAAGCAGAGGAGAGAAGGAAACTGTTCTGTCCAACCCAAGGTGGGTTTTTGGGACTGATCTTTGCTGCTGTATCACTGGCTCATGAGCATGTCAAAGCAGATTAATAACAACCTCTGACATGTTCTTGCTCCAATGATGCAGGAGCTGAGCTCAGTCTTCGTCCCCTTTTCTTGGACTGAAGGGTTCCCTTCCCTTCTCTCTAGGCACAATAAAGGATAAAGATCACCATCGAGTGACTAGAGGTGTCAAATAGATTGATTGAGTCATACTATTTGCTCAAATCATCAATTGATCATATATGATTAGGGATGTCAAATGGATGAATTCAGCCCTACAACATGATGTATTTGCTCTTAACATGTTCATTCATTCATCCGATGAATGACCCATCAAATCATCGACGATCATGTATGATTAGGGGTGTCCAGTGGATGGATTGAGTCATACGGTATGATGCATTTGCTTTTCTTCTGTATTGTTGTGTTCCGGTCAGCGTCTATAAAATTTAGATATCAATCTTTATCATGCACGCATCAATCAAGTTCCCATATCCTTAAAACAGAAGGTACTTGCAAGCTGATGACTCCAACATCTTGTTACAAATTTATACGGACTGATCGTTACTAAAATCTGCTAATCTTTAACTGTCAAGGTAGGCGTAAGGTAGGCTAGGTATGCACCACCCTCCCTAGACTCTACTATGAAATATTTACTCATGGGTGGGGCAAGCTCTTCTATTCTGGTTCATGGTTTCTCTTGGCTATATGGTTCATCCGGGGGAGAGATTGAGCTTCAAGAAATAGTAAACGGTCTTATCAATACACAAATGTATAACTCCCCAGGAATTTCAATTGCGCTCATATTCATTACCGTAGGAATTGGGCTGAATATGTTGTTGTCGTAATCTTTAACTTGCAAGCATGGAAACAAAGGCTCAAGTCAATACACACATGGACAATCAATCAAGCAAAAGAATTCAACTAAGCTAGGAAAAACAAAATTGCACGCTTTGAAGGCAGCTTTAAGCCATTAAATTCAGCTGATGAAATAATCAGGCTGCATAATAAATTAATACTAAGCAATACTGCGGATAACAGAAAGAATGAAACTGAAAATCTTCAGTTTTCTTATTTTTGTCCAAATTTTAACCCTTAAAGAAACTAACAAAAAGCTATATGTAATGTTTTACATCCACGACTACGCTGAAGCTACACAAGAATACAACATGCTCCTACACTATGAAGCTGGTGTGCTTGCATATAACAAGGTGAAGAACATTTCTACTTCCGGCATGTCTTGGACAATTTGGATGTATCTGTCCCTATTGGGTTCTTCAAGCAGGATGCGACTCATATGAGCAAGTCGAGGTAGAAGTTTAGCTAATGGAATGCCTACTTTTAAATTGGTTTCTCCACAGAGGACCCCTATGTCTTCCATCATCAGATCCACTGCTGTTTTAAGTGACATATCCAGAATATTCTCAAATTCAGAGCTGCCCAACAAAAGGATAAGTAATCAACCACCAACAGATTTGCCAAATAGAATTAATATGAGAAACAAATACTTGGAAGTTTGTCAATATTGAACGCTTTCAGGCATCAATTCAGAGGTAAGGAATGAAGACATTTTGCTTTATCTGCTGCATTGAGTTCTAAACTTATCTTTACAAGGAACACAGCAGTCAGCTCCTTTCATCTTTTTTGCCTTTTTAATCTATATTTCTTCTTTTATTTTTTTGGTGGGGGTGGGGAGTTCAGTCACTCTCCTTGTGCTCAAAGCAGGCATGAAAAGGTGAAAATAGTTTCCATTATGTGCTCCAGAGCAACAAAAGAAGTCAAAATTTGGGTTTTCAGCTTGATATCGACACATTCCAGATTAATATTCCCCTAGTGCCTTAACCATTGTAAAATTTTGTACCACAATATGGTGAAGAACTTGGTATACCAAGCTGAATCTTGTTTGCAACACAATGGGAAAAGCAAACAGAAGTACCTTGACAAAACGGCCCGGGCCTCCAGCATAAGTTGTTCAAATTTGGATGCAGGCAAAGGTTCTGTACTATCGCTGCTAGAGGTAGCAGCAGAGTTATATAGTTTAGAGTGCTCTGGCATCAAAAACCCCATCCAGTGATGAGGGCTTCCCATGCTCAGAAAGCTGTCCAATATCTGCAGAATGGTATCATGAAGTACAGTTGTGTTGAAGAAATCCTTCAACTGTTTTCTGCAAATCAAAAGTAGACAAATTTTTAAAAGACACATTTTCGCAAGAAATAGCTAATTTCAAATACAAATAATGTATAATATGCAATCATATGGTATCGTCTGCTTTCCATCCACTAAAATGTTTAACTCCAGGAGGACAATGTTCCAACACATCATGCCTTCCAATTAGCATCATGTGAATTCGTACCACGCATCGATTTAGAGACATTTTCTCATGTCCTAGGTTATATCCGTTATATGACCTAGGATTGGATGGGTATGGTTTCTTTGTTCCTGGGGCTTAATATGCAGGTTAAAGGTTTGATTAACCCCAAACACCGACAGGGATGATTTGACCCTATTCATTGTCCATTGAATTAGGAGGTTGCCAGTGAATAATCACATTTTGATAACTCAAGCCTCCTTGCTCAGCAGTCAATAGTTAGTGCTTTTATGTCTATTGGCTTCCAAGTTCCAACTAAACATCCTTTACAGGCAACTATTAAAAAAAAGAGTGCTGCATCTAACTTCTACTGTCTTACATGGTAAAACTACAAAAGGAAACATAATGTAGAGAACAACACACAAGTTGTCTCACCTACTGCTTGCACATAGATACACTGGAGAGAGCAGAACCTGGTACTTATAAGATTCAGGATGTGGTTCCCAGATTGAAAAGTTTAGGTATTTTGAATCTGTCTTCACTCTCATTTCTCTCTCTGTATATATGTGCGTGTTGTGCGTTCATATTAATTTAAAATTTCAAAAGAACTGGGTTGCGGTTTGATAGAAATTCTATGCTTTTAAACACACATGGGTTTGATTCTTCAAGCTCTCATAAGCATTGTTCTGGAGTTGAGCTTTTTTATTCCATAGTTAGTTTTCTACCTTTTGACTTTCTCTTTCGCTTCCCTTTTCTCCACAAAACCAAATACTATTCCTCTCTCCCTTGACCTTTCTGTTATTTACTTTCTCCCTTATCTTATCATCATTGTCAGACTACAATAGTTACATATCAATGCTGCAGAAGTTCAATATATCTCCATCTTGATGCTCTCCGGCAGCTATTCACATACAGGCATCACCGCAATATGTTGAGCATTTATTTGTCCAACCTCTAGCATCATGCCCATCTTAATTTTATCCCCATTAGACACCAATTATCATATTAACATTGAACTTGAAAGTATGGATACACATTGATGGCAAAAGAAAAAGGTTTTCTTTTACAAGGACGGCAAAAGAAAAAGGGTTTTTTTTACAAGGACGGCAAAAGAAAAAGATCGCGATTGAAATTCGAAGAAAGCGGCCTGTGGCTTGAATCACATGAGACTTTAATGCGCAAGTGTTCATTATGTAGGTTAGCCCTGATTAGCAGTTTCATTGCAACTGAATGTTGCAAATTGCTCCTTTGGCATAAAAGGGAAACAACAACATCAACTACGCCTCAGTCCCAAACAAGTTGGGGTCAGCTATATGAATCTCCATTTCTTCGTTTAAGCTCATTTCATATCATCGTCATACTAAATCACAAAAGGGAAACACAGGAAAAAAAAATTTAAAGAACCTAACCATCAATTCATAAGTCCATCTCACTCAGTTTGAAGAACCAAATACCAGAACTAGTCAGTTACCAAACCGAAAATAAAAATGGAATCAAACTGAGCCCCACCCACTACACTCTAGATGCACATTTTAACTTCCGAGTGGTAAAGAACGAAGTAAGGGGCCTACCCTTTTAGAACTTCAGATGTTGCAGTTTCAAAACTTGAAATCAAAGCAGGCAGGCCAACATTGGTAAGATAGTCTGCACTGGCTAGAAACTGCTGCTCGTCATCTCTGTCAATTAGATCAGCTTCATCCTGGAGTAACAAAAAGAAAATGCACATCCAATAAGCAAAAGATGTGTTAGCTAAAATACTAGTATCAATTGCACTTCCAATAAGCAACAAAACTGAGGCTGACTACCACCAGTTGGACCAGCACTAACATAGGAGTAAGCAAACCACTGCATAATTACCTAAAGAATAGATTCACATAAAATGCCACTCTTACTTCCCCTTTTCCATTGTAATAAAGGGTTGAATTTCCATTTTGAATTTTTTGCTTGCTATAAAACCCAATTCTTCTTATCATTTTTGAATAACCCACAACCAAAGTGCAAAGATAGGAAGTATAGCTTGTGGGAACTGGACAATTCTAGACATTGAAAATTTCTCATATACTTCATTTCTGAATAAATTATAAGCAGATTATAGAAATGAAGTTTATCTAGATAAATATGATTGGTTGAAAGTACCCAGAAAATGCAACCTAGATGTACATAACACATAAACTCAATATTATCAGAAGACCCAACAAATTCTACCAATACCCAGTAACAACCAAAACTACAATACCATCTCGTTACAGCAAGTTTCTTATGTACAGACTCGACAAAATTGTCCTGCAGTTAGATTTTCTCTTGTTTACTTATCAAATAAACAAATCCTGCTGTGTCATTTGTTGTGAAAATCAACTCCGCGCTTTAGTCTCCTTAAATCCTGTTCCTGTTTCATATTTGCTTCATTTTTTTTCCAATTTCACTGTTTTCTTGCAAGTTCTTCTCAATCCATATAGGGGTGCATGATACAAAAAGCCCCTTGTGAGTAGCTCAAATATTTTCAAGCTCAAACCGGCTCAAAAGCATACTCCAGCCGAGCTTGATCTTCTAGGTATTGAGCTTGACAGGCTTACTAAGCCTCGCCATGCTCAGTATCTTTTTCAACTAACAATTGGTCATGAATTAACTTACTGTGCTAACCCACATATAATCTTGTACTATTTTCCTGAAACCCTGATCCATCCTTTCATGGCTCTACCTCTGTAATACTCTCTCTAACTCTCCCTCTAAAACCACGGCTCATCTTTCTGCTGTAACCGATGAAGAAAACTGTCTATTAGGCCTTCAACTGAAAACCCGAGAACTTAGCCGTCAGATCTTAACTGATAGTACCAGAAACCACCATTTCATTCTCTGCCATCTCCAACTTGAATGGCTAATTGATGCCCATGATCAAGCTTGTCACAGATTCCACACTGCTTGGTTCTTTTCACCACAGACCTCATAAAATATAGTAATTTTTCTCATATTTCTCATTTTTTTTGGTATTAAACTAAATTATGCTTTCATTCCATAATACACTGAGTTCCCATAGTTGAATCCATCAATCAGTGATTTCTAACTGAAGTCAAACAAGTAACATTGAGGTGGGAACATTACTCCATTATTGTTTCCTAGGATAACTTCACAGACAGAGGTGGATCTAGAATTTGAGCGTTATAGGTTCAAGTTTCCGGCTCTACTACATTCCACATAATTTACCCGGTTCTAAATCTATTATCTGTTTATACATAGTAGATTTTAGAACACATATACCAGGCTCAAACCAAAGCTACTGGGTTTGGATGAACCCATAACTTATGACTATGTCAGCCCTGTTAAGGTCCTAATAATAAAAGTCTAGATATCGCATCGAAGCAAGTGAAGATTGTCCTCAAGAAGACTAAGGTACAATGGACATGAATTAAAGCAGGTAAAAGAAGATACTAAATGCTTGGAATGTAAAAAGAACTGAACTTTAGGGAGTAACCTGTGCCGTGTTTTATTGATGATGTCCGCTCTACATACAAAAATACTTATAGCGGCAGCTACTGTTGTGGGCGCAAATCACTTTCTTGTCGTGCTCAAGATTGTTCTTTAAAAGCTAGGCACTTTCGAAACTTCTAATTACTGTTCAAGTGGTTGCTTGCTTGCTCTTGCTCAATAGTCTCATTTCATTCTTAACTACTTGGCTAACCGTTTCAAGGTGGATTATTTATATGGTCAAGTATCATTGGGTTGCTTCATGTTCAATAATTTTTAAGTGATCCAACAGACCTTGATTCAATTCAGGCATCCAAAGCAAACTCGATGAATCCAAGTTTCTCAGTGTTAACATCCAAATTTAATGTTAAAACCAAGCATCCATTACACCCTTTAGACGTAAATTTAGTAGGTTGAAGAGTTGTTCTTTTTTTTAAAAAAATAGCCGACAAATTTCCAAGAGCCATGGACCATGGTGCGCGGTTAGAAACTCGATTGATACTAAGTTGATGCCTCTACCTTAAGTTGTACTCCTATTTAAACACCAAGTTTGAATATTGCAGGCGATCTTTGAGGGAAACTCGTCAATTTCTTCTTTAATCTCTCATAGGAGTTGTGGCGCTTCCATTCCTTTAGGTGACTTCTAGAGTTTATAATATTGTCACTTCATATTACCTTTCCTATCCTTCATGTTTCGTGCTTTCCTCAATCCTCCTAAAAAAGCTATATTTATAATAATAAAGAGAATCTATTAAAATTCATATTCGAAAAAGATACTTGTTATGGAAATTCACTCATTCATTCTTCTAAGGTATCCTTAGAACTGTAAACCCTTCATCTCTAATGGCTTCTCCATCTTCTCTCGCTTTTGACTAAGAGGAATATCTAGCCTTTTGACAATAAGAAAGATTCTATCCTCTATTCCTTCATACTAAATCTAATAGTTGTTGAACCTTCAAACACTGCAAACAACTCAGCTAACAACATTTTTCCTATATTCTCTGGTTGGTTCTCAATCGATATTCACTCCAAGCTAGGAAATATCGACAACTGCATCTGCTGGCTTGTCCGGATTGAGAAAAGTAGGGGGAAGCATGGAGAAATTATCGCATCATTGATGCTATCCAGCTCTCTAGGATCGAGATTTCTTTGTACATAATGCTAATCTCCGGCTTCATCAAAGCTAGTATATAGCCCCGAGCCGAGCGACATAGGAGACCACCTTAATAATTGATCATAATTAGGCTACCATTTAATGTACATAAGTCATGTAGTTTCTGTTCTTGTACCTTTTTGTCCCTCACGCCTTTCCCTGGCCACTTTTTGAATTTCTTTTGGTATCCTTGGACCTCGGTACAGCAGATTCAGATAGTTATCACAAGTCTTCCCGTTTACAGGACAAAATTATTTCCCAATACAAAGAGGTGCCAGTGGATACTAATGTTGTCTACTCAAAAGATGAATCATCCTGTTCTGCATTCCTAGTGACCAACAACAAAGATTACAATGAGGTAAGTGATAAGGGGAATCACTCATTGGAATTCCTTTATTATGCCCACATGATTGCCTTATTGGCTAAATACTTCATTTGTTCAACTTCTAAGACACTTATAGGAATTCCTTTATTATGCCTACATGATTGCCCAAGGTCGAGCTTCCCCTCTTACTCCCAACTTCTCTTCTTTTTCTCTTGAGAAGGTAAGTAGATTATTTAGCAAAAATGCAGCAACTTAGCACCATGTTGGTGCTAGACAGTATAAGAGTCGGTAATCCTTTTTGTACCCAAGAAAAAACGAAAAAGAAGGATATCTGCAATAAAAGTCCTATTCCTGTAAGGATTCTATGAACTCTAATATTCTATCTTCATCTATTACCTCCTGTAGATTTCACCAAAAGACTAAAAGCCATAAACATTTCTATTTAAGCCGTTGTACACTAACTTTCTTCCCTTCAAAGCATCTCACATTTCTATCCTTCCACATATTCCAGCATATACACGCAGGGATGGTACACAAATCTTCTTTAGGGGTCGTTTGGTAGAGTGTATAAGAATAATATTGAAAGTATATTAGTAATGCTTGTACTAGTTATGGCTGAGATTATTTCTTATGCAATGTTTTGTTTGGTGTATTAAAAATAACATGCACTGCATAATTTCTAGAAGAAAATTATTTGTTTATAAAAATACACTCCATAAGTACGGCGGGAAGGACGTGGAAAAGGTTTTGAGGGACAGTTGTGTCTTTAACCATGTTAATACATGCATTAAAAACCTTTGCATTGCTAATACCGTAGTTTACCATGTATGAGTTATACAAAGCATACTACCAAGTAGAGTGTATAACTAATGGTTGCATTAATTATACATAAGTTGAAAAAGTGTACCAAACAAAGTGTTAGTAATACACAAAGCTAATGCATTCATTATTTTTTCTAATGCATCCTACCAAACAACCCCTTAATGGTTTACTAATCCCCTGGAGTTCCAACAACTTGGTAACTTTTTGAATGTTTATGGAATACAGTGGTAATCTTGAAAACCTGAAAGAACAATGTCCAAATCTGTCTAGCCACCAAGCAATGCAAAAAAAAAAAAAATAGAAGGTGGCTGCTACTCTCCATTTTTTTTGGTCACACATGAAATATCTACTGCATAAAAACACTCCCCGTTTATGTAGATTATTGTGTTCAAGGCATGCATCATGATCCATTAACCACATGAATAAGGGGGCTTTAAACTTCCCAAGCTGCTTCCATGATCAATTGTTAAAGCTAACTCCCCCGCTATTGAGGGTCGTAACACGCCTTAACTGTGAACTTTCCATTTTCCTGTACCGTCCATACTATAGAATCGTCCATTTGATCATGAGGGATACCATCTCTAGATCTTTAAATAGAAGGGAAATTTTGGGGACTCCCCGGTCAAAACAATTTCTCTAAATGAAATGCGCCATTTGTTACCATTCCAGCACTGTGAGACAAAATGACAAGTTGTGCCACTGAAAGTATAAAGATCATAGTACTTGGCATAAGTGGAATTTGACTACCCATGTGTCCAGTCAAAACCTAGTTTTCATACCATTTCCTAACTGGATCTTTGAATTAGCTTCAAAAGTGGGCCATATGATGACAAGTTTAAGCGCATGTCTGGGGCCCCTACTTCTCTTCTTGTCGTACCATCCTTTGTCTTCCTACTTTTCTAATTTGTAGAAGAGTGTGTAAAATGTTGACAGGTTTAACAACATGCCTGGCCTCTTGTAGTTATAAATCCACACCTACTTTTTGACATTTGGATTGGATGCTCTTCCCAAGAACAAAGAAACAATCAGGGGCGGATTAGCAAGGCCCGAGGAATGTCACGTGACATTGCTTCGTCGAAAATTTTTACTAAATATGTATGTATAATTAAAAGACAAAAGCAAATATAGAGAATATATTGTATAAAGTGACACTCCTAGACATAAATGGTTGTGTAGTTCAATTGGTTAGATGTTTCAAACTTTTAGTCGAGGTTGTGAGTTCTAATCTCCACAACTTCTTTTTTTGTTCTTTATTTTAAAAGATGACACTACTGATAAAAAATTCTGCGTAGGCCACTGGAAACAATGGTTAACATTCTAAACAATCTACTTCAAAAGATAACTTTTTGTGGCCAGTCAGCTGAAACAATTGTTTCTAATGTGCTTAGGTAGTTGGTTGAAGAAGCAAAACCAGTCTGCCAGCCCAAAATGGATGAACTCCTATTGTTTGGTGTAAAACACCTTTGATCGAGTTTTATCACGACACTTAATAGAAATCAATAGCAAGTTGAGCCTTATAGAGCTCACTTATTTAACAACTGTATTTGTACAACATTTATCAAAGGGTATGCTGGGCCATACATTCACTCTCATACAATATTGTTGGTCTCAGAACCATCTTCTAGAAATTTTTTATAAGGACCATTTTATAGAAATTATTTTAACTTCACTAGGTATCTTTTTATCACATAGAACTCTTAATAAACATTCTTCATTTTAGAAAATAAAAGAAATACTAAAAGAGTTGAGAATTGTTGTCAACAATCTGACACAGATGTTATTAAAGCTCCGAAAGACACATTATCAACACATGTAAAGTGATTTCATCTTATTGACTGCCTGACTAATTTATTGTCTCATACACATGAAATATGCATTGTACAACCACGTAGCTATGGAGAATCATAGCCATCTACAGGCAATACTTCTATCTTTAAGACATTCTAGATACAATAATCAATATAACTGCAAGATAGAATCATAGTCATGTCCAGTAAAAAGAAGCAGTTCTTACAAGTTGAATAGAGCTTCCAAGGCCACGTGCAGTATCAATATAAAGATGTCTCCCTAATATGTTGACTTGAACTCTAATGTATAAGCTTAGCATTGTGGTCGCCCAAAGAGACAGCACAATTCTGGTAAAATCTGGATGGGACAAGATACAACATCATAAGCTAACAACTGTATATAACTATTTAAAGCAAACTATATGCGTGCACATGTCCATACTTAAAATTTTGAGTCTGTCCCATAGCTCCAGCTTCTCCGCAGCAGTTAGAGAATTTGGCTGGTCTTTCCCTTTCATCAGCCTCTCCATCAAGTGCGTGAGGTCCAGTTCTTCTTCAATTCGACTACTTAAATATCGCATTACATGTGGCAATGTCGTTGAATCAGCTATTGTCTGAATTTTCTCAAAATGTGCCTTGATCCTACAGATAAGACAAAATAACTCTGAGCATAATATAACTCTAACACTATATTGTGCACCAAACGTGATGAAAAGGAAAGAGTATGCCTTCCTTTTCAGGAAAATAAACAATAAAAGAGAATCTTAACTGGGATCTAATGAGTTCCTCATTTCTCCTCTCATCCGCAAGTTCCCTATCAAGATCAGAGAGTCGTCGCCTGTGTCCGTCATACAGCTTATACAAAAGGTACCCACTTCCAAGAACTCCAAATGTAACATATACCTTCTTCTTATGCCTTCTCCAAAATTCCCTGACCCAATAAAAACAGCGTCAAAAAGACAAAACCCTGAAACACCATATAACAGTTGCCTCTTCTAGTCAATTCCCTAGCCCTACAAACTCTCAACTCTTACATCTCACCGTGAAAAAACAATTTGCAATCACAAAATATTTCTTATAAAAAATCAGTTAAATTAGCAAAAATAATTTTTTTTAAAAAGGGAATCTTGAACTGCCACAAAGCAAAAGATATAGACCAAAACATAAATTGAGTATCACTGCAGGTATAATTTCATACCCAAATTTATTTTTACTTGTAAAAAAAAATTATATCATACCCACAGTGTAGATGAAATTACAGAGAGGGAGGGATAGAATTTACAAACCACATCCAATCCAAGTACTAGTTCCCGAGGTTATCCTGTGTTTGTTTCACCAGACGCCGGCCTTACAGTGTGGACGGAATTTTAATCTACCTTTCCGGCTACCTTGTGGGAGGTTACAGTCGAAGAATGGCGTCGGAGTAGTGAGAGTGATGCCTACTTCCGACTTTGAACCTCGCAATTGCCAAGAGTAGATGTGCTGGTTTATTTTAGACATTCAATAAAATTATAGGACTGTGATTGATATTAATATTATTTTATTCAACGGATTGTGAAAATTACATAGATTGTCCCTGAAGTTTCTGTAGATTCCACTCCAACCCGTTTATTTGATTTGAAGTTTTGAACATTATATTGATGTAATCTAATTTGTTAATATATATACTCACACCTTTTTATAACAACTATATTCTAATAATAATAAAATAATTAATTAATTCTTATCATGAAATTTATCCTAAATTATTTTACTAATAATAAATATCTGTTATCATCGAACTTTAACTTCTTTTTTTAAAATCTCAAGATTATTTTTATTTATTTTTCAAAATCTCATGTCAATAATTTTTATGAGTAAAATAATTAGCATTGTATATTTCTATTTATTTTTTTTACTTTTTACTTTCTCTTTCAATTCGTTCTTTAAATATTTGATAGGAGCAAATTTTTATCCCAATTAATAAAAAAAAATTTGAAATTATCACATATGAAATTAAATACAATTTTTTAAAGAAATAACCTACTTGTTTTTCATCAACATGTTCAATATCATTGATTGAATGTCAACTCATTCCTTACTGTTCGAAAAAGTTTTCCATTTCAATTGATATTCTTTCACAAAAGCAGACATAAAATAAAAAAATTCATTATTTTACTAAGATTTTAGCGGTACTCAAATATTCCCCTTGATTTATAATTAATACATTCACCAAACAAAATATACCTTTAATAGGTCTAGTTCACCAATTTTTCATTCTTAATTTCCAATTACTTCTATTCAAAATTCAGTAATTACTTTTTTATTTTAATTTGATTTATTTAATATACGAAATTTTAAAAAATTAAAAAAAAAATTTGAATCCTATAGTTTTAAATTAAAGATATATGAAATGTAGCAAGATATCATTTAGAGTCTGTTTGAATATACTTATGACTTATGACTTATAAGTCAAAAGTCATAAGTTTGAATTTCTAACTCGTGGCTTTTGACTTACTTTTGATATTTTGGCTTAAAAACAAGTGTTTAGAAACACTTTTTAAATTTATTTCAATACTATAAAAGTGTTTAAAAGTTATTTTGGCTTAAAAACATTCAAAATAAGTCAATCCAAACAGGCACATATTGTGATCTTAAACATGTGACGTGGAAAATTGAAATTATGGAATAACTAAAAATGAAAAAAAAAATATTCTTTTTAAAATAAATTTTTTTAAAAAAATAAATTAATTAAAACGAATATTTTTATTGTTATTTCTACGTCCTAAGTATATAAGTCACGTAGTTTAAAAAAAAAAGAATTACCAAAAGATTATCATTTTCAAAAATCTTTTCCTTTTAGTCTTTTTTTTTTTAAATATATTATTATTATTATTATTAAAAAGAAAATGTTAGACGCAGGATGGGAGCATATCTACTTTTCTTTTTTGGAACAAAAAGAAGGGATCCGAACTTCCCCGTTCCTTCTTTTCAAGCAAAGGACAAAATAATAAGAAAAAGAATTTGGCCTCAAGAAACATGTTTTTGATTTATTGCATCAAAAGAGCATATTTTTTAGAAAATATAAATCAACATAGGTGATTCGTCTAACAAATTAATTTCCCTCCATTTTCTCTACTAGTTCATCAATTTTTTTAAAAAAAAAAAATTATAACAGTTTGTTCAAAAGCTAGCAAATTCCTCGATTTCAATTTTTGCAATTCGCCAGTTTTTGGGCGAAGTATTACTAAATTTTTAACTTTTTTTTTTTAATTTCTCTTATAAATAGATGAAGCATATCAAAGATTTTTTACGAATTATGTGATCAAAATAATTCTTCAATTTGTGAAGCAGAATAAAAATAAATTATTAATGAGTCAACAGGCTTGGGGAGCAGTCGCACTTGGATACTTGTACAATTATTTATGCTGAGAACTATGGTCCATGATGTTTGTGGATTTTTTCCCCTCCTGTAGGTTTGAGTATTTTTAAAATATATTAATATTTTTGGATTATATTTCTTATATGATATGTCTAATCTTTATGAATATTTTAGTTAAAGGTTTGAGCTCGAGAACGGCTTATTTCGATGGAATCATATCTTAATTCAATTGTTGATGAGTCCTATATGGGACTTGCATAGAAATGGACACGCGCGGAAAAATAGTGATGGCGAGGAGCATAATGTTCTTGCCATTTGTAGGAATATTTTGGACTGTTTTAATGATGCTCAGGTATTTCAAAAAATTTACATACTTTTAATATTGATTTTGTCTTAGTCATTCGCATCGCGCATAATTATTATTGCTTAAATTTGCTATACAATAATTTTGCCTTTTAAATTTGTATGGAAGCTATATATAAAAAAATTATTTTTGAACTATCCGAGTGATGCCGACGTGGACAGATTGTTGGGAGGGCAAAATTCTCATTAGTTTGTGGGATTTGCCAAGTGCAACACATGATTGATTGAGTTTTTAGACAATTTGATATAGTATAAAATATTTTTAAATTGGTTACCATTTTTCAAATGCATCATTTTGCGTTAGACGAATTTCTTGCAATGACTCCAGAAAGGCTGTGACATTTTCAAAACATGGCCGAAATTTGAAAAAATTATCTTAATAAACATTACAAGCTCCCCTAATTTACCAAGTGTCACCATTTAACGATGCATACTTTATAAATAGGATAGAATTTACTTGTGCATTTTATAGTGAATTTGGTCCAAAATATGCTAAAGAAATATCAACATGTTAGTGGGAGGTAGGAGACAATGAAACGTTGTTTAATTGTTTTACATATATATAGTTTTTATATTATCTTTTATAAGAGTTAAATGTTTTACATACAACTTCTTTTTTTAATTATGATTTAGGTTCATGGACTTTATCAGAGCCATCAACATTCTTATAATATTCAACATGATCCTTTAACAACCGACTTTGTTAACTAAATAATGAAAGCGTTTGTTAATTATTGTATAGGTGTTTTAAATGTTGCTACTCAGGGATTGAGGTTGACTGTTGATCCGGACTATACTCTATCAGCAGAGTATAATGACTCTCCGAAAGTGCCAATTTGACGTCGTCAATGAACTATGAGGGATAGAGTTGGAGTACGTCAAGGGAGAAGTCAATCACCAACTAGTTGACGAGGATAAAGTTGGTTATGATCAATAGCAAGAAGCAGCCATTTATGAAAATCGAAACTCGTATCATCCATTCATGGATATACATAGCCATAGTGCAATGAAACAATATTGTCCGAGGTTTCATATTTTTCATCCGTGGGATATGATTTCTCCATTTGTTGAACCAATTAGATTTGCTACTTTTAGCAATTTACAGGGTCGAAATCAAGTTGGAGGGGTTGCAAGTAATTTTTTAATTATGAGACGGGCAACTCAACATACCCTTGAAGGCAAGAAAACGGTAAAAAGCTTTGTATTATTGATGCAATTAAACCAAACCAATAGGATTTCGAAGAGATCAATGCTGAGGCTGTCCTATGTTGTTCTACAAGGAATCATCATCTAATCGATTATGGCAATGATTGCAAAAAAAACATAACCATTAATTTATTTTATTTTTTGCTTTTGTAGAATGGGAGACATAATGAATAGTAAGATTATGAATAATTGTCTTCTTTATTTGAAGCTAAAATATTAAGAGCAGTTCTATATTTGCAACATTGTGTACTTGTTTGCATGAATCTTACTACTCACTTTTAGCTTACAACATTGTGTACTTGTTGTTTGCATGAATCTTACTTGATATAATCAGCTTCTTTGCATATAGTACAACACTACATATCTCAAAAACAATATAAAATTTGAGATAATGCATGATAAAAAATGACAAACAATAACTACTTATTCCGATGAGAATTAATTTTGTTAAGAGATCGGTTTCTTTGCATATACTACTTCTTCGTGATATGCGAGTCAGAGCAATGTCCATTTCATTTCTACTTATTTCATATTATATGCTCTAGAAATTTACACGTATTAAGTATTTGCAATTAAACTAAATGAAGATGGTCATTATGTCTCATCGTTCAAGGGAAAAATCTTGTAGAGCCCGCAACTATAGTACTTTACTAATAGAGTTCTTTGACTCAATACCACGTATATCACAAAATTTTAAACATGTGAATATGACATACAGTAATTTCTCCACTTCCCATAAGAACACCTTTTGCCTTTACAAGAGACTATGTGTACATTTGTACCCTTACCATCACTTACAAATATAAGAATCTCAAAAGTATCACGCGCAATATTGTACTGCATCCTGTCTGCGTGTAAGTTGGACCGCTCTAATATTCTATAAACTTTTTTTCAATATTGAGTAGTCATGGCTTCTTATCTGCAATTAACAATATCGACAAAGAGCTTCTTTCAAGAAATCGATCCACAAAATTTTTAAAGGTCAAACGAACCATGGCAGTAATGGGCAACTCACGAGCTTTCTTCAGCAAACCATTGAATGACTTGATACACTAGTCGTCAGAGCCCCCACCTATGATTTTTCAATAGGAAGATTACTTAACTACGTATGCACAACAGGTGATAATAATTTGATTTGTCGCATCCGTTGCATGAGCTTCTTCTTCTAGTATTCTATAGCGGCCAACCATATTAGGTTCTCAAAGTCATTATTAAGGAACTTTTTGTTAAATTTGTTTTTCAAATGATGCATACAAAATCTAAGACATGCTACAGGTGGTTATAACCACTCATGTGTTTGGATAAATTGCAAGATGCCTTGATGATGGTCAGAAATAAGTTCAATACCTTGCCGATCACAAATAGCGTGCCTTCACAATAACTTAAGAAATCATGTCCAAGACTCAAAGCTCTCGTGTGCAACAACGCCATATGCAAGTGAAAAAATATTGTCATTCACATCAATCTGAATAATGATAAACAATTTAATCTCATATTTACCATTGACATGAGTGTCGTTTATTAAGATGACAAGTTTGTAACTTCTGAAATCATTAATGCTTGATTAAAGGCCCCAAAAATAAATTTGAAAATTTATCCGTTTTGCATTGTAGTTGATTGATGCTCCTACTCAACAATGCTAGCTGGATTGAAATGTCGTAGGGTAACCGTCTAATGAGGCAATATATTGAAAGAACCTTCAAAATCACTATAAACCATTTCAAAAACTTTCTTACAGGCTTTTCGAACTTTTATGTAACTAGGAGTAACAGTTAACTTAAGTTTTATAAGGCCCTACATTACTTTAATACTAAAGTATGTGTCGTCATAATTGATGGAATCAACAAAGTAGAAATTATGTCTATTTAAATTACAATGATCCTCATTATAATCTTCAATTAAACATGTGTATTTCTCAATTATTTTTTCAATCATCTACATATTATTTGAGAGCTCTCTAAACTGAATCATCCATTTACAGCCAAAATTATAACATTTGCAAATGACCTCCAATATTTTTTTTAGACTGATCACAAATAAACACTTTCTATTTTATGATAATGTGTCGTCTTACTGTATCTTTCATTTGTTATTTGTTCTTAAATATCATACCTAGTTACACATACAAAAGAAAACAGAAAAGCTGAAATAGTATAATAAAATAATAGCTAAAATAACAAGATTAAAAAAAATTGATCGGTTCTCTTATCTGACTTGAGATATTCAGGAATTTGGAGATATCATAGTGTAATCTGAAAATATCATTATCTCTAACATGCAAAATCATCTTGCCCTTCTTCTGTGTAATCCAAATAAGGAATGACATTAAAGTGATGATTAACACTACCATCATGGGAGGCAAGGGGAATAGAGGTATCGTCCCTATTTAAATTTTCATTATCATCAGACAATTGATCATCATTCTCTCCATAATCATGTAAGCAATCTCTATCCAGCTCATCAACTTGATAATTAGGTAAATCATTGTTGTTCACAATTTCTATGAGTTGAGGCAAAATGAGGTTGTCTTCAAAATTGTGGCACCTAAAACAATCTAAAGACTAATAATATTTAAAATTTAAATAAAATTATAGAACGCCTAAAAATAAAATAAAAATATATTATATTCTTCTATTAATTGACTCAATTAGGGTGGGACAAATTAAATTAGACGGTCGTGGATTGCTCGGTCCTCTAACCTCATAGTTTTGGAAACTCCAATATATATTACAATACTTACTTCAATGAAGACAAACTGTCATTTTGCATATCAAATTACTCGTATAATCCAACTGACTATCAAATACTACCATTGTTTGTTGTTGAATGAGACCCCTTGGACAACTACCATTGAAACTAGAAAAATATGTGCTAACTCGAAGATCAAACACATTATCGTTTGGTTATTCATTCTGATTAGAGTATTAAATTCTTACTTAAATGTCAAGCGTCATATGGATGATAAAGACCCATCCCAAATTTGAGTTTCATTGAAAAATGAATATCCATTAAACGTAAATAATATTGATAATTCGGTGATAACAATCGAAAGCTCAGAATCACATATATTCATTTTGTTCGTAAACACACTTACAAGTTCAAATATTTCTTTTAAATAAATATACTCCGACCTAAAGTTCATGAAATTAGCCAATATCACACACTCTAAAACAGACACAACTCTACACTTCAAAAATAATCCGTTAATTTATTTAAAATCTAAACTTGTATTCTATTCACTTCCAACAACAAACTATGTTCGACGTTGAAACAATGCCATTATGCCTAGGCTGAATCCTTGCCGTCTTTCAACGTCTTTACATCTGACACTCCACGCATATATGCAACAAAATATTTCTTGTCCAGTTTCGATCGATTTTTCACCAAACTATGACCATAACTATGTAACCAAACTATGACCATAACTATGTATGATCAAATATGGGACAATGAATATACAACTTCAACTACCTCTATCTCGTTATTCGGAGTTCAAGGACATCACATTATAGCTTACATTACAAATTAAAAAACAGGACTTCAACTTGTACTTCTACCAGATTTATAAACATAATGAACAGATTTGACTGACCCAACATCAATATATGCAAAACTCATCTATTGATTAAGCAAACATCATTTAACTAATAATCCTAGAAGAGTATCAATAATATAATTACTACTTCAGTAACACTAGCAAGACCATGATTATGAATACAAAAGGCTGACAAACAGGGTTCTTATCCATCGATGTCTTTTGTAGAAGAGAGAAATAAAGATCAGGAGTTGGGGAGGGAATAACATACATGCGAACCAACTAGATGTGTAGCAACATAAGCTTGTAACAAAATACTAAACACAATTCCAAAAAATGGAACAGCAAAACTCTCAAAACCAGGAGAAACAAGGAGAATCCAGATACTTGTCGTTAAACATTTTAAGAAGAGAAATCTAAACGTTTTTCATTGACTATGGCCAAAAGGCGAGCCTAGATGCAATTCCTAATAGCGCCCGATACCCCAGACCCTAATCAAACCATCTGTATATCCACTGAAAAGTGTGCTTCCATCAGCACTCCAGCTCAAACTGGTACAGTAAATGATCTGCCAAATGAATTCAACAATATTAGATATGTTAATTGACAACAGGACTAACAACTGAGGACATCACAATATCATTACAAAAGGTGCATAACGCACTGATACATTGTTTGTATAGACCTGCAATATAAATATATACTGAATTGCGGAACACCTAATTTCTTCACAATATAAAACAACCAAGAATAAGCAGTTGAGTAACAAGCTTAACGAAACCTCGACGAATCCAAATTACATTGGTATCACCCAGCAAATGACAAATTGCAGAGATAATCAATAGTTCATAACCTAAAAATTTACCCAAATCATCAAAAGCATCATTCCAAAAGGGCGTAGTCTCAGGGAATTGTCCAAGGTTGTACATTCCCTAACCAAGTGAATCAACATGGCAACGAGAATACTGCTACTGTAGAATCATCTCCAATAACCACATTAAGAATCAAGAAACAATTAGCAGCTGACGAATTTCATACTACCAAAAGAAGCATTAAACCAAACCCAAAGTTACAAGATACTCCATTTTATTTAAGTAAAGCAGACTGATTCGTCCTACACTCCTCAAGCAAATTTAATTCATTGTATGTCAATCATCCTACACTACAGACAATGATGAACTTTCGCGATACACACATTAAAAAAAGAATGATCATATCACAGAATTATAATATACCCCAACTAAAGTATGCAACCATGATCAAGTAAAACCACAACTGTAAACATACCTTGTTTTTGGCAGAAGCAGTTCCTCCTTCGGCAGAAGACAAATCACTCTCTTGCTTGAGATCAACTCTAAGGTCGACCACGATGCTCTTGCTCTCCAAGTCCCAAATCTTAATGCTGGACTCAGTGGCTGCGCAGAGCCAGTACCTGTTAGGACTAAAGCAGAGAGTATGAATGATGGAGCCAGCGTCAAGAGAGTAGAGCTTCTTCCCCTCGGCCAAATCCCAGAGTAAAATAACTCCATCCTTGCCTCCACTAGCGCACAAGGAACCATCAGGTGACACTGCCACGGTGTTCACATAGCCAGAGTGTCCAGCGAGAGTCGAGCGCAGCTTACAATTTGAGAGGTTCCAGATTTTCACAGTACGATCCCAGGAACCAGAAACAATAGTTGGCTGGAGCGTGTTTGGGCTGAAACGTACACACGAAACCCAATCGGAGTGTGAGTCCCCGTCCTGAATGGTGTACTTACACTCGCCGAGAGTGTTCCAAAGCTTGATGGACTTGTCCCGCGAAGCGGAGACAATCTGACGGTTATCAACAGAGAATGCCACGGACAGAACATCCTTAGTGTGACCAACAAAACGGCGAGCAGTGGTGCCGGCCTGAAGATCCCAAAGGCGAAGCTCTCCGTCCCAAGAGCCAGAGAGAGCAAACATACCGTCGGATGAGAGGACAACATCCTGGACGAAGTGTCCGTGGCCGGTGAGACGGCGGTGGGGGACACCGTACTGTGGGCCGTCCTTGGTGAGATGCCAGACAATGATGGACTTGTCCCTGGAGGAGGTAACGATCATGTCGGAGTTATCAACAGGGGTGGCGATAGCAGTGACCCAATCGGTGTGGGCTTTCATCACGCCGCGGAGGACTAGTGACTCTTGCGCCATTTTGTCAAGCAGGTGGTGTGGCCGCTCTCCGTGACAAATTGACACAACGATATCGAAGTGAAGAGAAACCCTAAACTCTCTCGTCTTGAATTTATAGGGTGTATCAATTTTAGGGTTTTTGCGAGAAATGTTCCGGGGTTACTGGTCCATTAAGGCAAACGGATCATGTTACTGGGCCTGCTTTATTTTTTGGAAAAATCACACATCATAAATATTTGGAAAAATTAGGTAACTTAGCAAACATACTTACTATTATTATAATATATAGTTATAGTATAAAATGTAATTTTAAATATAACAAATTTTAATTAATTTTTTTTTTCTTTTAAGACTTAAAACATGCCTGTATTTATATTTTTTTCTATTTCTCACCAAATATTTTATAGTCTCTCCCATCACTATTTTTCTCTTTTTTATCTCTCTCACATTTCTCCCTCCTCTTCCCCTCTCTCTATCACAGCCTCCCTCTTTTGTTTCTCTATCTCTCTTCCCCTCTCCCGTCAATTAATTTATTATTGATTTAAATTATTATCCTTCTTCTACTTCTCCATGGGTTAATCGATATTGTCGGAGGAATCAGAGCTTCATATTCTATCAGAAAAAGACATTATCGAAGAAATCAAAGTTCCAAAATTTATTAGCAATCTACCATTGCCGGAGAAATCGAAGTTCTAAATTTGATTAGCAATCTTTCTGATGGAGAAATTTCTACATCGCCATTGTTGAACAAATCGGAGTTCCAGATTTTATTAACAACCTATTCTTGTCGAAGAAATTATCACTGTTGTTAATTGAAATTTTTTAGCGATTTCCTTAAGCTTTTTGTCTGTGTATCAATAACAGAAATGATACAATGAAATTTTTTAAGCTTTTATCTTTGTATATCAATAGAGAAATTAATATAGTATGTATCAGCTGATACATATTGATATACACTGTCTTTATCTTGTATCAATACATACAACTAACTATATTTCATTCTAAATATAGTGATATGATATTTCATTCTTTATTTAGTGATACAATGGTGTAAAATTTTCAAGCTTTTGTCTTTGTGTATCAATAGCGAAATTAATACAGTATGTATCGGTTGTTATCAGATGATAGATATTGATAGAATTGTGTTCATCTTGTATTAGTACATACAACTAATTATATTTCATTCTAAATATAGTGATACAAATACAATGATACAAATTTTCATTATTTATTTAATGATACAGGACAAACAAAAAGCTAAAAATAGTGATACACACAAAATTTTAGAGTTAGATTCATTGGTATGATATGTTAGATTAACCTGAACAAACAAAAGCCAAAATATACACCATACTTACGGTACGATGATACACCTATACTTTAAATACATATATTCTAATATAATGATATAATATTTCATTCTTTATCTAGATTCATTGATATAATAGCTTCGAGTGCAGATTTTGACTGATTTTTTAACCTTCCCGTTGCTATTAGAGTTTGGAAAATCAAAGAAGAAGAAAGAATTCAAATCACGTGTTCCTACTTTTGTATTGAAGATATGCGCCTAATTAATAAATGGGAGAGATTTTATGCACCTAATTAATAAGTGGGAGAGATTTTCTCTCTTGTTTTACTGGATTATATTATTTTAAAAGATTCTTGTCTGATTTTCTCCTTAATCAAGCACATGGAGAGATTTTCTCCCATATTATACTGGATTCTACTATTTTAAAAGATTCTTATCCAATTTTCTCCTTAATCATCACATGTGTTATATATATATGCTTGACAAATAACTGAAGAATTGTTATAAATTGTAATTACACAAACTATATTTATTAATTGAAATTATGATCTAGACCTTTACTATTAATGAAAATTGCTCTAAATATTTTGGTCATTGGCATAAATATCTCTATTTTGCGTGGTTTTTAATTTCTATCACTTAAAATTGTGATTGTTAATTTTTATTCTTTAAAGTTTTAAATAAAAATAGTAAAAAAAAGATGCTACTCCCAAAGAATTTTTTTTTAAAATATCACATGGAATAAGTTATGACACAAGTTATGTCCGAAACATAAGTTTAGTGGCACATGTTATGTCTGCTGGGCATATGATCAGTGACACAAGTTATACGGCAAGGCAAAAGGAATTATGTTCCGGCCACAATTTATGCCCCAAGACATAAGTGTAGTGACACAAGTTATGTCTGAAAACAAAAGAAATTAAGCTCAAAACACAAGTTATACCCCAAGACATATGTTCAGTGACAAGTTATATCAAGGCATCATTTCAAATTATGCAATACAACATAAGTTTAATGGAAAAAGTTATACCCAAGACAAAAATTCTCTAAAGTATTGCCCGACAAATCAGATACTACAGAACTCATGCTTCAAGACAAACATTCTCCAAAAATTTTTCTTGCAAAATTAATTAATAATTAAAAATAATTTGACCCATAATTTTTTATTAAATGAATGACAGAGACAAAATTAAAGATCATAAACGTAATAGCGAAAATTAAAATTTTTCCAAATTAAGAACAGTCCATCCAAAAACTTGTAAATATACAAGCATTATATGAAAGAATATATACTTCTTATTATTTATCAAATACAATTTAAAATTACAAAATACAATGGATAGAGACAAAGTTGGGCTCATATTTTCTATGGAAAATGGGCTGGTTTTATGGGAGTGGGCAGTTGGGCCCTTTTTACGATCAAATTTTAGACACGAATGTGGGCATATTTTCCGAATCTCTATTTTAATTCCAATTGCTCTCTCTCCCTCTCTTCACTCCCCTTTCTTCCATACTTCCTCCATGGATATATATGTTATGAGTTGCAATATATGTATTTGTAAATATATTTCTTGAATATTACCCTAGTTCTAACAGCCCGCATTCCCACCCTTACCTTCCAGCATAAGGTGAAATATTCAAAACCTACACACTGAACAAGTATAATATACTGTTCTATAAAAAGTTCCATGGCTCAAAAACTTTACAGCAAGATGGACAAAGAACGGAAGTGCCGATTCAGAACCCCAAACCACGTCTTCAGAGCTTTCTCATTAGTAATAGAATGAATGGTTGAAAAATAAGAAAAAAACATTTGAGCTATATTTATAACTCTCATGCGTCAAGCAGGAAATAAAGAAAATTTTCCCAATCGCCTATACAAATGAATCTAATTAGTTCCCTCCCCCCCAAAAAAACCATCCTGAACTTTTGAGTGCACTGTAGATGTGTGCATCCGAAACAAGTTGAGATGATAGAGCAAATCAGTTTGGACCTCATCATTGAACTTGCTTATGAGAATAATACAACTACCTCCTCTTACTATCTGGTGGCTCCAGAAGGGGCCACTGGCTACAAAACAATTCAATGTTGCCGGGGTCTCACTCTGCGCATTAAGAAAGAGAGAGGCGCGTCATCCTCTACTTCAGCCCCCGATATCTCATTGCATTCTTGGGTAGTTCTCTTCTCCATCCCATTATGACCACCAGATACACAATATCTGCCAGGATGTGCTCCAGCCATAGCCTTGCTTTGAGCTTTGTCCGGATGCAACCTGGAAACCTTAGTAGAAGACGATGAGCATCTCTTTGCTCGCGATTTACAGATAAAGGAGGCAAGGGTCATGCAGTCATCTGTTGTTTCCGGCAGATCATCGATGGAAGACCTATCACTATTCTTCAATTGGTTGCATTTATTATTAAGCTTGTGACAGCCAGAAGCTCCAGAATTCTCACCTTCCAGTGTGCCAGGTATTGCAGAAACATTTACATTCTCACCAACATCAAGATCAGCTGTCCCTTTATCCAAGTGTGGACAAGCCAATGGAGGACCTTGAGGGCTAATAATACAGGGATCATATTCACTAGTGGAATGTTTATCCTTCTTAATATTCTTGGCCTTCCTGCTGTCTTGAACAAGTGACTCAGCCTCTTCAACAACTGTCATTGACGAAGACAGATTTGCCAAAGATGATGAACTTCCTTGTGAGGCGATAGCTCTACTCTCTCTCTTCACTAGCGAACTGGTTCTTCTCCTCCTCCTCCTGCAGATATTGCCATCTGCAATAGTAGACTCAACCGTACTGGAAGCAGAAGCCTCTGGAATCTTATCATTTGGTGTAAATTTTTTTGTCTTTCTACGATGCAATTTAGACTGTCTTTTATTCTTTACTGTATCATGACAGCCCTGTTTAAACGCCTCTTCACCATCCAAAATACTCTGAATCTCCTGGTCTCTAGAAGATAACAAACTGTTGTTTATAAGATCAGAAGACTCTGGACCTTCACTCCCCTCTGAATGTCGCTTCTCCACTTCACATATTGCATCACACCTAGGAGCCGTATCATCCCTTGCTGCTCTGGGCCTACAAGCATAAACTAAAACATTCAGTAACACAACCTAGCAGCTAAAAACACATTCCTTGCACAAAAAGTTGTGCGCTCATGACCAGACAAAACTCTCTCCTAGTTCGTGAAAGAATGTGAGCATCCAACGTAAGACCTCAAGACTATTGAGTGGAGCTTCCCAGGACTATATAAGCCATCATGAAAACCTTACACAACTGATGAGGGACAAGTGCATTCTCTACCACTTTCCAACACATGTAACCCGCATCTTGGGTTTACACATGAACTGGATAATATTTTTGTTGAGAAGATTGAAGTGTGAATCTAATGTAGGGAGCGATGTCAGGCTCAACAGGCTGATAGGTGGGCCTGAGCTGAGAGGTGAGTAGGCTCAACATGCCAAGGAGTAAGTTTGGAGCAAAGTTTGAGGTTCAATGAGCTGAATTGAGGGAGAAGTTCAGAGCAGTTACAAGGACTAAATTGAGAGAGAAGCCCAGAGCAAAAAAACAAGAGAAATGCTATTGTGCAAATAGGCACACCAAAGTATGGCTTTGATATCATGTGAGAATCTGAAAATCCAACCCAAATCTCTATGAGATGGAGTGGCTTGGGACTCTATATAAACTCTTTCGGAAACCCTTGCACAACATTGAGTGTGAATGACCTTCACGATCGTTTTAGAAGTATGTTTTACTAGTCGGATAACTCAAAACAAGGTCGACATCCATCTCTCCTTTTAAAACTGATAAATTAATGACCCACCAAGCAGGGCAGATTGCGCGGTATTAGCCAGTTCAAGGCAGTGAAACTAGGATGGGTACCTCTCCTTTTTTTTTTCCCTTTTAAGACCATGTCCTTGGACAAGTGTATTCTCTAACACTTCATTTAACAATTACTCCCTCCGATCCACAATAACTGATTTTAAAAAAACAAGGATGTATTAATTTTTTCCTTCAAAATTTGACCTTATCCAATAAATTAAGTGAAAAAATTTCTAAAAAGCCTCTCAATACTTCTTTGTACATCCCCATGAATAGATTAGGGTAATTTAGTCAAATAACCCTCTTAATTAATGTTATTAAGTGATTTTCTTAATGAGTGCGCCAATATCTCAAAAATCATTTATTGCGGACCATAGAGAATAATATATAATTTGATCAGTGACCACAAAGATTGCTCTTATCAGCAATTACAGATCCAAGGTCAAATTGTAAGCCAAATAAGATGCAATAACATCTATACTCAGATGCGATAATATGTCCCAAATGACCGTTTAAAATTACAAAAAATCATTACCTATATATCACCCCTCTCCCCCGCCACCACCCCCAAGAAAGAACATTTTTTTGGGCAGACGGGAGAAACAGCTATAGCATGCACAAACTAGTTTGGGATTGAGATGTAGTTGCTTCATTGATTGATTCGGAAGCAGGGAGCTATACAATGTAAAAGACAGAATAAGGCATCAGTCAGCCAGCCACATCCAGAAGAAAATTCATCCAAAGGGAAGATAGTTTCAGCAATTTCTCCTCTTCGAATACGGATTAACGGTGAATTAAACAAGCACAACACATGTAGCAAAAATATCTGGAGCACAGTTATTGAATGCATACCGTAGTTTCCTCTTTTTATTTGCAGAAGCAGTTTGACATCCAGCTCTATAACTAAGTTTAGGTGTTGGAACTATGTCATTGGGTCTAAGGGCAGGTCTTTCCTCCTCCCTGTCAACAAAGTTGGAAATAAAAGCTTCTCTTCGTATCTTTTTAGCTTCTTGCAGCATAGGAACTTCATCTGGACATAGCACCACCCATCTCCTGTACATCAGCACAATTGAATAATAAACGAATCTGGATAACGCCTAGTATATATTCTAATAAGTGCACAATTAATGAGAAATAATAGTGACCTCAAACCCCCTACAGGGCAAATATATAAATAAGACAAAAGCTAGCTCGCCCAAATCACAAGCAAATACTACCACCCCGGGTTAAATCATAATTACAAAAAATCCATACCTACGACACTGATTATCAGTACGTGGAGGAACGCATGCAGCAACCTTGGACCAGGAATATCCATGTTCATCAATGGCTGATTTTAACTTCAAATCCTCCTCTTTTGTCCATTCATCCAACTTCAAAGAAGGATCTAAGCTATTGACCCATCTGAATTAACAGCAACAGAAAAATATGATAAGAATGATTAACAGCTTTTTCCGCCTCAATCGTCCCAAGTAAGACAGATAATAAATACCTTTCTCTACATTGTACATGAGTCCGCCCAGGTACATATTGAGCTACCTTCTTCCAAATTGGAGCTCGCCCAGGCACAGATTGACCTATATTCCTCCAAGATTTAGGATGAAAAAGCATCACAGCAACTTTCAATCGCTTGTCTTCATCAGCACTCCATTTCCCGCATCTTTTCAGTGCTGGATGAAGAGATTTAATCCACCTGGGGGTTTCAAATAAACTCGCTAGCATAACTCAGAGATATATCAGGGAGAACCAAACTTTGCTTAGAACATGTGAAAAACAAACCCAAACATGAATAACATTTGGGAATCAGAAGCCTCAAATTTAACTATGTACCCTTCTAATTCTCCTCCTCCTTGATCCTTTGGATGAGATACAGTACGCCATAAATATAAATATACCAAACATTAGACCATCCAATAAAACTTACATATAACTAACTACACAATCTCTGAAGAAATTGTTGAAAATCATTGAAAAAATAGCAGAAGGCAAATTTAGTTATATAGGCTCAGAAGGAATTGCTGTCGATCATTCATGAAATAGCAGAAGGCAAATGGTGCAAGTTTAATTTGCCATGCACATTTTCAAAGGCCAAGGCGAAGTAATAAACTTATAGATCCTACTCTAGAATCCAGATACTGGCCCACATAAAAGATGGCCAATCACAAAAACCGACTTCAAAGTTTTAACAGAAATACTGAATACAGAGTTACGAAAAATTATGACTTCGACTACAGAAGTAATATATGTGATCCTTTAATACATTATGAGAAGCATTATAGTACCTTGAAAAAAATGATATCACTAGGACAAGAGATGACTGACCTATTGGAGCACTGAGTACCTGTCCGACCTTCAATGACTGACGCAACAAACTGCCAGTTACTCTCACCAAAAGTCTCCACAGCAGCACAGAGTCTAATGTCCTCCTCATCTGTCCATTCTCGCCTAATGATCGAAGCATTCAAACTCCTCTGATAATGTGATAAGCACTGAAATGGAGTCCTACATACTCCTAATGATGCAGCAATATCTATCCAGTTAATCATTCCCTTCTGCTGGACAGCATGCAATAGGTTCTTTTCCTCTGATAAATCCCATCCTTCATGTTTAATCAAGGGGTCTTCCCAGTTAATCCACCTGAAAGAATTTAAGAGAGAACAAGACCATTACTCTCAATTAATGAGAAAAAGGATAATCAAATTCAAAGCCCCTTAACACTAAACTAATGATAACAGAAACATCAGTAAAAGCATAAGTTCGTATCCCAATTAACGCACACATCAACCTTAGGATTTGCAGCAGCTAAAACTTCGTTTCTGGAATGGGGAGATCACACAGGATTATTTAAGACTTAAGATCTGACTGTAATATGGGATTTGAAGAAGAGCAGTCCTAATGTTACATTTAAGTATATGTGGTTTGTCATATTCATTTCTTAGCTCATGAGATTCACGGCATAATAATACAATATGTGTATCCATTATATGCAATCATTAGACTTTCAAAAGATGAAAAATTCTTCAAAATTTGAATGCTCCCAGGCACAGTACCCAAGGTTTTTCCCTCTCCTATTCTTAGGAGGGGGAAACCACCCTTTCTGGTGACCCTCTGCCGGAAACACCTTCCAACCTCCTCCTTTTCTTCCTATACTATCACCTTCTCCGGTAGTTTTTTCTTCTTTATACTGTTTGTAAGAATCCCCAACAACCTGAGGCATGGATAATCGCAATTACTTAAGAATTGGTTGGGTGGGTGTGTGTGTGTGTGGGGGGGGGGGGGGAATGGTTTGAATGGGTGGAGAGCTCCAAATGGTTCATCAGGAGGGTGACGCTAAGTAAAGGAGCGTTGCTTTGGTTGAGTAGAAGACCAAGAGAGGCCTCAGAGATTACAGGAAATGAGTTTCCAGTCCTGGAAATGCAGAGACCTGGTTAGTTACTTTAATTGTTCTCTCAGGTTCAATAAATACGGCAGGCTTATCTCTGTAACAGCAGTTAATGAGTTTTCCAGGTCGTGATCATTATTCCTGAGAACAAATTAAATGAGGGGTGGGCGGGAGAAAAGGGGGAGGAAACTACAAGGAAGTTGTACGCAAGAGTAGATGGATGAGCACCGAGTCCGGAACCTTTCGGGAGATGAACGCCACAGGAAACTCTTACACTTTGATGATAATGATCTTCTAGCTAGATGTTTGAGCTTCCCTGATGGCAAAGAGATCCCCACTCGCAACAATGTGAGAAGATGCACACAAAAGACATGGAAAGAAGTGCAAACCTTCAGGATTTTTTATATGAATGGCGTCCAATTTTCGTTCAAGCTTCAATCTAAGAAGGTAGCCTGTCACATTTTAAAGCGAGATTGGAAGAGACTGGGAAGGAGATTGAAACTGGAGTGGTGGACTCCCATCTCAGGGGCATATCGAGCTTATTTTAAGTTTAAATGGTCATGTTATTAATGAAAATAATTCTACTTGATAAGAAAAACAAACTTGTGACATATCCCTTAAATGTTAACAAAAGTTTATATTCTCATAAAATTAGCAAATCAAACATCTGTTTACTTGCAATACAACACAATCATAGATCCTATCACTTTTAGGCCCTACTAATCATTAACTTGGATGATAAGCCATTAGACATGCAATCTAACAGCTTGGAAAGCCATGATTCAGTGAATGTTATCCACAATTTATTATGGGTCAAAAGGACATGATTTCCAGTATTCATATTATAATCAACAGACACAGCAAAAATCAAAATTTTGATATAATTTTTCATATACATGCATGCATAGAAATGGCATACCCAGCAACGATAACCTAATTCAAGTATGAAACAGCATTTATACTATGGAACGTATGTCATTATTTTGTACGGGGAGAAGGGCATAAGAATCTACCTTGATTGACATTCAGCACCAGAACGACCAGAAAGATACATGGAAGCTACTTGATCCCAATTGACCTTTGGTAGAAATAACCTCATGGTCTCAGGGGTAATCACGTGGTCTCTGATAGAGCCAATGAGGCCATCAAGATCACCAGATTCTCTAGAACATCCATCCCCATCACTGCAAAAGAGTTTGATAAGAACAAATCGTCCCAAAGAGCTAATTGATAGCAGCATGGAGCATTTTCAGGACACAAGTTAAATAAAATCACTCAGTTAAGCTTATCATGTTTGTCTCATCACAGCAAGCATTTGACCATCTTGTTCAGAATCAAATTTTTTGAAGTTTTCCCACTTGTTAGAGTGGTGTTCATTTCTCGCGAGACTTCTGCTTACAATGTATTGATAATAGTAATTCAATATTTTGAATAGCACAAGTTGATAAACAGCCATAACCAAATGCCTCCACGAGTTCATGTCCCAACATCCAAACTTCCAACTTCAGATCCAAACAAATAAAAGCAAGAAAATGAAACCGAAAGCAACAAACTGAGACAAAACACATCTAAAGGCATAGAATTAAGGGTGGGGAGAAAGTGGAAGAGATAACTGAGAAGGAATTAGGGCCCCCGTCAATGAATATTCTTCAAACCAGACAGCATATCATTGTTTAATTCACTAAGAATGAGAATTCCCAATCACCGTAGCATATTTGATATTCGTTAATCTCAGCTGATAGCGCAATAAGAAAACGTGTACACAGACACAAGCACATAGAGAGATCGAGATGAGGGCTCAAAGTTGCAGAACAACACTTTTCAGCCTGAGGAGAAGGGAGTGAAAGTCAAATACTTGAAATCATTAAACTATAATTGCGAAGTTGAAGAAAACCTCAGACAATCCTCCAGAACAGTACAAAAGAAAAACAAGTTTTGGAAGTATTAACTTTAGTTTTTGGACACAATTTTCCAATCCTGCAATATGGACACATCCATTACACCATCACTTTCATACTACTTTATCAGAACATCATTTCCACATGCAATTTATCTCTTTTGGAATTGCACATATAAATTTAATAATATAAAATATATGATAATCTCATGTTGTCAAACAGTCAATCCCAACATTCAGCTTTTAACTTGAAAGTGTAAAATTAAAAACCAACATTATTTGTTCTCGCACATAAATCATATATATATATATATATATATATATATATATAGCTAGAAAAGACCACAAATGAATTGGTGAACTAACAACTAGGTATGTCCACTTCAAACTTAAAAGTCATATATACAAGGCATCCAGTCTCTTTATAATTACCTCCAATAGGGACCCATCAAGATAAAAATCACTTGATTTTCGACAACCCTATGTGAGATCAACTTTTATCCCAGTGCTGTCACCCCTACACTAACTCAAAGCTGTTGAAAATCAAACGAACACTTTATTTTTTTGGACAGAACTGAAAGTCAAACGAACTATGTTGCTTGGATATGGGCGTGGGTATCTGACACGGGTGGGGATCTAGAGGTCGAATTTTTCATTACATAAATCTTTTAGAATAAGGGGTATGGATTGGCACATTTTTAAAAAATGACTTATATTTTTAGTGAACAGACCATTTTGGCTTTGATGGCTATTTAATTAAACAAAATGACCAACAATTATACTTCCCCTACCACCATTCTACCAACTTTCCTGGTTACTCTTCAACCAGAGATTCAAATAAAACCGGTAATATTTTAAAGATTTGCATCATTATACCTTTTTCTAGTGCCTGAGAATAGAATCCATTCTTTGTCTGCTGCAACAAGATTCTTCCACCATGATTCTTATAATTCTGATTATTTTCTGTAAGATAGATAGGTCTTACTAAATAGGGAAAATTCCCAGGTAACAAGCAATATGCCAGAAAATTGAGAGTTTATATAAAAATCAGGTTCTCTAAAAATGACACTCAATCTTCTATACTTCATTGTGCTATTAACACCTTTGTAGGGAAAGAGCTCCGTAACTGCATTTCTTTATGGTGATTATTCACTATTAAAGCAAATATTCAGGCAAAGTGTGAACTGCCCCAGTGATTTTTTCTTTCTTATACATTTTAAAGTCGAGAAATCATATAAAAAAGTTGTAAAATATTTCTATTATTGTGTCAGCATGATCAGAAAGCCCGTGAACTAAGAAACTTACGAAGTTCATGAATGTCAAAAATCCTATATAAGGAGTCTCTGTTATATTATTTTAACCAACCAATTCAATAGGAGTGGAATCTTCTGTTTAATCATTACAAAATTATAGGTACAAGGGAAAGTAGAATAGGAACACTTGGGTGAAAGAATGGATTAGAATTACACATACAATCCTTACAGAAATGTTCTTTTTTTAAACTGATGAATAAGAATTTTTGAGAAAGGATCTCATAGAAGTATTTTGATTGATATTAACAACATCTATATGATTCTTCATCCTTGTATAAATGTTGGAAAACAACAATTATGAATAGGTTGGAATTACAGATTCCAATACACACAAATAAGGGGAAGTCATCTATTTTGAATACCATAATAAGTCAATCGACCTTAATCTTATTGGTTTGATGGATAAAATATTTGCTGATACATATTAGCGTCATCCAAAAACATGGAGGAGAAACAGGATATCATTGAGAAGCACAAGGTTTATATGAAAGTTGACCAGTATTAGATCTCCAGTGTTGTTGCCCATTTCATTCCTGTGAGAGAACATGGATATATGCATACAAGTACTGTATCAGAAGGAATCTAATCAGAATGAAGAGTTGCCTCATTAATATAGCAACTGCAGAGAGAAATGTACCTTAGTAGATTGACTGAGCGCTGAAGCAACATCTCTTGAAATTGTTGTTTCACTCCTTTCGCAAGATTTTCACTCTCTTCCTTGGACCACTCCTTGCGACTCAATGAGACAGCAAAATGTGTCAATGCCTCCCTAAAGCTAGCAACATGAGAATTCTCGGGAGGTCCACAGTTTATTGCAGATAACTTCTTTCCCTGGAGCTGTAAAAATAATTTAGGAGCAGAAGGTTATATACAACATTATCCCTTTTTTTCATTAGTACAACTTGCATCAATAAATGTATGCCTTTTTTTCCTAATAGAACAATATGCTTCCCATATAATAAGAGCATATACACCAAAACAGTACTTTAGATAAGTCTCACAATGTTGTTTGCATTTCCAGATATGTTATCGCAAGTAAGGTATTTATTACCAAGCTCGTTTGGGATTTTGAGGTGTTGTAGTAGTTGTTTTAACAGCAAAATTCAAGCTTTCAGAAGATGCAACCCATATATTTGTACATATTAACCTTCTCACCCAGTTACACATGATACCAATATACCATACTGATATGCCATTTTAAAAATAATAATTTTAAAAAAAAAAAGTTACGGAATACATGATCAATCAACTAGAATGAGAAAACAAAGGAAGGCGAGGCTGACAGTGTTCACAAGCGATTAGCTAGCATAGACTAATGGAGGAAACAGGAAAGCCACACATGTCCATTGATGACATATTTGGCACCACGTCATCAGCAAAGAAAATATGGACAAAGTGATCAAATATGCATGTTCAGTTTAGGGCTGTAGAGGCTAAATGTCCTTTCTTGTGATTTTTCATCAGTCTACCATCATTTTGAGATACCTCCATGATCAGTGAAAGAGAAGTTGTAGTCATCAGTTAGAGCCGTGGAAACAGACTATGCAACACAGACAATGTTGCAAACATACCCCCCCCCCCCCCAAGAAAAAAGTGGGTAGACGAGACATAAGGTAACCAGTGGCACTTTCTCTCTCCACGAGAAGATGCCATCAGCGACACAGATTACCTAAAACTTAAAACAATAAAATTAACAAATGCCGAAATATCCTGGACCTGACAACATCCCACCTTTACATGCCATAGTCTTAAAATTGATACTCTTCTATCCATTTATGCAACAAAATTTCTAGTTGGCACACCTCAAAAAATTTTATACTTCAAAAGAAAATTCTGATAGCTGTACACAAGACACATACTAGACAAAAACTTACAGATTTCAAGAATACAAATACTACTTCTTCCGTTCTTGTATATTCAAGTTGTCCCACACAAAAGTTATCTTTTGACAACAAACTCAGAACCCCATATGGTTTTGTTTTTATTATCTGGCGGTCTGGTCTAAAAAAAATGAGCAAGGTAAGGAAAAAATGAAATGAGACGGAAACCCTGCATCTCAAGTGCTCATGGGTTCATTATCCAAAATTATTCCATGCAGGAAGCAATATAAGATGGAATTCAACAAAGTAATAAATAATTAATCTTGCAGTTACTTGGCAGTTTGCAATACTGACCTTTGCACTGAACCTTTGCTTTGGCAAAGAAATTAACTGGACACGAGCATCTCGTTTCTGTGACAAGGCCCGCCCCATTCTCTTTCTGCAAGTGAGTTGAAAGCCCTTAAGGATCTTGACGCGCTCCTTTAATTTTTTCAATTCTTCCAATCTCGCTTCAATTTGCAACATCTTGTCCCGAATAACTTTCTGACAAGACCTATTCTTCTTTATGGCATCAACAAATGCCTGTGCTGATTTTGGGAAACAAGAAGAATTAACAGACACAGCTGTGGTTTCAGCACCAGAATCATGCCCCTTAGTGAGATTCTGAGACCCAGCAACGTCATTACTGCATCCTTCAGAAATCTGTATGGTTCCATCTACACAAGCCGGAAACCCTTCCTCAGCATTAGTTCTCTCTAGAAAGAAATTATTGGAAGTTTCCTTTTCCGAGGTTATGTTAGTGACACCAACCTGCTCGAATTTATCTAAAGGACTCTCCTCTCTTCCATTCCCAGAATCTGTATAAATTATAGTAGTGATCAAACAAAAATAAAATAAAATTTAGTCGCAAATAAGATATGCATAAAAGGATGGTAAGCATTTTTGATACCCAACAAAGGAACAAGTAATCATCTCCTGTAATGTAGATTGAATGAACGATTTAACCTATTTACGGTTCAGATTAAAGACTAGCATTGAGTAAAGTTAAAATTCTACGCAAGCGAATGAGCAGAAAATCTAAATCAACAACGGAAATAGTCTACCATCATCGTAGGCCGCAAAGCGGCGCTGAATAGCACGTAAGGTTTCAAAATCATCGTCTTCATCACCCTCTGAGCCAGGTGGACGGAAAGAGCACAATGGTTTCAGACTTAGAGGTTCGCGAAGCTCCGTTGATAGGGCAAATCTCTCTTGTATACTACGTACCAACTGGATGTCATCGTCATCGTCGTCGGCGTCTGAAACAGAGGGCGTTACATTATCCGCACCGGCGACGTGGCCATCGCCGGTGGAAGATGAAGGTTGGAGGTCGTCAGCGTCCTTGCCGACGAGAAGGCAAGCTTTCTTGAGGGCTTCCATGTCTTCTTGGAAGCCGTCATCGGAGTCGCTACCGGAGAATTCTTCATCGTCGTCGAAGATCATTAGGAATAAGGGATTCAGTTAATCCAGAGTTTTCTGAAAGGTGTTAGTTAGGGCTTTCAAAAGAGCAGCAAAAACTGAATGTCCAGTTGAATGAATGCGTATGGCGGTAACGACTCATGTTTGGAGAGTTGAAGAATGAAGAGAATCCAAGCGTCAACACTTGGGCACAATAACAGAGAGCCCATAAATAAGCATTAAATAGGAGCTGTAATCAACTGGCCCTAAGAGCGGCCTACAATCTTGAAATCTCAGCCCAGTAATCCATATATGAAGTGGGCTTAAGCATTCTCTGTTCATTGGGTCGTAACACCCCAATATATAGTCCATGATTTTGGGGATATGCAAGGAAAGCTATTTTAAGCCATGGTCAAAGTGCAAAATTTTTTATAAGTTTAATTGCTTTAGGGTGCGTTTGGTACGGAGGAAAATTTTCTTATTTTTCGTATTTGATTAGTTAAATTTTTTGAAAAATATTGATTTGAGGAAAATAAACTCCTTTAAAATAGAAAAAGACTTTCCTAATAAAATTAGAGAAAACAAATCGCGTTATCTCTTTTCACCCTCACAACTATCTACCCCCGCCCACCTAGACCCCAACCCCACCCCCGCCTCTCCTCCTACCCTCGCCCCCAATCAGCCTCCCTTCATCACTCTACCCCACCCATCAATATTCTCATAGTTTTATTTTGTATATATACAAATAATTTTAGGATAATATTTTTTACTTGCATACCGAACGCAAGAAAATAAGTAAGAAATAATTTGTTTTCTGTTATAAACGTATTTGTATTATAGTAAATGTCTATAAAGTTGTGCTCTAAACTAAGCCAATAACCTTGTAGACGGAGGAGATATAGAAAGTGTGTCATGCTTGATTCATAAGATTCTATAATCAATAGCACCAGTATATTATTTTACTTAGCCTCCCTCTCCCTGTAGGTCGAGCCTCCTTTTCAGTCGCCCTCTCCCCGTCCCTTACTCGTCTTTTGAAAGCCGTCACCCTGGATTTTCTTTCCGTATGCCGGCGAAAGTACCTCACCCTCACCTTTCTACATTTATTATTATATATAATTTCCTCGGGTCTCTATAAAACAGAATGAAAAGCCCCGGTGGAAGCACAAACAAAAGGAGAGAGAAAAAGTAGAAAAGAAAGGGGGAAGAGGTTTAGTGCCTTTGTATTGCAGTGAATATTTATCTTATATTTTTGGAGAAAAGTTATAGTTAGTTTTCCTCTATAAATAAAAGGGGTTCACCCTCATTGTATTTCATCCCTCAAGAGAAATAAGAATTCTTCTCTATTCTTCCTCTTGCTTTATTATTTCACAAAATATTATCAGCACAAAGCTCTAATCTTCTTCAAGTTGAGTTTCAATTTTTTTTTTAACCTGAGAAAAAGTAAGGTACGCAATCGTAACATGTACAACTGTGTTGTAGCTTTGCAGGTTATAACAGTGACCTGATTGATTATCAAAATCTCATGTTTACTTCTTTTTTTTCTTATTCAAAATTAATCATATGTACTAAGCAATAAGATTATGCATTGCCATGAGCCAAAACACAATTAGTCATAATATTTTAGCACTCACTTTGAAAATATTTGACATAAAAAAAATTTTAAAAAATTTGAAAGATGTACTACTTAACCACATGAATAATATTTCTTTGGTGATATTGGTTCTCTACGATTCTACCGTCTCAAAATTTGAAGGCTGAGATATTATATTTTTTCCCTCTTCCTTTTAATATGGCTAATCTTATGAAACTTGAGTTCGTCGCCCTTCAAATTTTGGGCAAGGACTGCCTTTCATGGGTGTTGGATGTTGAAATTCATATGGATGCAATGGGTCTCGAGACATAATTAAAAGTGAAAACAAAGGATCAAACTAAGATCGTGCTAAGGCTGTGATATTCTAGCATCATCATCTTGACGAAATTCTGAAAATTGAATTGCTCACGATTGAGGATTCACTTGTATTGTAGAATAGTCTAAAAGAAAGGTATGACCACCTGAAAATGGTCATCCATCCAAAGGAACGATATGATTGGATGCATATGAGGTTTCAAGATTATAAGTTTGTTCACGAGTACAACTATGCAATGTTCAGAATTGTTTCTAAGTTGAAACTGTGTGGAGAGACTATTAATGACGTTGATAGGATGTAATATGTGGTAGTAGATAAAATTAATTGAGAGCTCCGGAAGAACTAATGTGTTACTACTCAGATGAATGAAATTATTCTGATATTGTAGTAAATCTCAAAAAGAAACTTATAAATTTCAACACATTGAAAAAATAGATAAATTGAAACTATAAATTATGGGAAGATCTACTATCTCCATATTACTACAACTGAAGCAAGTTATAGTACATAAACATAAACATAAAAGATTACCCGATGTTTCCTTTTATTTGTAGTACATAAATATGGGTATGATGACGAAATCACATGCAAAAGTAAACTAGAAGTTTATTGAAATAAAGATAAATTGACATGCCATCCATGTTCAAATGTGATGTAAAAATAATTGAGAATTCACGTGGTTATATGTTGAAAAAGATTCTTCAAGAATTCTTTTGTGTTGCTTGTTCTCATGCTAGAATGATCATTATATCAATTTATAAAAAGGTGAATATGGGTGTTTCACCTGCCACGTGAACCGTTTGCTATTATACAATTTTAATAGATGCAAGTATGGTCATATGTAGTTTGATATTAACTTGCAATTGGTTTTTGCATAATTGTTTGCTCAAATTGTTAAATTAAGAGCACAGTTACAAACTATAAAATATGTTGATAATGTTGGTTTATATCTAAGTTGGTTTAACAAGAATTGTATGTCTCCGATTATAGCTAAACCATTTGTTATGAGAACAAAACTCCCAAATAAAATTTGATATGAGATATGTTTACTTAACTTATATTAACATTTGTATGCATCAAGCCAACAAGGTTCCCTTATCACAATTGGTGTAGGATCGGGAACCAAATAATTCAATCTAAAAATTTGAATATGCGGTATATGATTCAATTGCTCTACCACAACGCACAAAGATGAGTCCCAAAATGAAGCTGGGTGTAAATGTCAATTTTTGTAACAGTAGGGGGAGAAATGATTAGTAGCTGAAAATTATGTGGGGGATGAATTATCCTACCCTTGAAAAAAATGTGAACTTAAAGTTCAAGAGATAATTCATTTGCAAAATATTGTAAATCAATTGCCAGATGTATTTGCGGACTCTATTTTACAATTCAGCTACAAATGCTCCAATGAAAATTGGAGTCCTTGAAGGACAAGTCTATGACACGTGTAAAGCGTGATAGATCAATCGATTCTAAAAATAAAAGCTCCTTTAAAAAGGAGAAGAACGAATGATCAAGATGGTCAGAATAATGAGACAAGTGCTTTAAAAGGAGCATCACGACGTAATACTTCATAAAACCTAGGTAAAAGTTCAGGTGCCTGAAATGATGAAAAATGAAGAGATCTTGAAAAGTTATATCGTATTGGATCGATATCAAAATGATCATTGATGATACCTTTGATATAATGTAGCGCTCAATATTATAAATATTGAGGAGATTTATAATATATAAATTCTAAATCCCCTAAATATAAAACTAAAGATTGACTTAGTGATTCAGGAGATTTAAAATTTACCCTAACAAAATTAAAAATTGATAATATTATAAAACATGATTGATGATGAATAATTAATGTAAATTATAATATTAATAATCATACAAGTTACACGAAAAATAATAATTATTTTCTTATCAATTTACATCTACTAACATTAAAAAAATAAATATTTTAATATTAAAATACATAAACATCTCTATATATATATTACTAAATAAATATCTTCTTTATCCTTCTATATATGGGATGTAAAAAAGTAATACAACAGACAAATTTTGCGATAACATTCATCTTTATCTAAATAACTTTAACAAAAGATAAGGCACGACAAAAGCAACTTTAATTTGTTTGATTTTTAGCTTTATTGAGCTTTCTTTCTTTCTTTTTTTTTTTTTGGTTCAGCTTTATTAAGCTAATGAGTCATGACAACGACAGCCCCCCGTTCACAAGCAACTTTTAAGAAGTAGCAGATGAAAATGATAACTTTAGTAAAATCCTTTGAATGTATAATTACCCCATCTTTTATGCAAACTTTAGAATACTTTGATTTCCCTTACTTATAATAATAATAATAGTAGTAATAATAATAATAATAATAATAATATTTTTTTAATCTTAATTTATGTGGCAACTTTTTTTAAAATAAATTCTCAAAAAAGAATATACTTTCTTATTTAACAAATAATTATTGGCACTATTATTCATATTTTAAATTTCACTTATCTAATAAATAAAAAATCTTTAAAAATATATTATTTTATTTAAAATTTTATTTATCTTCAATAATAGTTTTAGAATATTGATAAGTTTTTTTAAAAATATTTTTATTAAATTTCATACCCCATATAATTACATCAGACGACGAGAGTAATAATTAGAAGAGTCACTCTCTTGCACTAATTGCTGTTAATTTGTGGTGTGTATGTTAATGGTGGGGTATTCATGTTGGGTTTTCTATTAATCCCCTTTTCTTTTGGTTTGTGATAGTGGTGGCCGGGCATACACATTGTTTGTCAATATATTCCTTTTTTGTTAACTAACATCTTCTTCTTTTTTTTTTTTTTAAATGATCGTTATGTTTAAATTGATTTTTTTGTATTTTAATTAATTTTATAAAGCATTTATATTATATTAAATAATTTTATTTATCAAAATTAATACTCATAAAAAAAGTTATTATCTCTGCTAAAATTTTAATGCGAATTAATATCTTTCATAGACGTAATAGTGAGTTATTTAAATCTTATAACTTTCGAGGGATCCTAAAATTGAGCTCTCTGACCTCGCATACTACATTGTTATTAAATGGTGAGACGTAATTTTATTTTTTCAGATTATTAATATCATCTATTATAAACGATTCCTGTAGTACTTTTACATGAATGTAAAAAAATGTGATGTTTTAGTGTAAATACAAGTGGCGGCGAATCTTAACTAAGATTATAAATTACAGAAGAAATCCTGATACCTCTATTTATTTGACTGATCAATACAAAGAAATACAGAGAAAAAAACATAGTACTTTAAAGGCGTGTTTGCCATGTAGAAGATTATTTTCTTTAAATATTTTTTTTTATATTTAATTGGTTAAAAAAAATTTTAAAATATTTTTTTTAGAAAATCAATTTTTTTGAAAATAAGAAAAATGACTTTTCTGATAAAAATAGTGAAAATCAGTCACATTGTCTCCTTTCCGCTCTCACAACTATACAACCCACATCCCACCCAATCCCACTCCCACCTCCCCGACCCATCTCATTCCCCACCATGACCCTGACCCCCACCCCGACACCACCCTCCCACCGAATATAGTTTATGCATCAATAATGCACCCGCTCCATTCAACCTCATCCTCATAATTTTAAATATATACAAATATTTTCTAGGATAATTACTTGCACATTAAATACAAGAAAATAAATAAGAAATAATATATTTTTCTAAAAATAATTTTTCATAAAAAACATTTTCCTCGTACCGACACACCCTAAAAGTAAGAAAATCTATATGAACGAGTAAATTTACATAATTATTATCTAACTCATTCTCTGTGAAGGTTTTGCCATCCCATTTTATATATTTCAATTTTGATTTTGGACTTGAAAAATCTATTCCATTATTGAGCTATGTTGAGTTACATAGAATAATTGTACTAACATATGGTGCCTGGTTACACGCAATTTTTACTGAAAAAAGAGAACAAGAAAGAGACCCCTCTGGTTTTGGTTAAGTTGGAATAGTGTGGACGTGTTGTGACAACGTTCCTTCAACTTTTTTGAATCTCGATAAGATTTTACTTTAAAAAAAAAGGTAGATACATATTTTCTTATAATTAAAATAATATATAAATCACAAATTTTAAAAAATTTTAATTTTTAATTTTTTTTTTATGTTTAGTGCCACGTAAGTTACACACCTTACACTTTCTTGCAGCATCACATTTGCCCTGAATGAGAAAAACCTCTAATTTTTACCGTTTCGAAACCCTTGCGAGTTGCCTATTGTAGAAATTACACTTTCTGTTACGTGAATTTTGTACCTTGATCTTGACGAGTAACGATTTTATAATTGTTCTGTTTATTGGCATGTGTGCAGACGCAGGAACTAGGAAGCTGTCAAGCTGATGCAGGCTTTCCTTATTCCTCAACTACTTTTTGGAGGTAATTTACTATGCAATTTATTACTGAGGGTTACCTGCTATGTACTTTCTATCAACAAAGCTATAACTTAACTAAATTCATCAAAGTTTGGTCAGATGAAAATCGTTTTCTACTGGTTTGAAATTTCATAGTTCATCCCATTTGATTGATCACTGGTTTATTACCGACTAGTTGCATCACTCAGTGTTTTCTTCTTAATTCGTAAGGAGTTTGATTTAGTTGGAGAAATTGTTGCTGTTTTTCTAAGGAAGGAGAGTTGGGGAGGCCATGGACAGATCTTTTAACATATATGGGCCAAAGCTACTGAGTTCGAGTTTGGATGAGCCCATAACATGTACACGAGGTGTGCCTAGGAATTAGGATGGATTTCGGGGAACGAAAGAAGGATAAGAATATGAAGGATGAGAAGAATGTTCTAGCTTATTCCATCCTTTAAAAGAGAGGTCCTTTTGGATGTTTAATGCTAATCCTCATTAATTAAAGAACTCAACATGACTCGGTGGTGAAGCTAAAAATTTTGCTAAGAATATTCGAGATTTAATATGTATATGTGAAGATCTATATATGTAATATAATTTTTTATATACATAATACAATTTTTTGACAAAGAGTGTTCGGCTGACCACCCTTTGGTATATGTGCCTACGCCACTGCAACACGTTCTGGTGAAATCTAACTGAAGTCATAGTTGCCAACCACATTAAAAGATCCACCCCACGCAAGCTACTGGACACTTGTCTTCGATTTGCCTCATTTATAATATAAAATAATTAATTGGACAGTTGAATGCTCCAATCTTGATTGGGCCTACTGATAAGAGGCCATTGAATGATAGGAATAGGACAAATTTGCACAGGTTCAACACTTTTAAATGCTCTACATCTTCCCTCTCAATCTTTACAACATATCTCTTGAATCCTTTTGTGTTTTTTCTTTGACAGGTCAACTGCTGAGAAACTCTAATGGCATTCTCAATTTCTCTTCCAGCCTTTGTTCATCCTCAACTCCGTCATGTTGTTGCAAAGATGTCTCTGTTTGACACAATTTTGTTCTATGTTAGTGTCCTCCTTTCCCTTCTTTTAACCGTGCACCTGTGTAATAGTACTATGCGTTACAATCTAGAATGTTTCTTTTACTAATGCTCCTGTTTTTGATGTATCAGGTGGTACATCTTGTTGACAAGTTTGATCTATGGCATAGATTGCCGGTATTATTGGGGTTGGCTTACCTAGGACTAAGAAGACACTTGCACCAGCGATACAACCTCTTGCATGTAGGAAAAGTTAATGGCAAGAAATATGACACGGAAGAGTTTACCTATCGGACTGCTGATGGTACGTGCAATGATCCTGTTGATCATTTAGTGGGCAGTCAAGGAACCTTCTTTGGCCGCAACATGCCACCATCAACTTCAAGTTATGGGGTAAGCTAAAATGCAATGATCAATTATGCTGCCCTAATTGAACGACAGTTTCTACTCTTGTTTACTTCATCAGGATATCTACCAGATATTTCAGTTTTCTGTTCAGTAGGTTAGGGGATGCAAAGTATATTGAATCTATTTCAATTCTTTTATGCTGATCTTGTTGGATAGCTAATTAGCATGGTCCAACAAATGTGCCTTAATCATATCGCTATCTGAAATCTGTAGCTTCAGATCTCTCAATCACTTGTACAATATCATTTGATTATGCAGCTGCTGGAACCTCACCCTGTAACAGTGGCCACGAAGCTCTTGGAAAGAAGAAAGTACAGAGATTGCGGGGGCCAATTCAACGTGATAGCATGTGCGTGGGTGCAATTTATGATCCATGATTGGAATGACCATATGGAGGACACTGAACAGGTACCTAGTAAATGTGTGTTTTTAAGAACTTGAGGGAATTAAAAGGTCAAATGTGACCTATATGCACTTAAAGAATTAGAGCATTCATCATGGAAAAGGTGTGTTTTATGTTTCTCTAACACAAATTTTTCGAGCAGGTGGAGCTTAGAGCTCCTCAAGACGTCGCAGCAGGGTGTCCATTGAAGTCCTTTAAGTTCCTTAAGACCAAGAAACTTCCCACAGGTTCACCTGATCTGAAGTTTGGGCATTTGAATTCAAGGACTCCATGGTGGTGAGTAGACTCAAAATTCTAAATTCCCACAGAGAAACCTTAAGATTCTCCTGTAACTATTGTGATTAGTCCATGCCCCTTGCATCCTAAAGTCTGAAACCGTCATAAATTTACCAAAGCATGAATACTCCCACAATAGGATGGTGCTAATATCAAGTTATTTTCTGTTATTGAAGATGAGAAACTTCAAGAGAGTATTCCATGCTATCTTTAGTCAAGCAAAATAGTGTCTATTGAATTTGATAGTGAAGTCGATGAAATACTATCAAAGTGCTGCACAGTAGCATGCTATAAAAGTCAAGGTAATAATCACGACTGAGAAGGGAGACAAAATTATTATTTGTTAACATATAAACCAGTCAACTCTTGTCTATATTGTCCAATTGGAATTCAATTTGATTCTTGATTCACTTTAATGCAGATTGGAAGTTAGTCTAGTGATGGAATTTTATTTCATCTGATGAATTATATATGCTCCTGCTGTTTTGTTAGGGATGGGAGTGTAATATATGGCAACAACAAAGAGGGCATGATTAGGATGAGAACATTTAAAGATGGAAAGCTCAGGGTCTCAGGGGATGGACTTCTTGAACATGATGATAACGGTATTCCAATATCCGGAGATGTCAGAAACCATTGGGCAGGCTACTCTCTCCTGCAGGCCTTGTTTGTGAAGGAACATAATGCCATATGTGATATGCTCAAAGTAGGTTAATAAAGTACTCAAGTTTCTATTTTCTGAGGTCATATTGGCTATATGGAAATGTGAAGTTTACTTGGTATAGTTGGGACATTGTGGAAGCAAATGAGCCTGTATTATGACATGTTACAGTTGAGCCAGGATAATTTTGCACTTCAAAAGAACTGAGTTTGCTTAAAAACCTGATCTTTTTTTTTTTCTCAGGAACATTACCCGGAATTTGATGATGAAAAGCTGTACCGACATGCAAGATTGATAACTTCAGCAGTCATTGCTAAAATCCATACTATTGATTGGACGATTGAACTTGTTAAGACTGATACTTTAGTAGCAGGAATGAGGATCAACTGGTAAGCCAACTGCTATTAGTACTTGAAAAAATTCTGTGTTTCCAGATCCTCAAATCCCTAAAAATAATGCATTTTTGGACTATCTGACATGGGCGTTGTGGCATTTTTGGAGGATCTGAGCAAACATAGGGTAAACCAGTGGTGACTTGAAGTACTGAATGCCTAGTGCCTGAAACTATCTGTTATAACTGTGGTTGAATTAACAGCTCCCAGTTTTCAGTTAGTTCTCATGATCATCCAAAATGTCACGCGTCAATCTTTGGATTGCAAATGAAACACTAACTATTAATGTTAACTAACAGAGTCTAGCCTGGTTCAGGTATGGCTTTTTGGGGAAGAAAGTCAAGGAGTTGTTAGGACCGAAGTTTGGGCCAATACTGAGTGGATTAGTTGGTCTTAAAAGGCCCAGAGATCATGGTATTCCCTACTCATTAACCGAAGAGTTTGTTAGCGTCTACAGAATGCACTCACTTTTACCTGACACAATTGTTCTGAGGGACTTGAAGTCGACTACATCAGAAGACAAATCCTTGCCTATTCAAGAAGAGTATGTTATCCAGTTACATAGTTTGCTTATTTTGTTGCTTTCCTAAACCCAATGCACTCACTTTGTCAGATATGTGTTAATGAAATGGAAAAGATCTTATAATAGGAATATATGTATTTCTAACAGTCTAGTTTGATCAGGATTCCTATGAAGGAAATGATCGGGAAAGAAGGAGAAAAGAACTTGTCCAAAATTGGTATAGAGCAGATGCTGGTATCGATGGGTCATCAGTCATGTGGAGCTGCTACATTGTGGAATTATCCATCATGGATGAGGAGCCTTGTTCCTCATGATATCAATGGAGATGATAGACCTGATTTAGTTGACATGGCCGCCTTGGACAGTATGTTTATCCCTCATTAAGTCCCAGTGGGCTTCGTTTACTTTGCATTGCTTTCATCTTATCTAGAAATTACATGCCAACTCTCTAATTGAACAGTTTATAGAGACAGAGAAAGGGGAATTCCGCGGTACAATGGGTTCAGAAGGAATTTGCTGATGGTACCAATTAGCAAGTGGGAAGATTTAACTGATGATGAAGAAGTAATTGAGGCTCTACAAGAAGTATATGGTGATGATGTTGAGAAGCTAGATCTCCAAGTTGGTCTACATGCGGAGAAGAAAATTAAAGGCTTCGGCATTAGTGAGACTGCCTTCTTCATATTTCTGCTCATTGCTTCAAGGTATGTCAATATGCTGACAATGTACACAACTTAAACTTTATGTAAAATAAGAATTGGTCTTCACGCTAACTCGCGTGACTATGTTTTTTTCACCCTCAGGAGGCTAGAAGCTGATCGATTCTTCACAACTGATTTCAATTCGCGAACCTACACAGAGAAAGGCTTCGAATGGGTAAACAAGACAGAGACATTAAAGGATGTTATCGATCGACACTTCCCTGAGATGACAGAGAAATACATGAGATGCACAAGTGCATTCTCTGTGTGGAATTCGGATCCAGATCCTAGACGCTACTTACCTCTCTATCTGAGACCTGCAACCTAATACTACTACATTTGGTTGAATGTGAATGTTGTAACCTCTGTATGAGATGAATATGTAAAAGATAGTGCTAAGTTTGCTGGTAATATATAAAGTAGCCTCCGATGAATGAACCACCGGGAGCTTCGTATGAGAGTTGGTTTAACTGCCCCTAACTATGGCGAATCGGAGACTGTAGCCTACTTTGTGTCAATGGAATAATGGATTAGTGTATGTGATGCACTTGCTTGTATATGCAAGTTTTTTTTCAAAACTATTTGCTGTCTAATGACTGTAGGAAAATAAATGGTTTCGTCATCCAGTTGAACTTGAGCATTAATTTGTACAAAGAGAGCGTAACTTTGTGTAAACGTGCTTGCATTTGGTGATTACATCAAATCATACTAATTTATTATGATTAAGTTATAAATTAAAATAAAAATATTTACTAATTAACTATGATTTAATGATAAAAGTTGTACAAAAACATGTATCATATATTTATTGAATTGATGTAAACATCAAGTGACAGGTAAATTTTTAAATCTGAATTTTTCCACAATTAAGTAAAGCCAATTAAAATTTTGATAAGGAGAAATAGAAATTAATGTTTATGCACGCGCTAACTGGGAGCGTGATGCTTTGAATCAGCAACAAACACAGGTTCGCGCGGAAATTTTTACTAGGACTCCCAAAATTTCAAATTTATCTACGCGGTAAAAACGTTAAAATAGCCGAAGTTCCAAGTTACAATAATTGGTAACAAATGGGAAAAACAAGCGAATACAAATATGCCACGTGTTCGTTGACTTTGATTTTTTGTACGTGTTGTTTTTATATTGGATGGTGCATCCCTTCCGTCAACGCACCCGTTAACTTGACGCATTTAGAGCTAGGGATATTACATAGCTCATTCTTCTACACTTGCTTTTCTTCCCGCCATTTTCTCTCATTTCCTCCGGTCGCCATTTTTCATCTACAGATCCAAAAACCAGAAGCTTAAGGAAAGAAAGGTAGGAGGAAATACCCAGAAACTTCAAGAGGAATCAAAGAGAACAAGAAATGGGTATCAAAGATCTCCTCCGGTTCATGAAGCCCTATGTTGAACCAGCCCACATAAAAAAATACGCCGGCAAAAGGGTAACCACCCATTTCACTTGCATTCAATTCAATATGCTAATTCATCATATTGTGGGTTTTAATAAGAACCCCATTTTGTTGGGTATAGGTGGGAATCGATGCTTATTCTTGGCTTCACAAAGGAGGTAATTAATTTGGTTTGACATCTATTAATCAAGATTCAATTTTTGTAATCTATTTTTTGGTTTTAAATGGATAGAATCAATAAAAGCTGTAATTTTCAGCATATTCATGTAGTATGGAGCTTTGTCTTAATTCGGACGGTGACAAGAAACTGCAGTATTTGAACTATTTCATGCATCGAATCAATATGCTTCGACATTATAAGATCACTCCCGTGGTTGTTTTTGACGGTGGAAACTTACCTTGCAAGGGCGCCACTGAGGACGAGAGGCACAAGTGTGTGTTCCAAATTTTAATTCTTTTTAAATTACTGCCCAATTTCTCTTTATACTAGTTCTCTGGATAGTAAATCTTTTATTTCAATAGGAGAAGGAAAACTAACAGAGATCAGGCAATGTTGAAGCTAAAGGAAGGAAATGTTGCTGGCGCCATTGAGCTCTTCCAGGTATTCTTATTCTCTTATAGTCATGTTATATGCCGTTTCTTTATTAATCCCTCGGATAACCACTAATGGCTAAAGGTTTGTGGTTTTATAGAATAGTTAACTATAACATATTGGTTTACCTTTAGATTTTTAATGCACTATCTAGTCATGTACCAAACTGATGTTTTTTTTCCCATTTCTAATGCTTCATATGCAGAGGGCAGTGACTGTCACTCCTTCAATGGCTCATCAACTTATACAGGTACTTGAAAATCATCTCTTGAATTCAGTTTTAAACAGTAGACTAACTTGTCTACTTTCAGTCACAAAAGACTTTTGATCAAGAAGTTTACTTTTTCTTCGTTCTTTGTGTTTGACATTTCATACAACTTCCCGGACTTTTTCCAGTAGTTTGTCATGACTTCAATTTTATATATATGCCAATTCAAGATTTTAAATAATCCAGCTTTAATGAAGATCTTCTACATGTGCAGATTCTGAAGTCAGAGAATATAGAATTCGTTGTGGCACCATATGAAGCTGATGCACAATTAGCTTTCTTGTCTAACCTTGAAGAAGAAAAGAATGGAATTGTGGCAGTAATTTCTGAGGATAGCGACTTACTGGCATATGGCTGTCCCGCTGTAAGAAATTCTCAAATACTTTGATATGGCATGATGGAGGTTACTGCTCTCCTAACAGCTTAATTCCCTTTATTTAGAATCTAGTCAACCTATGTTGATTTTATGTGCTTGTCAACAGGTTTTCTTTAAGATGGATGCCCATGGCAATGGGCAAGAAGTGGTACTAGACCATGTTTTCAGTTGTGTTACTCGTGTTCCTTCCTTCAGACATTTCAACATAGATTTATTTACAGGTTACTCTCAATTTCTAGCTTTAACTCATTTGCATTGAGAACCAAAATTAAAACATTTAGAAGTTGCTATACTCTACTATCATCTATCATGTTCTCCAAAGCACTTTGTGACTGATAATGACGATGAGCGATGGCTTTGTTCTTGTAGTCAATGGAAGCAAATTAGATGCTGAAAGTGAAATGCTTTCTGAAAAACATTTGATTGTCTTTTTTCCTTGTAACTTTATATGATATTTGTGTTATTCACCATTTGCAGGCATGTGTGTCTTAGCTGGTTGTGATTTTCTTCCGTCAGTACCTGGTATAGGAATTGCAAAAGCTTATAATCTAGTCTCCAAATATCGCAACTTAGATCGAGTAAGCATATTCTCTATTTGTTCAAAGCAGAGAAATTTATCTTGCATCTGTAATTGGTGATTAATTGCTATTAATAGAAAATTTCCTATGCCTGACGATTATTACTATTTCAACAAAAATTTCTCTACACCTGGACTTCACTGTTAATATGAAACATGAAAGACTAAAATGCCATTATAATTTACATGGCTTATTTGGCATTGCTTACATCAGGTCTCACCTGTCTGATACCTGATCTTTTACCTGATACTAGATATACGGATACCAATTGAAGATATAAATCATTTTCTAATTAAGAGGTGAAATCGCAAGAGCCTTCTAGAGAAGACATCAGGGAACAACATAATTGATTTCACTAGATCTTGTTCAACAATTTAATGCAGTTGGCAGGGAGCTGTATTTACTGCTAATTTTAGATTTTGCATAGTTTATTTGCTCTTTTTTCTTTTCCTTCCTCTGGGCGTGATTTTTTTTTTCAGGGGGGGTGGGGTGGGGGTGGCGGGCGGGATTTGGCTGAGGCATAGCTCCCTTTCGGGAGGAGGGGTGTTAGCAGTGAAAGGCTATGCTTGTTTAGAGTATCCTTGACAAAGGATGTGGGTTACTACACTCTCCGGTCCAAAATAACATAGAAAAGAACATGAGTATGGCTCGTCAGGCACCTCCCATATAAACTGAGATATTTGACTTTGGTTGCAGAACAATAAATTAATTCTTTGGAGACTTTCACAAGCAAAATAAAGCAATTATTGTCTCCTAGATTTGCAGCTAATTTAACTTGCAGCATGTCCCTAGGAGAGAAGTAAGCAAAACTTAGAGTAGTACCATACAGGAAAGGAAACAGCTAAATATATACTTATGTTAACATTGAGCAAAAGAGCTTTTTTACTTGATCATTATGAATGGATGCTTCATGCCCAACAAATTGTCTGGTATTATATGGTTTTGGAAGTTTAATGGGGAATGTTAAATTTGTACTGTCCCATTTTGTTCTTAGCTTAAGATGTCCTGAAAAGATTATACTGTTTGAGCTTCGTAGTTAAAAATCATTTCCCAATGTTTAACAGGCTCTTTCCATGTTAAAGTTTGAGAAGGGAGATCAAATGCCTGAAGATTACAAAAAATCATTTAGAGAAGCAGTTGCAGTTTTCCGTCATGCTAGAATGTAAGTTTAACAAACATGATAGCTTTCCGATGTAGTTCTCCCTTTGTTCCGCCAGCTGACACATGAATGATCAACTTTTCTTCTATGTTTGATCAGATATGATGTTAGTTTGAAGCGGATCAAGCACTTGAAACCCATCCCAGAAGAGCTGTTGCAGTTTCTAGACGAAGAACTTGACTTCTTAGGACCGTATCCTTTAGTTACTTGGAGCTTGGGTTCTGTTATGCTGAAGCTTCAATTCTCTAACCTTTACCAAAATAGTGCTTTAAATTGCTATGTCTGATGCTTTTGCAATGGAAGATATGGCAAACTTTTCCTCCTTGACATTCACTAGAGAAATTCTTCCATCATTGGCAACTGCAATTGCTCAAGGTAATATAGATCCTTGTACAATGGAGGCTTTCAATGTCTTTCCAAGTACAGTAAAGCATGTGTCCACTGCAAACATCAAGAAAATTTGTGGTCCCTTCTCACGACAAGAGGCATTTACTCAAGCTTCAAAAGACAGCAGTGTTTTTGCTATTTCTTCAAGTAAATCCAGAAAAGAAATGACAGGCAAGCATGCCATTCAGATAACCATTAATGCCGCATCTTTTTCCTAGTGCATGTTAATGTCACTAAGGGGTAGAAAATGTGTCGGGAAAGAGATGATGATACTCCAAGATATTTATTTAACACAGTTTTTGTTGTCATTTTCAGTGGAGACGAATCAAGCCTCTGATGAACAGATGCACTGCCCGTATATGGATGAAAGTGAGTGCTTAGATGAAGCAGTAGCTCTTCAAAACATGCTAAGGCCTTCAATATCAACTCGAAAGATGGGAGAAGGAAAAAAGAGCCAGCAGAATGAAGTGCTGAAAGTTCCAGATAATAATCCTTTTAGGAAAAGAAAAGTGGAGGAAATTGAGCCAGATGAGATGGATAATGTTACTGAACTAGTCTCAGAAGTTACTGAGGTTGAAAGCCTGGAAGTTATATGTACAATTCCAGAATCACAAAAAAGTGTGGAATCTAAGCCGGTAAATAGTATGGAGTTAAAAAGAGTTACCAAAGAAAAGAAGGTTAGGAGGAGTAATTGCCACAGTTCAGAAAACAAGAAAAACACTATACTAAATTTCTTTTCTCGAGTGTAATTTATAAAATTTTGCTCGGCATATTAATCTCCTATGTCAATCAATTTTCTTTTCTTAGTCTAGCACCTCGTAAGTTTCTTAATTTTATCATCAATCATACACAACACTTCCACTGTCATCGTTTAAGCAATAAGCAGTCTCTGATTCAAGGTCTAGATTAAGTTAACCTTGTTAACATTACCCCAATCTAATTGTTAATGCTTATTAATCCTTGTTCATTGATAGTAGATAAAACTGCAAGCATCAGATTTTGGAATCTTAGTAATTTGTATACAGTTGTCTTTTGTCAGTTTTGTTCTTATGTAAATATGGTTGCTGCACAACCTTTGTGCAATTAAATATAACATTTGTTACCAATTCAAAAAGAAAAAAAACTGGAAGCATCCGAGAGTTGGAATCAATTTTTTTTTTGTATCAAACTGTCATAACTGGAAATCTTACTACCTAAGAAAGGCACTCAACTAAAGTTCTCTGTAATCTATATAAACATCCTAAACATGGAACTACTTTTAATGTAAAGAAAACAAGAACAAGCGCAAAGCTGCCTAAAACATGGGGCGCCTAAGTAAGTTCATGAACCAATATGCTGACATCTTTGGGTATCGTTTGAGCGTATTGTTATCAACATAGATAATGCCAAATCTGGAAGTAAAACCCGATCTCCATTCAAAGTTGTCAAGCAATGACCATGTGAAGTAGCCTACGACATCAGCTCCATCATCCACAGCCTTCTTTAGTTCTTGCAGATAGCTTCTATAGTAGCTTATCCTTTTGGTGTCGTATAAAGCTTTTGGAAAAGTAATATTGCCAGCATAATCCATACCTGAAAATCAAGTAGAATTAATAACAATATATATAGACTTTAAGCATTGCATTAGTTAAACAAACCATACCATTTTCTGCCAGAATCATGGTAGGATTTCAATAACGTTCTTTTGCATAGGTGACAGCTTTATTTAGACCCCATGGCACGATATAGAGCCAATCTGAGTGTGTCTGCAGGTATTTTCAACAAAGATAGTGTTAACTAACTATCACGATATATTAGTACCTTTTCCGGTTAAAAACAATGTTAATTTCATAGTATACTCACCCTTTCACCAATCGGTACTCCCTTGCGATCATCTATATCAGGGCAAGGGAAAGAATTAGTATCAGTAGAACATCTTATACTAAAGAAAGTAATTTCATTTTACTGGGACTAGTTAAGAAGTAAAAAGTAGTAGTACATATCTTACAAGCAAATCCGACATTCCAGTCCTGCTGGTAGCCCAAGGGTTGTGGTGTGGTATAATGAGGATCATACATGTAGTAGGTAGTGTACTGGTTTATGCCCAAATAATCCATGGATCCTTTGACCATCTTAACCTCTTCTTTCGTGAACTTGGGTAATCGATTTCCCACAATATTTATCATGGTTTTTGGGTACTCACCATATACAAGAGGATGCAAGAACCTGTACAACAAGCCAAAAGTATGATTAGTACAGATCACAATGTCTAAATTCTGGATCTGCCACCAGTTAGAATCTACTGTTAATCTAGCAATGCAACATGACTACATTACTATGTGTGCAAGCTCTTACCATCCCAAATGGAAGTCTCTTGCTCTTTGAGCAGCATAGTTGTCGTCTTTTCCTCTTGTCAGAGGTTCGTACCACACAAAATCCAAGAGAATGCCAAACTGTCCTTTCTGTTTCTCCTGTTATTGCATATGAAAAATGAGTTCAAATAGTGATCTTTGATCTCAAAAGCAAAGAAATAGAGGAAAGAAAGAAGAGCACATATTACTTGATACTTCTCACGGTATCTCTGTGCTGCAGAAGCATTGCATAAGATGAGATTATGGGTAACAATATAAGGCTCAGTTGCAGAATCCCCTTGTGTGCAATTTCCAAATGGCTTTGAGCATCTTCCAGGTGCAAAGGATCCATTATCATACCACTAAAGCAGCAACCACTCTTGGCTCATTAAATGAGAACCAGTTCTTCACTTTTTCTCCAAACATGTTAACACAAAACTCCGCATAATCAGCAAAATCTTTCCTGCAAAATTCCAACAGTAAAACCATTATTATTATTCAATAGAAAAGGTCAGTCAAGACATACAAGTGGATGTACTCACACAACTTCACGGCTCAACCATCCGTCGTACCTATCTTGAAGTGCTTGTGGTAAATCGTAGTGATTAAGATTAGCATACGGGGTAATACCTGTAAAAAAGTTTGTTAAAATCTCAGTATGGTACCTAACTTTATGCATTATGATTAAACATTCAAAAGAAGAAAGAAAGTTACCTCTTAAGAGCATATAATCAATCAACCTATTATAACAAGCAACTTCCTTCCAGTTCACTTTACCAGTTCCATCTACATTAAGATATACAAGATTAAATTATCACTCAATCTTGCAAAATCACTAAGATCAAATTAGACTATAAAGTAGTCAAAGTTCAGCCTCACCATCAGATCAACATCTTCCTGTAATCCATTAAAGGAGCATATCATCAAGTCATTAAATTGGATAGCACAATCAAAAGAACACCTTATACATTAAAAAAAAACTATCTTGAAAATGGAAGAATTATATAGCTTACAATTACATACTGTAACTAAACAACATTATTGTATCTATACAAATTCCAATTATAAATAAATAAATTAATGTGTTAAAATTTGAAAGTTACTATAGTACTCATCGGCGACACATCATTATCACAGTTAACGTTAATTATAAAGCTTAGAGCTGTAATTAGCAGAAAAATATGACTTGCTTTGATCATTGTTATTTCTTCTGTTAATAACAAATGAGGTTGAGTAAAATGGCTAGCAAATCTATTTATAAATTAAAAATAGGTGGGTCCCATGCTTATTCCCCCGGGGAGTTTAAGTCATGTTCATGTACGACATCATTTGTAAGAAATTTTTACATTATTAGTTTACGTACCTTCGAATAAATAAATAATCTTATTATTACGTGAATAATTATTTATTACTTATCTTTTAAAATAATCAGCCTTATCTACTTAATATTAAGAAAATCATTAAATAAGAAATCCTGCTAATCAGACAGAAACTCATATTTTAATGAGACATGAGTTTTTAAAAAAAAAATACTTTAGACCATTTTGTGTTTCAGACAGTTTCAATCATCTCTTATTGGGTTTCCTTGTTAACAACTGAAGCATGAATTTGAGACAACCTCAAATAACATAATATCCTCTCTTTATTTATGGTCTATTTATTTAGATTAGACGAAGATAATGTGTATCTTTATTTTATTGGATGAATGTAGATAAATTAGTTATCAGTTTTTCTTTAGAATAGAACTTTTAAAAGAAGCTTTGTATAACACAACTACACAACAAGTTTTACAAACGAACATTTTTATAGTTTCTAATATATAGAAGTTTTTCTTTTTTAACTTTATTCCAATTAATTGAAATAACAAACTTTCTGAATTTCATGTTTGCCAATTAATTAAAATAACAAATGGTTGTGCATTAAAGGATTGAGGCTTCTCCAATTTTAATAGGGAAAAGAGGTCTATCAATTCTCAATGCACCATTGGAGCTGGTTCGAAAGTAAGTCACGCAGGTATTTGATAAATGGTTAGGAGATAAGTTATTTATATATAAAAAAAGTAATATAAATTGTATATTACGCAGTTGAATGGACGACTCCTAAGTTAATTCTTCTATATTATGTATGTAAATAGAATTCAAGAATTAGGATGACGCAGTTTTAAAGCTCTGTTATTCATCCCTTTATTTCCTTAATAGTAGAAAAAACTGCAAGCAACATAGAGATGTGCAAAATTGCAGAAAGAACAATTTTATATCAAACTACCCCAACTGGAAATACTAATACTAGTGACTAAGACAGGAACTCAACTTATTTTGTGTTTTTTTGGTACATTAAGACACTCATGAGTATCAAGATCTAAGCAGACATATCTTAAACATGGAACTACAGACAAGGGCAAGAGCAGCCTTAATGCTTGTGGCGCTTAAGCAATTTCTTGAACCAATATGCTGACATCTTCGGATATCGTTTGAGGGTATTGAAGTCAACATAGACAATGCCAAATCTGGAAGTATAACCCAATCTCCATTCAAAGTTGTCGAGCAATGACCACGCGAAGTAGCCAATGACATTGGCTCCTTCATCAACCGTCTTCTTCAGTTCTTGCAAATAGCTCCTATAGTAGTTGATCCTTTTGGTGTCATGTAAAGCTTTTGGAAGGGTAATGTTGCCCGCATAATCCATACCTGAAAATCATGAGATATATTTTTTTAAAATTGAGACTCTCAACAATAAACATTTCACTAGTTAAGAAAACCATACCATTTTCTGCCAGAATCATGGTAGGATTTCCGTAGTGTTCTTTAACGTAGTTGACAGCTTTATATAGACCCCATGGCACAATGTAGAGCCAATATGAGTGTGCCTACAGGCATTTTTCAGCAAAGATAGTGTTAGTTAACAATTCATAGGATTATATTAGTACATTTTTCACTTAGAGAAAATGTTAAACTTCATCATATACTCACCCTAGGACCAATTGGTACTCCCTTGCGAGCATCTACATCAGGGAAAGGAAAAGAAATACAATCAGTAGTAATTACATTTTACTAGGCCTAACGAGAGAATTGAAAAGTTAGTAGTCTCTTACAAGCAAATCCAACATTCCAGTCCTGCTGGTAGCCCAAGGGTTGTGGTGTAGTATAATGAGGGTCATACATGTAGTAGGCGGTGTACTGGTTTATGCCCACATAATCAAATGATCCCTTCACTATCTTAACCTCTTCTTTCGTGAACTTGGGTAATCGCGTTCCCACAATATTTTGCATGGTTTTTGGGTACTCACCATATACAAGAGGATGCAAGAACCTGTGCAACAAGCCAAAAGTTTGATTAGTATAGACCACAATATCTAAATTCTGGATCTGCCACCGGTAAGAATCTACTGTTAATGTAGCAATGCAACATGACTACATTACTATATGTGCAAGCTCTTACCATCCCAAATGGAAGTCTCTTGCTCTTTGAGCAGCATAGTTGTCATCTTTTCCTCTTGTCAGAGGTTCGTACCACACAAAATCCAAGAGAATGCCAAACTTCCCTTTCTGTTTCTCCTATTGTTGCATATACAAAATGAGTTCAAAGAGTGATCTCTGATCTCAAAAGCAAAGAAATAGGGGAAAGAAAGAAGAGAACATATTACTTGATACTTCTCACGGTATCTCTGTGCTGCAGAAGCATGGCATAAGATGAGATTGTGGGCAACAATATAAGGCTCAGTTGCAGAATCCCCTTCTGTACAGTTGCCAAAAGGCTTTGAACATCTTCCAGGTGCAAAGAATCCATTATCATACCCTAAAGCAGCAACCACTCTTGGCTCATTAAATGAGAACCAGTTCTTCACTCTGTCTCCGAATGTCTTGAAACAAAACTCTGCATAATCAGCAAAATCTTTCCTGCATATTTTGAGCAGCAAAACCATTATCAAATTAAAGAAGCAAATAGCATAAATATTCTTCAATAGAAAAGGTCAAGAAGTGATGTGCTTACACGACTTCACGGCCCAACCATCCTTTGTACCTATCTTGAAGTGCTTGTGGTAAATCATAGTGATTAAGATTAGCATACGGGATAATACCTGTAAGAAGTTTGTTTAAAGTTCAGTATAGTACTTGACTATATATTTCCACAACAAAAATCATTAAGGCCTATGACTATGCATTAAAAAAGGAACAGAAAAAGTTACTCTTACCTCTTAAGAGCATATAATCGATCAATCTGTTATAATAAGCAACTCCCTTCGAGTTCACTTCACCAGTTCCATCTACATTAAGACAGAAGGTTAAATTATCATTCATTCTTGCAAATGGCTAAGATCAAACTTGGGAGCAGACAATAAAGTAGTCAAATTACTTGGGAAGATCCTGGACCACGAAATTGAGAAGCGATAAGCATCAAAATTGAGCTTCACCATCAGATCAATATCCTCCTGTAAATAAATATTTACACGGTCAGATCACCCAAAGTAGAAGATTGTGTAAAGTTTATTTACACTGTTAGTGTATATAAGTTAACAGTTTTTAATGAAAGGAGTCCCTAGCATAAAAATCTCGTAAGGCTAGACACCAAACTAGATTTGAGACTTATGACCCATGAAATTCCATAGAAAATGAAAACCCCACAACTTTAAAAATCTTCTAATATCTGTCCATAGGACCGACAAGTTTTTCCCTACTTGCCTGCAAAACAGTGATTGAACATGACAACAATTCTTGAAAACTAGTATTCCTCAAAAAACAAACAATTTTATTTTTATTAGTAAAAGGATATTCACGCAACCTTTCCTCTGTTTCATGAGAAAAAGACTTTAGACACGTTTATTGGTCACTTATCACAAGTTTAGTGACAATGAAAAACAGCATGTCACTCTTAATCAACTCTGTTTAAGGAAATTAATTTCCTCAAGAGTATAAAGAAAATGAAATGACCGACAAATCTCATTGTCAACAACAGCGAAACGGAAACATTATTTATGGTCGGTAAACACATATTCAGAAAGAAAAATAATCAGAAACTAGGGTGTGTTTGGTCGGAAGGAAAATATCTTCTGCAAAATGATAAAAATGACTTCTCTGCTGTAAGGAAAACAAGTATCATAAAGGGCATTCCATGCTAACTATTTCCTTCTCAACCTCCAACATATCTCATCTGGTAGCCGCTATTCCCAGTTTTCCATTCACCCCAACACCCCTGTCCTGGACCCCCATCCCCTATATTGTTTGTTTGCATAAACTGTGTATAAAATTTTCTGATAATATTTTTTCTTACTTAATAAGTATAAAAAGTAAATAAGAAAAGAACTACTTATTTTCTAGGAAAATATTTTCCTTCACACCAAACACACCCTTAGACTAAAACAGAGTCTGTAGCAACATATGATGAATTTTGTACTAACCTTGTATCGATGGTATTGGTCGACAGAAACTTCTCCATTGGCATTGTTTGGTTCAACTCCTGTTTTCAGTTCCATCATGAAATTGAATCAAAATCATTAAATTTTGTAGTTCTATAATGTAAGATTAATTAATAATTAGTACCAGGTTGTTTAATGAAAGTGTCCCAAATACTAGGTCCCCGGCCTTCAGTGCTGGCAGAACCTTCTACTTGGTACGCTGAAGTTGCTGTTCCGAATATAAATCCCTTCGGGAAACTATCTCTGCTCAAACCTCCGGTGTCGAATCTGAACTTTTCCGGCGACACGTCATCATTATCACAGTGTACTGTGAGTACAGTACCTGCAATTAGCAGCAGCAAAATTAGCCATGGAGGACTTGCATTCATCACTAATATTTATTTAGGAATCTGAGCAGAGAGGTTGAGTAGAATGTGGAGTACATGGTGGCAAAGACAAATCTATTTATAGAACAAAAATGCCACTCCATCTAATATTTAATAATAACATAAATATTTTATTTTTATTGTGTCCCGCCTGTACTATCCTATTCAAAACAATAATTTTAAAATATTATAATTTTTTTTCATATTTCTTAAATTTTGTGTCAAGTCAAACTTTATCACATAAATTGAGATGGAGACAATATCTCGATGATGATTTCTAAGAAGAGTTGTCTCAAATTACTCCCTTCCTCTACTTTTATTTTTCTGTTATACTAAAAATAAATATTTTACTTTAGAAAAACAATACATAATTTATCACTTATTTTTAATTTAACCTTATTATTAACTATAGTCATTTTGCAATAATTTATCAAGCATTGAATTTATTATCTTGTAAGAATAATATATTAAAATTATTATTTTATTTATTTCTCCTTAAGCATGCGTCGAGACAAGAATAAGTAAAGATGAATGGAAGGTATATTTCTTTTTAAAAGTTCAACATAAAATTAATTATATTTTACCATTAATCCTTAGTATTAATTATTTTTGAAAATTACAATACTTCAATTATGTATAGATGACACATAAAATAGAGTAAACATTCAATGAAGAAAATTATATGTTACTCTCTCTGTTCCATTTTAGTTGTTAGGATAAGATTTGCACACTCATTAAGAAAAAAATAATAGGGATGGTAATTTAACTAATATAGCCTTATTAATTTTTTGAAAACATACAATATTAATTCTTTTCATATTTTAGAATGACTTTAAGTACTAAGGGTAGAATTAAAAAAACATGGTCAATTATCTCTTGAATTTTGAAACTAGCAAAGTTTTTGAAACAACTATTTTTCATATACCTAGCAATTAAAATGAAACGGAGAGAGTAAGAGTTAACACATAAATAGGAGTAAAATAGTCTAACATCTTTCCTTATTTATATTTTCATAAGAAATGTAAAAGAGAAACACTAAAGATAAGGTGAGATGAACGGAGTAGTATAATAGAGTTGGGTCCCATGCCTATATTTTTATTCTCTTAAAAGTTTATCACTATTTCTAAAGGCGATTTTGAGGTGAATTTTTGGCAGTGGGAAAACAACCTTGTTAAAGATATTGGGAGGAAGATTGCAAGACGGAATATACTCAAAATGTTTTGCAACGCAAATAAAAATTGTAGATTCATAGAGTTCTATACCTGGAATATGAGGCATAAGCAGCGAATGTAAAAGCGTAAACCCAAAGCATAAAAACATATGTCTCCAATATTAAATTTGACTTTTACTATTTTAAATATATTTTTACTATAAATTATATTTTAATAATATTTATACTTTACTATTATCATATTTTCATGTTGTGAATGATGTTTTCTTAAAACATTGGGAAAATGTGGGTAAGTAGTAGCTAAGTAAATATGAAACCTAAAACCTAAATTATGAGATTTTGATTAAAGACTTTCCAATTTTTGAATTTCTCATCCGTAGATTCCCTTTTTGGGGTTAGAAATTATTGCATTTTCTAAATTTTAGAAAATTTATTTCGTGTTTTGGAGGTGAATTTCCTTGCAAACTACCTTAATATGTTTCAATCAATAAAGAAATTCTTACAATACTCTTTTGGGAATTTCTTCAACGTGATCGTCAAAATAAGACTCATTACCAATTTAAGAATAATCCTCAAAATAGAAATTATTAACAATAGAAAATAAAGGATCAATCATATCACATTGTTGAAAGTAGACTTTTACTTTCTTCAATCATTCCAAAAAATAAAATAAAATACATTTCAATTAATTAAAAGAATTCATATATCACAAAATTATTATTTGAGAAACTTACCAAATTTCAATAGTGTATAATGTATCGCGGTATTTTTACTCTACATGATGTATGACCTGCTTTGTTCATTCATTATTTTCTGCACTGAATTGCTTTGATTTATTTTATTTATCTTTGTGCTGATGGTCTATCAAAGACAACATCTCTCCCTCTAAGGTGAAGGTAAGATCTGCGTACGCTGTACCCTCCTTGGACCCTATTCTGTAAAATTATACTCACTATATTGTTGTCCAATGGTGTATGAATTCTTATTCTTCCCATTTCTTTTAATTTGTAGAACCAAAAATCTTTTGTATATTCCGGGGTTAAATAATTTTCACTAAATAATGAACAAATCTCTATTATCAGTAAAATAGAGGATCAATTTTGAACTCATGGAAATTCAATAATTTTTATTGATAATATATATATATTGGATGTGCTTATGTCGGTCACTAACAGTTACTTTCGGATCTCATCGTACAAACGTATCAAGTTGAGTAGAAAAAAATAAGGTGATAAATAACAAGTAAAAGAAGGACACCTTTGTTGACCAAAAAAGAAACAAATTGCTTCAATGATTAGTAACAAACAAGGGAGAGAAATTTGTGTTGATAAGTAGGGATAAAAGAAGCTGAATTAGTCCCTGGTCCCCTTTTTTTAATTGGTCCACTACATAATTATCTTGCACCTTACACCCTTTAGATTATTAGATATTTTCTATTGGAATTTCTTTATTAGAGGTCTAGATTTTATTCCTCTTTATTTATTTTAACTTCGTTTTAAAAAATAAAAGGGAGGGTTCTTATGTTGAGGCTTGCAGTAACAAATTTAAATAAAGAGGGATACAAGGGGTAAATGTCACAAATTATCACTTTTCTATAATTAAAAAATAATCATTATCATATAAATTCAAATTTCACGTATAAATATTTATTATTATAGCTATATTTCAAAAAATAAAATTAAAAAGTGATCAATAAACACTATTTCTGTCCATAAAAGTGATAACTATTTATCTCACTTAAAATGTTATGAAGAACCAATTACAGGAAGCAGTCAGTATAGAATAAAATAGAAACCGATTGACATGGTGTACTTGCTGGATGGTCCTAGATTTCAATTAGGTCCATCCCATAACAGAAAGGACTCTTGCTGGGCCCATTTCTACGCACGCCTGCTGAAAAACAGGCCTTTGGTTACTCGGGTCTATCTTCGCAAGCCCCCATCGTGCACGTGAACCTACAAGTAGATTTTTAGCCTAATATCGTCAAAACACACTGATCTCACCATCTTGGGCTTCTAAATTTGATTTCTGACATCTTCCCCAAAAAACTACTTTATTTTTGGGACAATGTTTGATATTTAGAAATTGTTTGTATTGATTAGGAAAACGAGTCTCTAATATAACAATATTTGAACAGTTATGTTTTGAAAGAAAAATAAATCACTTCCATCTTTCATTCTGAACCTCGATGATTAGCTTAAACTTGAAACATCCTCAGAAGCAAATAGATGCAAGATAAACAATGACTTGAGAGTGGTAGCACAATCAAAGGACAACATAACTGAAAAGACGTCACAACTTACAAATAGGACCAAAAAAACTGCAAAAAGCCTGAGAAATAAGGTCACACTTGCATCATCGTATCGTAACACCGAAACTTGGAACTGTAACCAAAACCCTATAATTGGGAATGACAAATTATATAAAATGTAAGAAGCAAAACCATAATGTAACCATAATGGCTGCCAAGGGATCTTGTCATGCACCAAGGGAAAAGACTAGAACGCCGACTCCACAGCATGTGATGCTTTCTTTCCATGGTCGAAAACAATCCAACTTCAACTTCTTTTTTTTTTTTTTAATCTATGAGAAAATAAAAGAGTACCTTATTAAATATACGGACGTGATGATTCCTTCAGAAAAAACTCTTTAACTTGGTGGTTCCTTATTACCCATGATTACAACTAGTGGCACCATTCATAGAGCTGTCGGGAGTTGACGCCAACCAACATTTCAATGCTCAAGCTGCATTTTCAGTCGACTCACAATAACCTAATGTGAAAATATGAACAACTCAATTGATTATCATCAACACTTGTCAACTTGATTACTGTGGAGTGATTCCCCATACACGAACACAAGCATCCTCGCCAGAACTCACTATACTGTGTTCATCAGTAAAAGCTAGTCCATATACTCCCCCCAAATGAGCTCCTTTGATCGTGATTCGATATGATGCTGGCTTGCTGATGTCATATATGATAACACACGTGTCTAGAGATCCAGTAGCTACCATGGTGTTATCAGGTGACCACGCCAGGCAATTTATTCGGGCAGTATGGTATAACATATTGTTAAGTTTCACCTTTAAAACATAATAAAAACATAATATTTTTTATTAGTTACAAAATGTATGATATATCAGATAAGTTTACCAGACAATTAAAAATGATGATTATTACCTCGCGAGATGCACGATCCCACACAACAGCTTCTCGGTTCACATCTGCTGATGCAAACATGGAAACATCTGGAGAGTACCGAATGACAGTAATAGCTCCCCTGTGTTTTTCAAGGACAACCTCTTCACTGAGAGAATCACCCGTGATAGAATACAAATGCAGTTTACCATCCTGACCACCTACTATAGCTTCAGTTCCATCAGGTGAAATAGCAGATGCTGTCACAGTAAATCCGAGGTTTATGGTTGACAGTACTTTCGTACCACGGAGAAGAATGACTCCAGTTTCAAAAGAAACTAAAATCAACTCAGGAGAATTAAGGGCAAGGCTTAAGTCCTTAGGTTGGTTGCCAACATCTATAGAATTTGCATCTCCGCATTGATCTCCAAGCAGAGATACTCTCCAGATCTAAGTCCAATCAAGAAGCAAAAAATTGCATTATAGCCAACAGTTATCAGGAACTACACTTTTGTTTGATTTGACAAAATTGTCTTTGAGCATCATCTTTTTAGCCCAAAGAAATGAGAGGAACATAGGAAACAGGAAGACTTAGAAACCCAAAGTATCACACGGATCACACATAAAACAGGTAAAGTTCTTAGAAATGCCACTATTGGTATGTACTGGACAAGAATAACTATAAATGATATATAATCTAATCATATTACTGGTCAAATTGCTGCTACTTGTGTCAATGGTGAAATAGTTCTTCTGTTAGATCTTTCAAAAATTAAGGGTATACACATCACTATGGCAGACAGGCATGGAGAAATAACTCCTATGCTAGTAAATGGATAAATAGCTGATTTTAGAAGAGTGATTGTAACCTCTATTCTTTCTTTCTTCTTAGAAATATCAAGGGCTACCTGGCTTTAAGAAAATAGAGCCTTAAGTTAGTCCTTTCTTTTAAAAATAATTTCAAACAGCATAAGACGGAACCATAGAGCATTATCCAGATCTCGGAGAGACCATTTTCTGTTCATAAAAATAGTAAAAATCACAGCTCACCTACTAATATATTATATAAGAAATGAAAAAGGAGATCTTACAACTCACTTTATTGTCAAATGCACATGACACGATTTCTCCTTCCACAACTGCAAAGCATTTGATCTGAGAATTCACTTTTCTCTCTAATTTTCCGCTATATCCAATGCCTTGAATCCATTTAACAATCAAACCATCATAACTGCTAGTCAATATGATTTTCGGGTCACTTCTGAGGACAGCTAAAGAATTGACATTTTTCATGTGTCCAGAAAATGACATGGGAGATTTATCCAGATCACTTGCTGAGAATATGGAAATAGTTCCGCCAAGAGAAACAGTAACAAGATGATCATTTTGCCAGAGACAGCCAACTAGCATGTCTTCAACTCCACCTGAACCAGGAGAAGCCAGTGTTTTCCTCACTGTCCCTTTTCCATCATCAGATATGTCCCATACTTTTGCCGACTTGTCAGCAGATACTGTGAGCACCTGAAATTAATAAAACATCAGACAATGTAGGTATACTCAGAACAGAAAAAGTTGACAGGCATAATGGTAGTAGAATAACAAGCTACAGTTTACAATTTTCATCCAAGTTGGTTTTTTTAAGCAATTTTGATGAAAAAGGTCCTGCGGAATTAGTAGAACAGTATAATGTATTTTCAACCTGAGAAACCCAGCCAGAAAAATAGTGTAATATGGCATACTCCTAGCCAATAACTTCAGTGTTCCTTTGCATATTTAAGTCACGTAGCGCTCTCAAGAGAATAAATTACTAAACATTGAAATCCAGCACACCGGGGTTATGAACTAGCATGGAGATCAAATGATCACCTGTTTGCTATCGGGACTCCAACTAACAGCATATATACTTCCTTTATGACCATCCTCAGATGACAGCTCACCAATTATATCTCCTGTTTTGGCATCATAGATAATGCCCTTCTTGTCAGAGCTTACACTGATAAGTTTACTTCCGTCTGGAGAGAACCTCAAACAATTAACAAAATTTGAATGCTCCCTGCAGGTCCATGGCAAAATGGCACTTTAATCACAACCATTTCGAATGTGTTATCTACAACGCAATCATAATCATGCTATATTAAATGGCCAGATGGATTGTTTTAAGGAAGTATCAAAAGTCGCTGAACTCAAACTGTAACTGTAACTATTGTTTTTTATTTCCTTTAGAAATGCTAAGCATTGGCCTTATTTCCAGAGGGCAGTTTACAAGGGACGAAAAGCACATTGTAACAGGATGGTAAAAGGTGGATAAGGGTGTATATGGTATGCAAGCTCCAAAAATCTCAACTACAAGAATGGATTTGTCATGTATACCAAAATGAACCCTCACAGGTCCTCCTTCTAGCCTCGGAAAGTGCTTTATTTTCAGAGCAGGACAGGTCCTAATGTTCTTTTCACATTGTCATTCTTCTATCTCCAGGTTACTGTATTACCAACTACTCTTCATTTATCAACAAATCTTTTCCTCTCTGTTCACTTTGGACAAACATTTTTGAGGAAAAAAACAACAACATATTGATATTGGTACTAAAAAGAGAATAGAAGACACTTGTTCTGATTCGACATAACAGAAAGGATAAGGAACCTGTGAGACAGCTTGAATTTAAATGGGGGTCCTTCATAAAAGTTCACCAAAAAGTCTTCTCCGCACGTGGCTATGCGAAACGGTCTTGTGGGCTTAAAATCACAACTCAAAACTCTCCTTGAATGGCCATCAAATTCACCCACATTCGTTCCCGAGTCCCACCTGCCCAAGATAGTTCATTAAACAAGGATATCGGATATGCACAAATAGCAATCTTGGGACATGAAATACAAATAGGGGCATTTAAGAAATGTGCTCAAATGCGTTCTAGACTATCATGAGAAGAAGAAGCATATGTACAAATTCCTTCACTGCAGAGTTAGCTAAAACATTATTAGTTTCACACATGGTTCCTTCTTCATTTCAACTTCACATTATGCCCTAGCTAACCGCCTCAAACTACAGACATGGTCATAAATACTACAGAAAAAGAAATTAGCAAACAGGATGACATAGATTCACATTTAATCTGTGTCATGTTGTTTGACTTTCTCAATTAAATGGCATAATTACGATTACAAAAAAGTCAAATTAACATACAATAATATATGAACTTGGTGTGAAATCTTTGTGATTTTTCACATCTTCCAACTAATTGTCTTTTAAGTATATCTGATAACCACAAAAACAAAAAGCCCTTTTCTGAATAAGGAGGATCAATATAGAGCCCTTTCAAACTCTCGTATCTTAGTTCTCCACGCTAGCCAACAAGCATCTAATATTAGGGTAAGGAGACAGCTTTAAAAATGTTAAAATTGCTTTAACAAAATTAAATATAAGAGCTTCAGGGTCAAAAGTCCATTAGGAATATCATAGACAGCTAATAGTAAAGTGATTTTCTTTTGCAGCATTACTTTCAGTAAAATATATTACTCAGATTGAACAACTGTGTCCTGATGAAAGGTAAGGCTCCTGTTTTTTAAATGTTTCTGCTTCAGCTTTCCCGTGAGGAAATTCAACAAGTTTGGAGAAAGCATTCGGTTAAGAATGGCAATAAACTAACTTATTAAAAATACAGAAGAGAATCTGGAAGTATGTCAACTGTTCTCCAAAAGACCTGAAGTCAAAATGATAGAAATTTCTGTCCATCAAAAGGTGCTAACTAAATTCATCAATTCAGAAGAAGGTGATTTTTTCGCGATTTATCCTTGATGACAATAAAAAGGCAGCCTGGTGCACAAAGCATCCTACGATTATGCAGGGTCCAAGGAAGGGCCGCATCCCAAAGGGGTGTAATGTAGACAGCCCCACCCACAAGCATCCATGATTGATCCCACAGCTCAAAGCCGTGGAAACAACTTTGACGTTGCCCCAAGGTTTCTTGTGACAACATTACTGATAAAAAATTTCAAGCATGTTATATTTCTTGGTTTAGAGGGACGCAAGCACAATGTTTAGACATATAACACACTACATATACGTCTAATGGATAGGCGGAGATCATATTTCTGATCCAAATCCACCTATAATATGTAGCAATCGGCATGAAAATAATTTTGGACATTTACCTTGCTTGTTTAAAAGAAAAGTTCAAGTCAATTGAAAGTAGAAATTCCAGCCTAAGCACTCAGAAGGAGTATTATATTTTGAAACGAAAAACAAAACAACTGAGCTCAAATTTAAGAGGATCCGGTGTGAGCTTCGCGAAGCATATCACACCCGCAGATAAAGGAAAAGAATTGTAGTATGTTGGCAGCAATAAATATAATCAATTATGATAAATCCTCATAATACATTCATTAGGACTTGTCCTACGCCTGTATGGCGCGAAATGGATAATTAAGAGTATGATCACCCCCCACCCCACCCCCAAACACACACACACGAATTTAGCAAAACAGAGCATAATTTATTGTTAGAACGAAAGGAACAGGGAAAACAACAAATCAATTCGGAAGCAGTAAAATAAGAAATACTAGTAACAAGAAGAAAGAAGAAGCAAAAAGCGAAACTGACATGAAGGTACGAACAAGGGATTTGCCCTTGCCATCACCAGAAGCAACAATGCGCATTCCATCAGGAGACCATTGAAGGTCATCGATCCGACCAGATAGGACCCGAAACTCTTTCTTAAGGACGAAGTCATTATGGGTCCCCCAGATCCGAACAGTACCTGAAACGTCAGCAGAAGCGATCCACTCACCGTTGGGAGAGTAACGAGCGACTGTTGCCTGATAACCATGCTCGCCGTAAACGGCTACTTGGAGCGGGCGATCGAGGTAGCGGATAATGACGGATCGCCCGTTACAATAAAGGATAGAGTTGGATTTCGGGTCGCCCGAAATGAGAATACCACGACCTCGCTCCGTGGAAGGTATACAAGCGTAGGTTTCTTTAAGCTCAGCCATGGAAGGGAGATTTGGAGTTGTGGCAAAAGGTGAGAATGATGGGAAAATGGGGGAAACTGATTTGCAAACTCTACAAACTGCTTTCAGCTCTCCACCTTTTTCGATTATCTGACCGTGCCAGCACGTTCTTCCCCAATGACACGTGGTCTCTTGTTATTGGGTACCATCTTTTCTTTTTTGAACAAAATTATTGCCTCAGTTTTTTATTTATTTTTTTTATTTTTTTTGTGGAATCCGTAAATAGTGAAATAGATAACATGGTGGAATTATAACAAGTTATTATGTCAAAAAGATAGGCCAATCAATCGTTTGTTCAAATATTTTCAACTGCTATTATAAAACTATTATAATATGTTATAATTATTATAATAAAATAGTATATTAGAAATTATCGTCAGTATAATTCTGAAGTTCGTAAATGACAAGTGTCAACTGCAAACTACTCTACTGCTTTAATGATTTCTTCTATTATTTATGATTGTAGAAACTAGAAATAATTGCATATCAAAGTTCAAGTTTAATTTGCAAATTAGATTTGTACGTTAGTATAATATTGAACTATGTAAAACTACACTATACTATTTAGTAAAATAATATTTATAGTGTTGTACTAAAACCAACAGATATTAGACACTACTGGCTAAAAGCCCATTAAGCGAAGTATTTGAAGCGCATATATTTTGGGATCCAAACCAACGGACGATTTTGTAAATTTCCCTTTCTATTGTGCAGTTTTATTATGCATGGGACGACATTTAATATTTGTCAAGTTTATGATCTTTAATTTTTATTTTTATTATTTATTTAATAAAAAATTATAGGTTAAAATATTATTTTTATCATGATCTAATTTCACAAGATAAAACTTTTTAGATAAAGTTACCTTACCGTATAAGTTTTATAATATTTAATTCGTAAGATAAGATTTCTAGAGTTAGAACCTATGTCTTAAGACATAACTTCTGTCACTGAACTTATGTCCTATGACATCAGTTATAACTTGTATCACCGGACTTATTGTCTTGTCATTATTTCTTTTGCATAACTTGTGTCGCTGCACTGATGCCTTGGGCATAAATTCTTTTGCCTTAAATCGTAACTTGTGAGATGATACTTACTTTTTGAACATAACTTATACCTTGAGCATAATTTCTTATGTCTTGAGACATAAATCGCGCTTGAAGCATAACTTATTCCTTCAGAATTTTTTTTAACCTTTCAGAATATTTTAACTATTCTTTTTATTACTTCAAATTTCGAAAATAAATTTTGAAAGGAGTAAAAAAAATTTTTTTAAAAAAACACTTCATAATAAGAACATTTGTGCGCGATTGATGCTGTATTATGAGGCGATTATCCACTAGAAGTAAGCCCACATAATGCATTGGGTCATTTGGGTGCTATCTAAAATGTAGAATTAAAAACTATATATACTGCCAAGTTTCTTAAAACTTCTATATAGTAATATAATAATTTAAAGGAAATATTCAAGATTTTCATTTTTTTTTAATCAATGTCTGTCGAAATAATTTTTCTATCTTATGAAACTAAGAATAAAGAATAAAATCTGTATGTATTTTATTTTTTTCAAATTTCACTTATAAAATTACACCAAATATATTATTATTGTATAGAAAATATCTAAAATATAGAATTAGAAATTTCCACGTTTCTTAAAACTTGTAATATGACAACGATCAATCTACAGTACTATTGAATCTTAACACTAGCCTTTATAAATACTCCTCACCAATAAAACATTGAAGACAGCAAAATCAAGCGAAGGCATATAAGCAACAATCTTTTTCATTCTTGTGCCTTTTCGTTTGGCTTCTTTAGTCCAATTTCATTTGCAACGTTTACATATATTTATTCATAGATTTGAATTATAACACGATAAGTTAGGTTTGAATGTGTATTTCTGTGACGAATATTGAAATACATCAAGATGAGCCAAGTCCTTTGCGCATGGATGACAAGCACAATTAAAAAAATAGTCCAAATTTTAATATAATATAAAAACACGACCTGTGTATGGGATTTCATATTTGACGTTGTTACTTGTTTATAAGAGATGATGACATATATAGTCCAATGGTAGACGAAGTAGGAAAAAAAAAAAAAAGTATTTTAGGCAGGTAAATATAAGTAGAAATAATACATGGATCGATGGATCATACAGTTTGACGACGTTTCAAGACTTTTAGAGTTGGCTAATAATAAGTGCCAAACACATAAAACACACAAATTAAAATTGAGTTATATATAGTAGTATTAACATAAGTCCATGGTCGGTCGCTCATGAGGCTCAGCGCTTACGGTTTGCTGGTTCCTTGTGGGCATTGAAATAAACAGTGGCGACGGGAACGCCGAGATCAAGCTGCTGTGCGAACAGCCGAGTGCAGAAATGAGACCTTGTTACTGGCGCCTGCAACATTCCCGCCATTGACGCTTTCTGTCGGAACAGTACCAGTATGTACCTGTGGATCCCAACTGGTGGACGTGGCCCAACATACCCCAGTACCTCCTTCCCTGCAATTGGAGCATCATCGTAATTGAAGTTGCCAAAAAAAAAAAACCTTCTCTTACGCGAACTAAGAAAAAAAAAAAGAGAGACAAATAAATTAGAATGAAAAAAATATTATATTTTATATATAATAATAATAATAAATTCAAAGTAACCATATTTACCCATCCTAGGTAAGAAAAAGGTTTAATGGTGAAAGGTAAGTTAATTATTACTAAGAGGATATGGAGATGACAAGTGGTAGGAAGATTGCTTACTAGGCTAACACCAGCTTACGTCCAGCTGTACTTCCTGATCTAACACGTACTTATATGAGAATTCAGACAAAAATAACAGACAAAATAAACTTTTGTTCTTTTCATGTTTACGAGAGGTTTCTTCTTCTCGCTTTTCGTTCGTGAAGGAACAGAATTTTATTGGCGTTTGATAAATTAAAATATTCAAAACTTCAAGACGAATTTCTTCTTCGCTTATGGCCTGGAATTGCATTATTTGGTTTTTTGCAAAATTAAGTTACTCTGAATAATTAATGTTTGCATGAGATTTAAACACAAACTCGTCATTATGTGCCTGTGAATTTAATATTCCATGATTAAAGACCTTTAATTACCTCGAGCAGCGTTGCTGCAACCAGGAATGTCTGTCACAATCCTGAAGCAAACCCGAAATAAAAAAGTCAATAGTCAAAAAAGAAGTAAATAAATTTTTAAAAAATGGATGATCATTTTTGTTTTTCAATTAATTTGGTTAGAATAAATACTTACCAATGCACCCACTCTCTCATATTTGGCTCACTCGGACTCGGAGCATCCGGGTCCGTCATGACCTACACCATGCATGCATAAGGATTTAATTTATATACATGGACTATTTTAGAGTGTAAAAAAAATAAAAAGCAAGAGGAAATAAATAAAATTACCAGAGTGTAAAAGTCGGAAGCGTGGCCACCAAGGGTGATTTTGGGAGGTTCAGTAGCAATAGAGGGTTTGATATCACAACCATTAGTGACATGTTTGTTGCCATAGTAGACAGACATAGTGACACTGGGAACGAACATGTCCACTACATCACCGATTACTCTTCCGACCACCAGCGGATCTATTTTTGCAGCCATTATTAGTAGTGTTGGGTCAATTTGGAGTAAAAAAGGATAATTTTGGGTTTAAATATACAGAAGTTGGAGGAATATGAGGGGAAAAAAAGACAGCCGTGAAGGATTTTGATCGATCACCTACGTTCTGAACATGCATAGGGCAATAGAAAGACAAGGCAACACGTGTCGAGTGATGAAACAAAAATCCATATGAATTTCTTATAACGTATCGACACGCGTTGTTACTAGGAAGAAAACATGTCATCCGTTACAGAAGTAAAAAAGAAAGTGATATTTAATGGAGTCCCTCCATGTTTTACATGCATCTATGCTGGCTTTCTTCTAACTCTGTTGGCTTCTTTCTGTCTTTGCTTTTGTTGCTTATATACCCAAAGTTCGCAAGGATTCCCTCACTAAAGTGAGCGTTATAGCATTCCCATTCAACTCCTTTCACAAATTAACCTTAAAATATATATTCCTCCATCTATTTTATTTATCATGTTTTTTCTTTTAAAAAAAATATTAGCTTCACTAAACTATTCTTATATTTTCTTTAATTTCAATTTAATTGGACTTTCTTTTTGACCACAATAATTATCCTATACTTTTATTAAATAAAAATAACATCTTAAAATACTTATTATTTTTAATAAGCATGACAATTTAAATAAATCGGATCAGTGGGAGTACTTTGATTCTGTTTTTCACTCAATTCGTCCATATATATAGTTAGATTTTAACGGGATTATAATTCGAGTGCTAGTTCATTTCTCATTCTATAATAACTATCCCATTGTCTCAAAATAGCAGTAATGTATTTAATTAATTTAATTTAAGAAATAAATTGTATCAAATTAATTAGGAAAATAATGTTTTCAAAAAAAAAATAATAATACGTCTATTAGGAAAATAATATTTTTGACCTAAAAATAATAGTAGGAGTTTTTTTAGATCAAACTATTAACAACAGAGATATTTTTAGACCAAAATATGAAGGATAGAAATATTTTTAAGAGTCAAACACTAAATGAGTAATAAAATAATATCTAATTTTCAAATAGGACTCTTGATTTAATATTTTACCAAAAAGGACAACCCGTCCATAATGGAACGAACTGTCTATTATTATTTATAAACGGCCGTTACTAAAAATTGAAAAATAAAAAATTATTTTAATGAACCTTAATTGGCTTTTCACGAGGTCCACTAATTTTTTTAAAAATAAAAGTTTCACTAATGGCCGTTTATAAATAATAGAGCTCATTTCATTATGGATGGTGAAATATTAAACCAAGTATCTTATGTGAAATTTTGATTATTATTTTATTGTCCATTTGATATCGAATTTTTTAAGATTAAATTACTAATGAAAGATTATTTTTATCCAATTTATATAATTTAAGAATATTTTATACTCTTTTTTTTTAAAAAGTATTATAAGTTCTAATTTTTTCTATATTAATAAAATAAAATAAAATAAAATATTTAGTAAAATAACAGTAAAGTTCATATAAAATGACAGTCGAAAAAGGAAACAAAATAACTATTTTAGAATGAGGAAAGTATGTATATAAAAAAACGAGTCCAAGTAATATGCATCTTCGCTCATCAGTGTATAATTAAGAAATGGATTTCTCACGCAAATATCACTTTTATAAAGTTATAATTTTTTTAATAAAATTATATAAATATAAACTATTTAGAATTTTAGTTTTTTAATTACATTTTATATAATTTTTATTTTTTAAAAATATTTATTCTAATTTAATATTAAAAAATAGATTATATATTTAATATAATAATTTAAATATACAAAATAATATAAAATACTCTTTTTTCTATTTATTTTTTTTACAGAAATTTTAAAAATCCTCCAAAAATCCTTCTATCTTCTCAATATTTATTTTTTCAAAAATTCCTATAATTCTCTCTCTTATCCATTTTTTGTTTTCCTAAAAATTTCTCTATCTTCTGCATTTTTGTTTTTTCTAAAAATTTAAAATTCCTCTTTCTTCTCCATTTTTATTTGATTTCCCAAAAATCTTTTTCTTCTATTTTTTTATAAATTAGTTGTGATTTATTAAAAAATTATTTTTATTTTATCGAAATATTTTAAGATACTTGAATAAAATGTGAATTCCTCCAAAGGTATTTACGTATTAATAAAAATTGTGCATAATTTAAAAAATAGATGCACATATATGCTTCAATTATATAATATAATATATAGTATATGGTGTCTAATGTATATTATATTCATAATCTTTATACGTGAAAGACTAAAGTAAAAAAAATATATTATGATTTAAGAATATGTGAATAAAATGAACATTTTTTTTAAAAAAATATAATAAATACACATTTAATTAGTATATGTATTGTGTTGAATTTTTAGTATAAAAATTATGCATAATATAAAAAATAGATGCACATATATGCTTCAATTATATAATATAATATATTGATATACATATGCATAATATAATATATGGTGTCCAATATATATTATATTCATAATCTTTATATGTGAAAGACTAAAGGAAAATAAAATTTTATAAATGATGAATATGAGGTATAATATTAAAAAAAAGTTATAAAAATAATATTATAATTAATATTTGCATATTTAGGATATATATGGTGTTAAATACTATAACACATATTAACTTTTTAACATATTTAATCTACTTAAATTATGGAAGAAATTAATATTTATGTCTTTTATAAAAAATTATCATATCTATATTTTTTATCTATTTAAACATATATAATGTATATTATGTAATTAAGAAAATAATTATAACTTTTGTAGTTATAATTTTGAAAAATTATATTTACGTAACCTCCTCTTAGAAATGTAACACCAAGTCAGCTTACTGGTTACAGCTTACAAGTACAAAAAATAATTATTTAAAAGCTTTTAGGTGACCACGATACTCTAAAGAATTTCTATAGAGTGATCGATGCATATAACTTAAACGGTAAAAAACTAATTAGCTTAACGTAATTATGCAACGAAGACTTAACTTATATATGCTAATTGCAGTATCACATTAAGTTAAATTAATGTAACGGGAGTTATTAATTAGAATTATAATTGCAGTATCACATTAAGTTAAATTAATGTAACGGGAGTTATTAATTAGAAAATGGTAAGTAACTGTTATAATCAGTCAATTAAACATTGAAAAAAGAAAAAAACTTTTAATAGTTTGAGACTACCAAAACAGTCCAGTTTCTACTCTTAAGAAATAACCAATTTGAGACTACATTTTATCTTTAATTGCTTAAAATTATAAATTTTCTGTGCTAAAATAGATTCTTCAACTATTACTTCCTAGTCCACTGTTTAAGGGCATGTTGCAGATTTAGTTAAAATTGAAACAGAACTTCAAAGCTTCATTCATTTACTGAACAGTCATTACACAACCACAAAAATTACAATTTCACTAACCTGAATGAACGAATACAGAGGACCGAATTTGCCCTACCTGGCATTTGAACAAGAACTTATACATTTTTTAGTACAAGGATCAAGTGCTGGAGATTAACTAATATTTGAAGAGCAATGCCACAAAGTTTATGTACACTGAAACAAAAGGTAGGATATACGGATAAAGTGATGCTTGAATGGAAACTGCAGAAGATTCATCATTGATCTCCGAGGAGTCTACTGCAAGTGGCATGCCATCACTGTTAAGCGTGCAAGACTGAGGATATGAACTGCCTTCGGTTAACATTAGAGCCCTCAAAACAGAAGAAACTGTATGAATATAACCCGATCTATTTTTGTTGAGAAGCCACGTTAGACCCATCAATTGACAATCCCTGCTGCGCATTTTCTTAGTCCTCTCCTCTGACCTGCTCTTGTTTTCGACTCTGCCCTCACTAAGCTGCAATGTGGCACAATGCATTAGAGAATCAAAGATATCTTCTGTTCATAAATCTAAAACTAGTTAGTAGTTTATACCGCATGCTTAGTCATAGGCAAAACCTTTCACATGATTCCCAAATTCAAAATTCTAACAGATCAATGCTTGCTTGTAAAATGCAAACGCAAATGTTATATTTGTATGAGCTCGCTCCACTGCGCCAAAATATACATTATCATCATCCCAAGGCTAAAGAATTCTACAATAATCAATGATAGAAGTAATTTGAGATAAACCATCTCAAAATACAGGAAATATAGCAGACAATGGACACCCTAATGAGAGGTGATGTCATGAGATTTGAATGATAGAAGTAATTTGAGGACACAAGTAGACCACCGTAAAACAACCAATATGGAGAAGTTGCCATTTACACAACCATTGGACATACCCTTGTTTAGTTTTCCTGCTGTATGAGATCAATGCCTTATTTCACTCTAGCTGAATATGACTTACCCTAGACAAACTGGTGGATTATTTCCGTACTGATATGCATGCTACTGATCCTTAGCTCTCAAATATTGTGGTTGCCTATGCCAAGGCTAGAGTAGACACTTCAATGGATGAGTGATATCAATTCAACAGTTGTATCAGTACTGAATAAAACAAGATTTCCAGTAGCTTGTCTTCTTGAGACGAGTGCCGCTGTGTTAAAGACAGTCTATTTACAGACAAAATTTTCAATTATATGCAGGTCTGAAAAAAGACTAATTGGCAACAGGAGAAGATGACACAATATAGACATAACCTAAAGAATTTGATTTCTTCTGTACCCATTTGTTACAGAACAATATTCACCGAATTCTGAAAACTTAGGTGCCATTTCTGTTACGCAGCTGCCAAGAATTACTCCAAAATTACAGAGACGAGCATACGGAGAGGTTGTTTGAACAAAAAAGAGATGTTCTTTGAACAAACTTTTGGTCATAGTTTACTGGTGCGATGTGTTATCTTCATCAAAATTACTGGATATTGGAAGCGATGTGGTATCCCTAGCTCCTATTTTGATAATTCTTTAATGGAGTATACGAAACCAAACCCCACACCATTTCCCCTAAATGTAAACTTAATTTAGAAAAGCAAACGCAGATAACTTTCCCAATCTTTCACACCCCATATCAATCTCCCTACATTTTCACTCTATATTTCAGAATTCAGACCCACAAAATGCTTTATATGAATAATCACGTTAAGACTGTCATTGGGAAAAATAAGGGGTTAACGTACCAGATAAAGACTGTTCAAGCACTTGGAGCAACCAGCAAGACCATTATACCCAGTATTGCTCAAACAATCTCTTTCCAATTTCTTCACGCTCTTATCACCTACCAATTTCCCTTGCGAGTCCACAGAGAATGCTTCTGGGCAGCTGAGTGGATGAAGCCTAATTCCACAGTAACAATAAACTACATCACAAGTATCATTTGGCTTCACCAATTCAATGCCTCTGTTTCCCAACGCCTTTTCAAGAGAGTCCACACACGTCTCCGAATCGTCGGGGAGCACCGGCATATCAACTGAAGTCGACTGTGGGAGTTTCGTAACGGCTCTGTGAAGTGCCGTCCTAGAGTAAGCCGAGTAGAGCCAGGCGGCTAAAACGGGGCAACAACGGGTCTGGTGTGCTTGACCCGAATAACTGTGGGACCCACAAGCTGATTTAACGCCGTGGTAAAGGTCTTCCGGTAGATCCAAAGGGCAACCGGCGACGTTCGACTGCTCCGGGAAAGCAGGAATTGTGGCCGGCGGTGCAGCGGAAGGCAAGAATGTTTGCGAATGGACCTCAGCCGGGTCGGGTTCTGGTAAAACCGGAATGGCGCGTAATTCGGGTGGATAGCCCAAGAAAAGTAAAGTAAAGAAGAAGAAAACGTGGAAAGACATTGCTTTGAGAATGAGGGAAATGAGAAGTTCAGTGCTTTTGGTATAGCAAAAATAAAAATAGGAAGAGAGGGGAAAACAATGGAAGTTTGGTGGCTTTATTGAGAGGCCATTGATTATGGATTTGGTTATTTTGCTTTTTGCTTTTACCGTGGTGGTGAGTTGGAAGTGCAATTTATGAGTTGAATTCTAATAATATCAAGCGTTATTAATGAAGTTTAAATTTAATTAATAAATATTATATCTATATATACATATATAAAATAATAATTAAAATTAAAATTATTAAAGTTATCGAACTATGTAATACATTGACTACTCTAACAAAGGTGGTGTGAAAGAAAAACCAGAAATAGTGGGAGCTAAGGAGGAGGTTTTGGGCTATAAAGGCAATGGTTTGGGATATGGGGGTTGGATAAAGTTATGTTTGATAATACTTTCTTGAAGCTTAGATCTCTAGAATAATGATGTACAGTGTAACTTATAAAAAGCAAAAAAAGATAGGAGAGTTATATATCAAGTATATATATTTGTTCTAGATTTGTCATGATTTACAAATAATTCTTGGACATTGCCAAGAATCATAGCATGTTGCCTGTCTTGAATATAATGCAGATACAGTTGCTTACTTGCGTACGTACCAGCATTCCATTATATATAATATCTCTTGTTCAAAGATAATGAGAAAGAAATTAATATAGAACTAATCTGAAGATTGAATTTGAAATTTAAAATTTATAAATTTTTATAATAATTTTAAATTAATATGTAATTATATTTTTAGTGAATTTTTTAGTGTGTAGTTATATTAACATCTAATACTCTGTTGTTTTCATACTTAATTACAGTTAAGTTGATTTCATCTTAAGTTTTTGTAGCATTTTAACTTTTAAGTAACGCTTACTGAGTTGCTGTATTAAGTGATTATAAGGAATTTCATCACTTAATGCATTTAATTATAAGTATTAATTGGGTTATCGAAAAGCAGTTACTTTTTTTTTTCTTTATTCACTTTTATTTATTCATTATATTAAAAATACATTCATCTTTATTTATTGCTTATAAAAGATATTATAATAATAATAATAATAATAATAATAATAATAATAATAATAATAATAATAATAATTTATATTCGTACATGAACTAGTACAACATATGTTAATTAACTAGTTAGGACTTTTTGTTTTATTTCGGAGAGAATAATATTTACTCGAAAAGCATTAGTAGTGGTGGGTTGATCTGATAATTAATTATCAGATTTTGACCCAAGGTAATCATGATTACGAGGAGTACTACTGTCAAATTCTTATGCAGACAGGAGAACAAACTTGTGATTCTATATAATGATGGAAAACAGTATCAACCTTTTATTTTATTTTATATTATATTGCAAATAACGTATTTTAATATTAGATAAAATTAGGCATGATAAATTTTTATAATTATTGCAGTATTCACAATTTAATTTTGAAACAAATGGAGGCATTGTTCTCTTTTCAACTATTAATATTTCAGTATACTTTTTCATTTCTCACCAATATATTGCCTAAATTAACTTTGTGATAAATAAAATATCATCACATGAAACGAGATGAACGAACTATTACTTTTTCATTGGGTGTAAGTGGTAATTAGCTACTGCATTTTTCAAAGTTACCAACATATCTTTAGTTTAGACATTTATCTGCAGTTGTTCTATAAACAATTTAATTATATGTAAAAATAAAAAGTTTTAAGAAATAGATATTGAGGAAACGTGATCTCATGATCTATTACAATTGAAATGAAACACAATGATCATTTTAAATTTTTTATATATAAAAGTAAATATCTTTTATATGTAAAAATAAAATTTTTTTATATAAAAATCATAAAGTTAAAAAGAATTATAAAGGTTAAAAAATAATTTACCCCCGCTGAGGAACTGTATTATAACTTGACAAGAAAAAAAAAACATCATATCTTGTTCTCGCATAAAAGCTAACTAAATACACCCCTGTTAAACAGCAATTTATCATCAATCATCATCATTCTCTTTTGGAGTTAATCACATTTTACCCTTCTTGTGGTCTTAATTGCTTGTGATTACTAATCATGTTTTTAATCATACGTTGAATTTGTTAAGCCAATTTTAGGACTCAAATTTTCCAATTAAGGAAGTGATCATTAATCTCCTCTAGAGATCGGAGATGAGTTTTATGATGTATTGCAAATATTCTTTTAATTATATGACTCTTTTTCATAATAATAGAATATACGAAATTTTTACTGTGTTGTTATCCTATTTGAATTATAAACTGATCATATGAGATTAAATATTTCAGATTTTAAAAAAAAAATGAAAAGAGAATGAGTTGGAGGGGGAAACAGCTCACATGGTCCTTTCTCGTGAGGAATGCAGGCAGCTCTTTTGTCATCATCAGCAACTCCACATTCCTGCAATTTTAATCACTTGTCTTTTTCAATACTAATTCTTCTTTTGTCTCTTTTCATCCTCATGTATGACATTTGATATTTCTTGAATATTAATAGTAATTTTATAAAATAATTATTATGAATAATTAAAACAACACTAATTATAAATAATTATATAAAAAATTATCTCATGAAATAAATATCTAATATACAAAAGTAGTGATAGAATGAGAATTTAGTAGAACTGAGTGAATGGTACGTGGCGTAGTAGAGTCAACAAGAGGTACGTAAGTAGATATAACAAATTTAAAAAATATATAAAAAAGTAAAACAATTCAAAGTTTAATATATAAAAAGAAAAAATTAATTGAGTATATATAAGGTAAGTTTTCGCTATTTTACTTTCGCCCCTGCACAGAAAGCAGATAGAGGATTCTAACGCCAGATTCATTTGAATATGATGTTTTTGACGTAATTTATATGCAAAAATATATTAAAATTGTAATAAATAGTAAATATGTATAGCTATAATTTTAAAATATAATAAAAGATTGAACCTATACAAATTTAATTTCAAATTCGCATCTAAATACATGTTTTCACTTGCACTTTTTCACTAAATTATAGTCAATTAATATATTTTTTTTTTAAATTTAAGATTTTAATTATGATAAAATTTATATGATTTGCGTAAATAACACTGGCCACGGATAAAAGGAAAAAAGAAAATTGCTAGCTGCATCGCATATATAATGAGTTAAAAGTTTTTCACGAAGAATAACAGTAACTCTTTGGCATTGATTTGGGAAATATATATGAGCTGTAAATGCCTCAACTAATGTTAGCAGACAAGAAAAAAAGAAAAGGTCAAAGACAGATCCTTGATAAAAAATAATAAATAATTATTTTCAAAAATCACAATAAATTTGAAATTAAAAGAATATATTTGTAATCTGAAATTTATTAATTTTGATATAAATAGGGTCCCATAAATTGTATGTATGGAAAATTGTTATCAAAACAGGACAAGCAATCAATGGGAAAATGCTGTACAAGAATTAATATAAAATATAATGAAGAGCTCATGCTTGGTCACGGGATATCATACTTATCGTACAATATATATTATGTAATAAAATAAGATAAAAAACAAAACACCATGTATATTCGAACTCCCTTATTTTTTTTGGGGGGGGAGGGCGGAGAGAGAGGGGGGCTTTGTGAATGATTTACCGATAATATAAAATTTTAGTTTAGCATATTAAGATGAAAGTAGTAATAATAAATTTAAAAAAAATTACTTTTTATATTTATTTAATCTTTAAATTATTAAATATAATAATATTTTTTATTTATAAAATATAATATATATTATCAAATATAACATATTTAAGAAAAATTATTTTTTTGTTCTTCCTTCTCCTTCTTTTTTTCTTCTTTCATCTTTATTTCTTCTTCTTTATTTTTTTAAATTATTAATTTTTTTTATAAATTAAAATCTCGAATTTCATCGTTGATAATTTTTTTTTTTTCTTCTTCTTCTCCTTCTTCTTTATTTCTTCTTTCTTCTTTATTTCTTCAATTTATTAAAAAAATTGTAAATTAAAATCTCAAATTCCACAATTAATAAATTTATAAAGTTTTAAAGTTTGAAATTTGATTTTTGAAAAAATTAAAATAATTTCGTATTGGGTGTGGTTTCAAAATTTTGAGAACATCTTAGGGAGTTCATATCTTAAATTTAGGATGATTTGGTATATATTTGATGTGATTTTGAATAAATTTAATATTCAATCTCGAATTTCACCATGAGTGATGCTGAAAGTTTCAAAGTTGAAACTTGAATTTGAAAAAAATTAAAATAATTTCGAAATTAGTGTGGTTTCAAAAATTAGCGAACACCTTGAGAGCTTATATCTCAAATTTAAGATGATTTAATCTAGATTTGATGTGGTTTTGAACAAAATTGAATGAATTTAAGTTTATGTTGTTGTGGTAGTATTAAATTTGTATTAAAGTTAAATATAATGTTTGTTGTAGATGTATTAAATTTTCAAAAATGTAATATGAACTTTTATATAAATTTTATATTATTAGATACACATTTTATATCGAATTTGAGCGAATATTCTAAGTTTTGAGCGAGATATACATATTTTATAGTGATTTTATACAACTTTCATATACAAAATTTTGAACAATATATACACATTTTATATTGTTTTTAGGCACGAAATTTGAGCAAAAATTTGAGCTATTTTTTTTCTAAAAAAAGCTGATATTATATTTTGTAAATTGAAAATTTTAAATATATTTTATAATATTAAATACTATTTATATATGTATATGAAATTTGCTCTAATAATTAACTAACTAATCGAATAATGGCAACTGTGATTAGTGTAAAAAGACCTCAAAAGGTATGAATTGATCATTGTGTTTAAAAGCTGTTTTGAACTTTATAGTATTTTATAAAGGAACTAGATTCGTTTGATTAACCAAATTTGTTTTCTTGTATTGTCTTTTAACTTTATTCTCTAATCTTGCTCTTTTCTTATTTTATTTTTATTATTATTGCATTCACCATTAAGAATCATTGTAATATATTTATTAACACGGATATACATTAAATAAATTAAGATCAAGGCTCTAAACACACTCAAATCATTGCTTATGACTATCTACACCATACTTTGACCCTCTTAAAACTTATAAACTAAATTAAACTTATAAACCATACACGAGGCCCCTAAAATTGTCAAAAATATATCATTTATAACACTTTATTAAACTATTCAATCTATCGGAATTATATCTTAAATTTTTTTCCATTATATCATAATTGTTTTCATTATATTATTAGAAAATTCATTATTCTAATAAATTATGCGAAAGAAAAATATTTGAACTTATTTGAGAGATTTATAAGGAGCGTAGGATTGAGAGAACCTATTTGAAAATTTATAAGCATTGTACACTTCTTCTCTTTCATAGTGCAAAACACTCTTTGCTTATGTTTAGAAGATTAAGCTAGGCCAAATTTCGTTAAATCCTTGTGTTATTATTTTTCTCTATTTATTTTTGTGTGCTAGTTAACTCATAATCTTTTCACAATAATTAATAAGCACACAACATATACCTTTATGTTTTTAAAAAATATAATTATTGGACATATATCTCACAACCTTATAAATAAATTAAAAATTATACATATTTTACTCGATATTGACATGACAGATTAAACTGATGAAAGAAAAAACACATCATCAAAAGAATGCGTAGCCAAATGCCATCAGTCTTATTTGTCATGTCAATAACGATTAAAATGCACACACTTATAATATGTTTATCATCTAGATACCACATTAATGCATTCATTCACTATTAAAAATAGTTAGTTTTCTCTTATGTCAATAAAAAATTTATATTATAAAATATAATTTTTTCCACTCATTTTTATTGAATCAGTTCACTGAGAGAAAGTTTCAGAATTTTTTCATGTGAAAACACTATTATTTTTTCTTTTTCCGCCGATTATCAATGGTAATAGCCAATTAACATTTTTCAGTGTAAAATTTCAATAGGAAAATAGTGATTTTTTAATAGTAAATCTACTCGTTATTACTTAGTTAATTAAGTTTTAGTTTATTATTTTCACAAAAATGAGCGAGAAAACTTGGTATCAAATGCTTGGTAATCCTTCATAGAGTTGATTAGTGATTACTTAACGATGATAATATATATAAGGATAACCAAGTAATATTGTTAATTTGTAAAAATATTGATAATGTACTTGTTGAAATATAGTGCGCATGGAGGAGCCTCACTGTACAAAGCTGCTAAAAAACAAAAAAGAAAGTAAATGGCAGAGCTTTTTCTGCAAAGTAGTCTCTTTTTGAAAGAAGAGTTAAAAGTATACATGGGCCATAATGTGGTCGACCCAATTAAATGTTTTCACGTAATTTCGTATGTAAGTTTAAATAACACTTATAAGCTATTGAGATTTGAGACATTGTTTAAATCATGCCCCCAAGCGTGTCGTAATTAAGGAGCATAAATTCTTTGTCATTAATAGATGTAATTAATGTTCTTGTGTTTTATAAGATAGGAACATACATAGGAGCTTTAAAACAAAAAAAAACAAAAAATTGATCTGTAACGGTCGAATGAAATATTTTAATTTGGTCTAAAAGAAAAAGGATAGTAAAAATGCATGGTCTGTAAAATTAAGTACCGTAAGAGTGATCTTGTGGAGATTGTTACAAAAAGGAGATCTCTGCTGGGTGTTATTTTGCGAGTATACCTGCTAAATTATAAAGTTATTGTTATGTGATTGGAAGTTCATTGGTTTAAGTTATGGAACTAGCCTCTTGCAGAAACGTAGGGTAAGACTGCGTACTAGACTCTTGTGATCAAACTTTTTCCCAGACCCTACGCATAGAAAGAGCTTAGTGCATCGAACTGCCATTTTTATATGCCAAGTTTGTTTTGCTCAATGTATCGGCTCATCCAGCTACTTGAGCAAGGACCTACCATGAAATAGTGCGAGTAATTTTGTATATACGCTAATCGGAATATGAGAGAAAGCAATATATCCAACAATCTATTCTCCACTCAAATTTTGAATTATTAATATTCTTTTTATAGTAAGCCGTGTTTAATTTTCTTTTGTATTTAACCAAAAATTTTACTTAATTTGTTTTGGTAAATATTTTTTAATTTAAGTAGGTTTTTGTTTTTGAAAAATAATTTTAAAGAACTTTTTTGGACAATTAAGTTCCAACTATATATGTGTGGCGGAAATTAAGATGGGGAAGTTGACACAAAATCGACTGTTGAGATTTCAAATTGGAGGTTCTAAAAATTGTAATGCGACACCATGTTAGAGATGTCCTTTTAATAGCAGGTCCATTCAACTATTTGGGCTCTTTCCAAAATAGTGACGTATTGGGCTATAATCCTATTGACAGAAAAGGAAAGATCTCGTGTCTTCTCTTTACTATCCTTGGGCCTTAGCACTTTAATTTCATGAAGTGGGCTATCTTGTCTGGCCTATAACCGGAGCGCAAGGCGTTCTCTCCCTCTTCTTTTCTTAAATTGTTTTTTCTTAATGATTTTCTTTCTTTTACTTAAACATATGGTATGATTTACTTTCTCTAACAATATCATATGTATTTTTTAATCAGGTAGTAAGAACAAGACACATGGGAAAATAATTTTTTAATATGACATGATATAGTTTGCAGATTCAGTCACACCCATAAGTTTTGGTCCTTTTAAGTCATATATTTGTCTTAAAGAAATCTATTAAAATTTTAAATTTATAAACTTTAAATTTTATCTCTGCGTGTAGTGACATGTTAATAAGGAGAGAATGAGATTTATGAGATTTTTACGGAGTTTTTTATTTTCTGAGTCAAAAAGTTATAATTTAGATGATTTGTTACAAAAAAGAAGAAAAAGAAAACTTTAGTATATGATTTTCATAACTCGAATGGTCATCCAAGAATTAAATCTCTTTTTCCTTGTTGAGATTAGTAGAGCACAAACTTTGAAAAGCAGAAGAAGTGAAATACTGAAATATACTAATTTTTCTCATTATCAGGAACTCTGAATTTATGAACGGTAGGTAAACAGAACATAGAAGGAATGCTAGTACTAGTCTAAAGCCAAAATCTTAAAAAAAGCTTAAAAAGATAATCTTGATAAAGCTCTCGAGAAAAAGGAGGAGGGGAAGAATCCACGAGGCGAGTGTTCTCGAAGAGAAAATCGTGATGTAAAAAGCGTGAGGAGAATTCGAAACTCTATGACTAAAGCAACAAATTGACTCAACATCTGGGAAAATCATGAGGAGGTGGAAGCAAGAACTGAGAAGGATGTTGACCACTTTGAACAATCAATCCCATAGCAAGACCCCATGAAGTATGTTCCTCCAGATGACAATGTATGAACCAAACTCCTGGATTATCTGCTATTAGTCTAATTGCAGCCCACCCTCCAACAGGAACACCCACTGTGTTCCTCTCAGGTGGATCAACCACATTATAATGTTTCGGATCGCGATCCACATCATAATTTCCAAATCCCCTGCCCACAATGAAGAAATTATGACCATGTACATGAATTGGATGATTTTCTGGATTTAAAAAGCTCGTGTCTTGTAGCACGATCTCTAGTCTCGTGCCATATGGCACGACCAAGATCCTAGTACCAAATTCAGTGTTCAAATTCTCGGATAATGGGTCCACCCCTGTATAGTTAAAAGGATGAGGAGGTCTTTCAGGGAAACTGGAGAACATGGTAGTGGATAAGTTCCTGTACTGACATTCCAAGATTGACATTGAAGGCCTAACAAATGACTGATTGTTCATTGATGCAAAGAATTTCTTGTTTTTAAATCCCTTGCAGGTCTGGTTAACAGGACAATCTTGAAGATTAAGGCTAATAGTAGTAATCACTCTCCTGTCTATTATTTTAGGCACATTGCATGGGTACTCAGGTGATCCTAAGCTTCGAAGTTTCTTGGCGAATTTGGTGGCAAATGGGGTATCTTCCATTTGGGGTAAATTGGAAGGCAAAGTAAAAGATTTAACAGGGGTTTTGGTAAATTTTGCATTTGGGACTCTGTATTTAAGGAAACCAATTGTGGTGGAATTATCGAATGGAAAGACTGATGTAAGATAAGGCCTGGCCGCCATAACAAACATTCCTGTGGAATCGGGGACTTGATTTGCAGTGACTAAGACATTGGTTGTCTGACCAGGGGTCACCATTATGGCTTTTGTTGTAAAAGGTTTTGTGTAAACAGCATCGATTTCGACTACTGTTAATGTATGGTTTGCCACAGCAAAAAAGAGTTCATCGTTTAGTGCTGCATTGATGATCCTAAGCAAGTATGTCTTGCCCATCTCAATTGTCCGAATGAATGTATCTGCAACACCTAAGGCCATAATGACGAACACAAACAAAAAGAGGAGACAATTAGTCAATTAGATACTATTGCAAAATTAAACTAGTGAGTAACTCGTCCAATTTGCCCGAGTTTAATCGGGTTGGTTTGTGATATATTTATCAACTTTGATCTAACGCGTTAAATCCAAAATGACCTGTTAAATTATTGGGTCAAAATAGTTTAATCCAACCTGTCAAATGCAACATATAGAACCAAACATACAAAATAAGATTCGAAGATCGATAAGTATGCAAATTTGGAAGAACTTAAGCTAATAAGTTAAAGAAAACTACATTAGCTTCTTTTTCTAAAAAAAAAAAAGGGTTAGGCATGATTATCTTGAGCGATTTATATTATGATCTGTTATGTGACTATCTCAATCAAATTCATATTTATCCAAGCAAGCCTAAATATGAACATGTTATATCATGACTCGTCTGTTGATTTAATTAGCTTTAACCGGTCCAAATTTGACACAATTCATCAATTTAACACCTCTAGACACAACTATCTTGAATTTAGGCTTGGGTTTGATTTTCTTACCTTTATTTGAACAAGGATATGAGGGCCCTGGCAAGCCATTGATGGTGTAAGCATCAGAAGAATTAGGACCACTTCCATATAATTTCATTTCATTTTCTATATCTTCGATTTCTCCATTCCACCACTCACCTATTAATCAACATTGTAATACATGTCTCAATAGCACGCAATTTTAATGATGCTAAAAAAATACTGTACATTTATTATTTTCATAGTTAATTAGTACCAAAGACTATGGGGATTTCAGCTTCAACAGGGGCTGATGAAAATGGATAAGGTCGCATGCGAGGGTAGATGATAAAAGCACCATAGACGGTGGCGCGTTGCCAGGAGAGATGAGCATGCCACCATAAGGTACCCCTTTGGTTAATAATGGTGAATTTGTAAGTGTAGGTTCCTCCTGGAACTATTGGGCATTGAGTTATATATGCCGGTCCATCTGCCCAACCACTTCTTAGCTGCCGTACTCCATGCCTATATATGCACGTTCAAATTGCTAAAATGTCACAAGTAGCTGATTTGGAGATGAGTTATGCAGATATTAAATTTAAAAAATCATATTTGGTAGCTAGCTGATATCTCTAACTAGCTACCAAACGACTCCTTACTAGTCAAAATATTTTGTGAATATACATAATTATACCAGTGGATAGTAGTGTTCCAGGGACTCCTGTTGGTAACTTTGACCTCCACATTGTCACCTTCATGAACAGAAATGGTTGGTCCTGGATACTTGCCGTTGACTGTTAGCAATTGTTTAGTATGACACAAACGTTTTACATTCTTCCTTTCTATCTGAAAAATAATTAAAACAAACACATATCACTTGTCAGAAATTTAGCTAATTACGTACTCTTAAATTTGACAGGCTAAGTACTTACGTTGTATGAGAAACGTCTAATAATTTGGGAGGATGAAGATGACTTAACCAAGAAAAATGCTACTGTTAGTAGTCCAATTACTAATAACTGGTAGCGATTAACCATTTGGTTAATTAATTACCAGAGTGTTAATTAAGAATCAAGAGAACTTCAATTTTATGCCTTCAAAATTCTTCTTGATTCTCCCCAACTTATTAATGCTATAAGCCAGCACACTAATTAAAGTATTTATAGGTCAAATATATTCATTATAATTATTTTTTTATTAATTTCATTCTTACGGTTGAGAGATTTGCTTTTTTTCCCTTTTCTGACTTTTAAGATTTTTTTATTTAAGTTTGATCAGTAAGAAAAGGACTAAGAAGAAAAGCTAATTTGAGCCTAGCTACTAGTCGGAATTTGTCTGCAGTTTTGGCTGCTAACTAGGGTGAGCGTTCAGATTGGTTATGAAAATTTTAATTTAAAATTTTATAGATGTCGTATTTAAGAAATTATAATTCAAATAAAATCAAATTGGAAATTTTTATATTTGATTTGAACATTTTGAATTTTTTATTTTGATTTTTGAGTCTTTAAGACAGTTCATAATAATTAATAACTTTAATTTATTGAATAGTTTGCTTCTTATAATGTATAGTTTCTTATAATTAACAAGGATTGAGATTATCCTGCTGTTCATGTCATGTAATTCTATATTGAACTCAATACTATAATGGATAGCGTCGTAGAATACTAATATATTGAAACCTTTGAAAATTAAATTTATTAGTGTCAGACACATACAATATAGATAGAACGGTATATAATATATAAAAAAATTCAAATTTTCATTACCATTGTACTCGCATATTCAATTGCAATATAGATATATGACTTAATGAAAGGGACATTCAACACGTAGAAAGTGACCGTTAAATTTGATAAGTTCACAAATTGGTTGATTTTTTTGTAAAATTCAAAATAAAAAACAAGAAACCGCTGCACTTAAAAATAAAATTGAATCTATTTACACTGCATGGAAGGACTTGGTTACTTTAGTGCCATGGCCTTTTTTTTCCTTTTTAAAATACGATACGAATATAAATTAGTCCGTTCAATAAATTTTAAATAATTAAAAGAATACAAGAAAGTTAAAAATTGAATTGGTCATGAGGTGTGGCTAATAGTGTTGAAGGAATTTTAGTTTTTGTCTTCTTCTAAGCTAGGAAAAGATGCTCATGAACCGCTAATGTCAACTAGATTACTGTTTGTCAAAATTGACCTGCACCTACTCTTAAATTGTTTTACTATTAAAAAAAAAAACTAGAATTAGCTAGAACTGAATGCGAAAAGTATGAAAAAATATCTCATAATGTATTTAACCAGAAAATAGATTATGTTCATATTGCTCAAATTCAGTAGTAATATTAGAAATAGTAGGATCTAGTAGGAGCTTGTCTTGGAATGCAGCCAGAAATTGTGGAAGAAAATTTAAATATTGAACAGGTAATATAATTTTCGAGTGGATCTATAGATTTAAAATTTATAAAAAAGGATTTATAAATAAATATTATCTAACCTATGTTGCTCAAAGTTAGATGATCTTTTTCTGCATCAGAAAATCAATAAATATTAATGTCAATATGTTCATACTAAAATGTGTATTGTGTTTATATATCAATTAAGAAAATGGTCACTCTATACGATTTAACCTTCGATACTCTAAACGGTATTTGTGATCAAATTAGTCTTTTTATATTCATAGTGCATTTTCTTTCTTTAATCGTTGAATTTCATCTTATATCATTGATAGAGTAGTTTTCTATAATTCACTTTATATCTGTTGTTGTATTACTAATAAAAAGTAATTTAAAAAATTGCTTGATCAATGATACAAATTAAAATTGAAAAACTCTCGCTATATTTGATAATTATCCAAATTATTGATATGTTTGACAATTAACCCTCAAACTACCATTGTTTATGAAAATTTTCCAATTATTTTTTCACCACATAAATAATTAAGACTGTATATTATAATACATAAAGATATATTTTTTTTTAGTATTTATCAAATATGATTTTATATTACAAAATCTAGCTAATGCAGTTGTAAATGGGCTTACGATATTTCCCGAAATTTTGGGCTTCATTTATGGAAGGTGGACATGCAACAATACAATACTAAAACTTTCTTTTATGGGCTGAATTTTCGATGCATTGAATATTACAGTTAAATGTGCTGGAAATTAACTGTAATAAAAAATAAATAAAAGAAAATGTAAATTTATTAATGAATTCGCGAGTACAATTTCATTATTCTCTTGATTCTTCTCTGTGATTTGAGAGCCTTCAGTAGCGTACTTCTCGAATTGTTGGATGATTTGGATTTGCTAGAGATGTATTTCAATCGCCGAAAATATTGGTTAGTGCTTTGTTACTTCAAAAAAATCTCTGGGAAAAACTCCATTGACCACTCCATGGAAGAACTATGTAGTAGATGTTGTAATTTTTTCCGATGTTTGCAGAATGCTTATTGCCAATGCTTGTTTAAGTTCCTTTGAATGTTATGTCCATCCCCTGTTTATAGTTGTAAGAAGTGGACAAGGTTGCTTATGATTGGCCAAAAGATGTCATTTTGACACTTAGAGGGTTATGATTGATTTTTGAATTTGACTGGAACTACCACATCATTTCCACACGTGGTGTCATCTTATTGGTCTTGAATTTGACTAAGATGTCAAGTCATCGTGACACGTGGCATGGATTTGAACCCCAAAGTGTAATGGTCCTTCTTGAATTTATTAAAATGGACTAATTAATTTGTAAAGTCCAAATTAATTAATCAATTCAAATGAACATAAATTAAATCTAAAATTTATATGAATTTTAACCTGATAAAATTTATATTCTATAATTTTTTATTTATAAAATAGATATAATGAATTTTAAAATTAATATGTATAGAATCGTATTTTAATAAATGGAACGAGCACAATTTTATGATAAATATAACTATTTTGAAGGTGTGCTTTTCATTCATAGGGTCTAAAGTTGTGGTATCAATTGGTCTTCTTAAATATTTTTAGATCATTACATGTTCTACTGTATGACATGGGTACAACAACTCTCATGCTAAATTTTAAAGTATCAATATGTAGACACTCATATTTTAGTAAATGGAATAGATATAATTTATGGCAAATTTAACTATTATTTTAGTGAATTGAATAGGTGTAGTTTATGATAAAGATAACTATGTTGAAAATATGTTTTTCATTCATAGGGTCTGAAATTGATACACCAATTGGTGTTCTAAAATATTTTAAGATTATTATAGGTTCTAATATATGAAATGGGTATAACAATTTGTATACTGAATTTTAAAATATTAATATGCATATAGTTATATATTATTAAATGAATTAAACGTAGATTATGGTAAACTTGATCATATCATTAGATTGAATGAATGATACTATCGGTCATATTTTTTCAAAACTCTTTTTGCCAAGAGGCAAAGATAACAACGTATTTTAATGGAGTTTGAATAAATAAGAGAGAGAGTATCATTATTTAAAAAATTAAAAAAGAGTTTAAAAAAAATAAAAAGGAGAGAGAGATACTACGTATGTATGTGCTTTCTCTAGGACTGCATATGAGTCGGTTCGGTTCGGTTCGATTTTGAAAGTTATCGATTTTACTTATCGGTTATCGTTTTGTTGACATGCTAAATCGTTAAGATATCAGTTAATTGGTTATTGATCGTTATCGGTTTGGTTATCGGGTTAACCGATATGATCTCACATGAAAAATCTCATAAGTCATAAATATGTTTAGCTAGAAAAAAGTGGGTGAAAAGAGAAAAAACATATAGAACTAGCTCAACTAAAACAATCAACTTTAATTTAAATTAAAACACCAATCCCTTTACTTTTCATCGATACACACTTCATCTTCTTGTTTGGAAACTTCATATATTGAAGCTAAAATTATAATTTAATAAATTATTATCGGATTATCAGTTAACCCGTTAAAAGAAATGGTCAAACCGATAACCGAATCAATAACCCAATAACTTGGGATAGTAAATCGATAATCAAACCATTAAACCAACAACCCAAGTCACTGATCTAATAACTCAATTATCAATTTGGGTTATTGGTTTAACCGTTAATTTGCACACCCCTAGCTTTTCCCCATTCGTAATAGGATTCTTGGGGGGGTGGGCCGGGCCGAATTTGTATGGCAGTCAGTAGTTGTTAGCCCAAGATGGATTTTTTTGGGCTCAAGACGACCCATCATCTGATCAGTGGACGTGCAACTACCTCCCGCCAAAGTAAGGAGAATTTGAAAATAATGGTGTGCATGTTTAGACTGATTATACGAGATTCAAAATGCGCTTCAGAAGATTGCACAGCACTTGTCCGCGATCACTGGTGAACGAACCGGCCATCCATCTCAAAGCAGAGTTGCCACGCAGCAAACATCCCAAATTACCCGGCGGTAAACCACCGGTGAAGGCTGCAAAAGTCATTAGCTCGGATATAGTGCAATGGAACAGGTCTATCACCCAACACATGCGACAAGGAGAATGCGATTCCGCATTGCGCATATTCAACTCCATGCCTTCCAAGTCCTGTGTATCATGGAATGCAATGATTTCCGGGTACCTGTTGAATAGCAGATTGGACCTCGCTCAGAAGCTGTTTGACGAAATGCCTCTGCGAGACTTGGTATCCTGGAACATTATGCTTAGTGGGTACATCAAGAATAAGAATTTTGGGGCAGCTAGGATGTTGTTTGATCAAATGCCTGATAGAGATGTAGTGTCGTGGAATGCATTGCTTTCCGGGTATGCCCAGAATGGGTACGTTGATGATGCTAGAAGGATCTTTCTCATGATGCCCGTGAAGAATGAGATCTCTTGGAATGGAATGCTGGCGACATATGTTCAGAACGGGAGGATTGAGGAGGCCATAAAATTGTTTGAGTCAAAGGACAATTGGCCGCTGGTTTCTTGGAATTGCTTGCTGGGTGGGTATTTGAAAAAGAGGATGCTGTCCGAGGCAAAAGTGCTTTTCGATAGAATGCCTGTCAAGGATCAGGTCTCATGGAACACAATAATATCTTGTTATGCCCAGAATGATAATTTGGAGGAAGCTAGGAAGTTATTCGATGAGTCCCCTATTAAAGATGTGTTTACATGGACTTCGATGCTTTCTGGTTATGTACAGAGTGGGATGGTAGATGAGGCTAGGAGGATCTTCGATGAGATGCCAGAGAAGAATGAAGTTTCATGGAATGCAATGATTGCAGGATATGTGCAGTCTAATAGGATGGATTTGGCAAGGGAATTCTTCGAGGCAATGCCTTGTAAGAATATCAGCTCTTGGAATACAATGATAACAGGTTATGCTCAAAATGGGGATATCGTGAGTGCCAGAAGTTTATTTCATTGTATGCCTAATCGTGATTGCATCTCTTGGGCAGCAATTATTGCTGGATATGCTCAAAGTGGAAGTAGTGAGGAGGCATTGCGCATGTTTGTTGAAATGAAGAAAGATGGCGGGAGGATAAATAGGTCAGCATTTACTTGCATTTTGAGTACATCTGCTGACGTTGCTGCCTTTGAGTTTGGAAAGCAAATACATGGACAACTCGTCAAGGCTGGATATTACTCTGGGTGCTATGCTGGTAATGCACTCCTATCAATGTACTGTAAGTGTGGAAGTATTGACGAGGCATATGACGTGTTCAAGGAAATAGCGGACAAGGATGCTGTCTCTTGGAACACAATGATCATTGGTTATGCAAGGCATGGTTTTGGCAAACATGCTCTTAGACAATTCGAATCAATGAAAGAGGCGGGTATCAGACCTGATGATGTTACCATGGTAAATATTGATACATTTTTAATTATTCAAGGTTATTGTAAAACTGCTTTTGCATTAATGAATCTGTTCAAAACTACTTCATCCCTAATTGCTTAATGCAATTGTATGTAAAGATTTCTCCCATGTGTTTTGGGTTTCCTCTTGTGTTTTCCATTATTTCTTGTTGAACAGCCACGGAGTTATACACTAAAGAGACCAAGCATCATTTGATATTGGGTTTTGCATAGTCTTTGTTCTCAGTACTTCCCGCTTATGCGCATTCAATGAATATACAGTTATTTAGGTTTCATTTTTCATTTGCTTTTTATAGGTTGGTGTATTGTCTGCTTGCGGCCATACCGGCTTGATTGACAAGGGCATGGAATACTTTTACTCAATGGGCCGAGATTTTGGAATAACAACAAATCCCAGGCATTATACTTGCATGATTGACCTTCTGGGTCGAGCTGGGCGATTGGATGATGCTCAAAATCTAATGAAGGATATGCCTTGTGAACCAGATGCTGCAACTTGGGGTGCTCTCCTTGGGGCAAGTAGGATTCACGGAAACACTGAATTAGGAGAAAAGGCTGCTGAAATGATTTTCAGATTAGAGCCTTGGAATGCAGGGATGTATGTCCTTCTTTCAAATTTATATGCAGCTTCTGGCAGATGGCGTGACGTTAGCAAGATGAGATTACAAATGAGGGATACAGGTGTAAAGAAAATGCCTGGTTACAGCTGGGTTGAGGTGCAAAATCAGATACATCTTTTTTCGGTTGGTGATACCATGCATCCAGACAGCAAGAGAATATATGCTTTCTTGGAAGAGTTAGAATTACTAATGAAGCAGGAGGGTTATGTATCTGCCACTAAATTGGTCCTGCATGATGTGGATGAAGAGGAGAAGGTGCACATGCTCAAGTATCATAGCGAAAAATTAGCCGTTGCCTTTGCAATTCTAAATGTACCATCTGGGAGACCAATTCGTGTGATGAAAAATTTAAGGGTTTGTGGAGATTGTCATACTGCAATCAAACTCATATCAAAGATTGTGGGTAGATTGATAATTGTTCGGGATAATAACCGTTTTCATCACTTCAGTAAAGGTGTTTGTACCTGTGGAGACTATTGGTAGTACTAGAGTGTGAAAGTTACCAATTAGATCTTAGCCGCTGTAGTATTTTGCTATTTTGTTGGCCATCTCCATAACTGTTGAGGATTTACTGTAGTAATTGCACAGGGGGAATCAAAGCATGAACACTTTCTTTTTAGTTCTTCCTCTATCCATGATACATGAGAAACTTTTATCTGAAGCAACAGCACAGAAGAGGGATAACCCCTTTCTTGTTGTTTGGTGAATTTGGTGCATATAATCTATTATCTCCTCATTGATGTTGGTAAAAGGAGAAACGCTGAGATATATGGCCCATAATCCTTGCACTTAAGCACCACAGAACAAAAGGAGTAGTAGTTTCCTTTAGTTTATCAGAGATCTGATAGTCAGAATAGAGTCAGGTGAACTTTTAGGAGGGGTTTAGCTGTTGTGCCTCTAAAATAAGTCAAGTACCACTTCAGGAGTTCTTTGGTCCTCTGATCTCTGGTGAGAGATTCTCGACTGGCTCATTCTACCTGTCCGGCCCAAACGCAAGACTGTGACTCTTTGTCGGGTATCATTAACCATTCATCTGCTCTACACTTAGCTTGCTGACTGATTACCTGATTCTTTGAGCCCCACTAGCTAAGCGGTAATGATAGCGGAACTCTCCTCAAAATCTGCTAGCTACCAGAACTTATGCTATCTAATATTATCCTGGCCCTATGTTAACCTCATATATGGTCACGAGAAAAGTAATACATCTTTTCTGGATATGGAGATGAGCACATGTATTAGATGACTAGACAATCACCAAACTCTGTTGTAGTTGGTACAGGTATCCTTCTGAGTTTTGAGAGCAAAAGGTAAGAAAATTTCTTTTATCCTTGATTCCTCTTTCTACGATCAATAGGTTTCTGTGAGATTCACTTAAGATAATTATTGTTATTATGTTCAAAGCAGTGATAGCACAGTCTCTGTAATTTATAGCTTTTGAGTTTCTGAACTAGTTACATTCAGTTTCAGGAAGAAAGGAGTTATACTTCAAGCAGACTGAACAGAATGGTGGAAAAGGCCACAGTGCCTGAAGGTAGAAAATACTTCTATCAGTTGAGCACATGGAGGTTAGACATATAAATCTACATAAATTTGTGATAGAGTAGATATAGGTCTTTTAGAAACCTGTTGCTCTTCTCTCTGCTCGGAATCTATTTTCATGATTTTATTTTTCTTTGTAATCCTTGTTTTACCAGTGAATGTTCTATTCTATTTCAATCAAAAAGTATTAAGCAGAAAATTCAGCTGAAGATTAGCAGCATATGAAACTTCTGTATCATCTAGTTTACACAGAGATGTTCGAATATTTGCAGAATAGAGTTCATGAGTTGACAGTCACCAAGTATATTCTACCTAGATCTTAAGACGGATAAAGTCCAAATATCAGTTGCCAAATCTTCTCATTTTCTTCCTTCCGCAGTTGTTGGTTTTGGTTTTACGCTTTGGTCCACTTCCAGGGCCACCAACTATGCCATCAGTTTTGAAGCAAACAACTGCTCTCTGTAAATGAAGAAATATTTTATAAATGAGCATTCCTCCCTGAACATTTACTTCATCTATAAGTCTAGATCAAATTGTACATATATTGCAAACAGCAAGGTGAGTATGTGTTTTACCTCAATGCTTGCTTTTTGGCCTTGTAAATTGCCTATTCAAAACAACATGAGATGTGACTCGACAAGTATAAACTTTTTTCAAAAAAAAGTCAGTGTCAAGATCTTCTCACCATAGCATTTAGGCAGCATTTTTTCACTAGAACCAGTATCCTTTCTGGTTTGTATATCAGGAGGACACTTATTTTTGGACATGATGATCTGGGAAAGAGTTCCTGCATCAGTTTCTTCAAGATTTTTTAGGGGTTAGACGGAGTTCTTTTTCACAGAATATATACCTTTATAAGCATTGAGGGAGAGAGAGAGAGAGAGAGAGAGAGAGAGAGAAAACCGTAAAGCAACATATCTAAGAGTGATTCAATCGCGGCTCGAGCAGCTACTTGCTTTGCCATTTTCTTGCTCCCAGCTAATTCACCTTTGTAAGTTCTGCCTCCAAAAACCAAGTGGCAAACATAAACTGAGTTTGTCCCTTCTGCATATCTAATGTTATATATAGGCCTATTCAGGTTCTTCTTGACAGAAAATTCATGGAGAATGGATTTGCACAACATGGGTTCCTTCAACACACACACAAAAATAAGTTCAAACAAGTATTGTTCACAAAAGAACATTTAACTATTTGGGAAGCAACCACAAGTGAAGAGTACCCTGTAAATAAGTGAAAAATATTTAGCATCCATTTTTTTGTGAATGCATTCATAAGCTATTTTTGCTGCTGCCTGCTCAGCTTGTTTCTTAGTGGGATGGGTCGACTTGGATTCATATTCGGATCCATCAACCAAGACCATTGATCTGAACTTTGGGGCATGTGGAAAACCTTCATTAACTGTTTGATAAATTGGGAGCTGTTTGGCATATTTTTGTGTGTACTCTTGTAGCTGATTCTTGTACATCACTTGTGCTGGAGGAACTGCAAAAGATATTATACCATTAGTATAATGGATTGAATAAAAAAAACATGAATTTTAAGCAAGAAAATAATGGTGAGTGAAAAGAAGGTTGAAATGAGAGGTGCATACTGGGAGTAAATTTGGGAAACTCCATTTTGCTGAAGATGCAGTTCTTTAGAAACTAAAAAGTGGGGTTTTGAAGGGTGTTAGCCCCTTATCATGTCTTTGTACAGCATTTACTTTGCATGGGAACTGTGAAAAAGAATCATTTTGTACAATAACACTACCTTTTTTTCTCTTTTGTTTCTGAAGTTACATTTTGGTAACAATATGGGGTCATTTGGTAGATGGTTTGACAGTGATTTATGTTGGTATTAAATTCTGCATAAGTAATATCAGGTTTGGTAGTTAGTTAGAAGGTAAAGTTATTCATGTATAAAATTAATACAGTGTTTGGTTTGCAATTTAGAAATCTGCATAACTAATACATGTATAAGTTATGAGGGAATCTACGTATTATCTTATGCAGGATAGAAGATGCAATAAGTTATATATGAATACTAATCCTTGCTTTACTAATCCCTGCATAAAATAATAAGGGGTTGTCTGGTTATGGGTTAGAGTTATGCAGGTATTAGTAATACATGAATTAGTTATGAAGAAATCTATGTATTATTTTATGCAAGGATTAGTTGTGCAAGTTTTAGTTATTCGTGTATTAGTTATGCAGGCATTAGTTATGTAGGTATTATTTATGTAGGATTTAGTTATTGAAATTGCAATACATGAATTATTAATTATTGAATTTTTAATTTATTATAAATTAATATATATTATTTATAAAGAAATAAGTAAACAAATAGTATATACTCTTCCCTTTTTTTCACAAAAATGCTATAATTTTTTATTTTTTAAAATAAAAGAGTGCTTACAGGCTACGACCCTTAAAAAAAATTCAGTCAATAATTTTTTTTAGTTTAGAGTTTGTATACTCACATATCGAATTAAAAAAGATTTTAAAAGTAAATTGAAAGGAGTAATGTGTAATTTTATTATTTTAATCCATGTATAATTAATACCCACATAACTTATTCCACTTTCTACCTCACATAAAATTATACATAGATTTTCTCATAAGTTATGTGAGTATTAGTTATGTAGAATTACTAAAACACAACCAAACACCGCATAAAATTAATACATGAATAACTTGTATACAATATTTGAAACCTACCAATCAAATATTGTACAAAATTAATATATGATAGTTTTTATCCTATTTAAAAACTAAAGATGGGATAAAATTAATACATAAATAACTAAGTTATTTATGTATTAGCTTGGACCTTATCTAGTAACTAAATGCCTCTAAGAGTGTTAGTTATACAAATTGTCAAAATAAGTAATAGTGTAAAAAATTATTTATATTGTGGGGTCATTTCATTGGTAGGATGAAATAGATTGGTATATCCCATAGGATTATTTTATCTCATCTTCTATACAAATAACTTATCCCACAATTTATACTAAAAAGGTGGATAAAATAATTCTGGAGAAACTGAATAATATTTATTGCATAAAATAGTCCCATAAAATATGATAAAATTATTATCCTTATTCGATCAATCAAACTAATCCTACAAAAGTGAAACTCGGTGAATAAATAAATGTGCTTTATATATAAAGGAAAGTTCTAAAATGGAATCCGCTTAGTTTTGCGTTTTTTCCCATTTCGCAGGAGTTGCTGTACTGCCTTTTCAAAAAAAAAGTGGTACTGTATAATCTTCGACAATAAATAGGGATAACAATAGCAAATAAAGTGTAATTATATTAGTGAGATTTTATTTTTATCTTCGTAGAATAAAGAGATTATTTTTAAAAGATCCTTGATTAACAAAAAAAGTTGTATTTGAAGCAAAATTGAAAGAAAAATATGTTAAAGTAACTTTAATGCATGCCACAATCTTGAATATGATATCTTACATAGAAACACTAAAGAAAACATACCTGCAGCGAAAATCATTATTGCAGAGAGAAGCGAAAGTTACCACAGCCGGCGTAGAGAATATGTGGTAACCCTAATGAGCGGAGGGAGGACCAATTTATAGAGGTTGATTAAATAAGATTTAATCCGATACATCCATCCAATAACCAGTGTACGGACGAGATCTATTCTTCATTAAATATTACTCCCTCCTTTTAAAAATAACTGGTGTTTTAGCCTTTGATTTTGTTTCAAAATAAGTGGTGTTTTACATAATCAAGAAAACATTAATGATGTTCTTCTAATTTTACGCTTATTTAAATAGAGAGAATTTTATATAATCAAGAAAATATTAAAGAGTTACATCTTTTTCAAGATATTTATTAAGAGTAAGTGGGTAAAAATATATTTTTCTTCTAGGAATGAGTAGTTTTCTTAAGGGGTGTACAGAAACTAAAAACATCACTTATTTTAAAACGGAGGAAATAGTTATGAGCTTTACATTAATTAGGCCACAAATAAAATAATAATTTTATAATAATTCTTCATTCTCCCACTTTACCCAATAACCACATAACATTAATATTTAATGACATAAACATTATTTACGCACGAAATAAATCTCTTCTACAATGTCCATCATACATACCACAATATGACAAACCACTAATGTGAATTTAGTTGTTATACATAATTTTATGCTACATACTCCTTTTCATATACTACTATATTAGCAATTTATCATACTAGATTCATAAGCTATTAAACATATAACATTATGGTCCGCAATAATGTCTCATTGAAACTCATCCTGAAATATCTCAAAACAATAATGTATACACTATTATGAGAAATAGGAAATTCATTAATGTATATCAGATGTCATAATTGAGCTCAGAGTGTCAAAACATCATAAATGCATCAATCATAAGTACAACCAAGATCCTTTCTTCGAACATGTTTTTTAAATGTCTTTGGTTGTAAGTCTTTTCATGTTAACGGATCTGTAATCATGAGATTAGTTCTAATATTCTCAAGTGACACTCTTTGTTTCTGGACTTCTTCCTTGATGGTAAAGTACTTTAATTCCATATGTTTGACACATTTGGAGTACTTATCGTTCTTGGAGAACAATACTATTGCAGTGTTATCACAATAAATTTTCAGCAACTCGATAATAATGTCGACAACCCCGAGTCCTGAAATAAAATTTCGCAGCCATAATGCATAAATTATGGCTTCAAAACATGCCAAAATTTTTGCTTCCATTATGGATGTAGCAATGACAGATTGTTTAGCATTCTTCCATGATATGCCCCTTCGGCTAATAGGAACAAGTGACCAAATGGACTTTGTAGTGTCAATGCATCCAACAAAATTTGAATCCGAGTATCCAAAAACTTTCAAGTGATTGGATATTCTATATATGAGCATATAAACCTTAATTCGTTCCTTTCAGGTATCTCAAGACTTTCTTTGTATCTTTCCAATGATTAATTTCAGGGTTACTTTGATATCTTCCTAAGCATTCCAACTGCAAAACTGATGTCCGGTCTTGTGTAAGTTTGAACATACATCGAACTTCCAACAATAAAAGAGTAAGGAATTGACTCAATTTCTTTTTATTCTACATCATCCGTTGGGCATTGCATGAAACTGAATTTTTCCCCTTTTCGAATAGGAACAGTTCTTGTTGAACAATTGTCCATGTTAAATCTCTGCAGAACTCTTTCTATGTATCCTTTCCGAGACAATCTCAATAATCCTTATGATCTATATACAGAATATTTCTATCCCTATGCCTCATTCATATCTTTCATTTCAAAATTCATAGAGAGAAAGTTTTTTGTCTCATTCAATATGCCTAAATCATTAGCAGCAAGTAAACATCAACATATAGGACTAAAAATATAAACTTGCTCCCACTAATCTTTTGATATATATACACCAATCAACGACAATCTCCTTAAATTCAATAAATATTATGGTATCATTAAATTTTATATACTATTGTCGTGGGGCTTGTTTAAGTCCATATACTGACTTCTTTAGCTTACACACCATTTGGTCATTTTCTTTAATTTCAAAACCCTCTGATTAATCCATATAAACTTCCTCCTTGAGGTCTCCATTAAGAAAGACAGTTTTCACATCCATTTGGTGTAATTCTAAATCATAATAAGTCACGAAAGCCATAATAATTCTTAGTGAGTCTTTTTTTGAGACTGGTGAAAAGGTCTCTTTATAATCAATGCCTCATTTCTGAGTATAATCCTTGACAACAAGTCTAGTTTTATATTATTCAATATTGCCATCTGAATCACGTTTGGTCTTAAAGACCCATCTACCCCGATTCTTTTAAAAACTTCTGGCAATTCAATGAGATTCCAGATTTTATTGTATTCCATGAATTTTAATTCTTCTTTCATGGAATCAATCCATTTAACAGACTTGTACTTTCTATTGTCAGTGAAAATGAAACCGAATCTTTATTAAGTCTAATGTCAAAATCCGACTCTTGCAAACAAACCACATAATCATCTGAAATTCTCTTTGAAATTTTTTTAATGATACTCTTTATAGTTAATTTGTGTCAGATATTTGTGAGTTAGTTCCTTCCTGAAGTATTTCCTCCAAATGTTATTCAGTATTGTAAAAGAGTTCTCCGACAATAGGAACGATATTTGTGATTGGTGTGGAAGTAGGTGCATTCACATGTAATGAAATATTTACCTCACCTCGTTTATTTCCACAGTTTGTCGTTCAATATTCCAACTAATTTCACCATTCTCAATGAATCTTGCATTACCGGTTTCAATAATTCTCGAACTATAGTTTGGACAGTCAATCCTATACTCTTTCGATTTTTCTGGTAACCAATAAGGTGACCACTTACTGTTCAAGAATCTAATTTTTTTTTCATGTGAATTATAAATCCTAGCTCCCGCTGGGCAACCCCAAACATGCAGGTGCCTTAAACTAGGTTTCTTTTTAAAATCCACAGTTTAAAAGGATTTTTCAGAATTACCTTATTAGAAATCATGTTTTTAATTTGAAATGATTCATATTCAGGAGGAAATAAGTTCAGAATAAACTGAACCAAGAAAGTGTCATTCAATTTCATCCCCAAGGCCTGGAGTCTTATTGCAATGTTAGTCATCTCGATGATATGATTTTACATACTGCTCAACCCATCAAACTTCATGGTTGTGAGTTTAGTCATTAATGTACCAGTGAGAGACTTATCAGCAGAACGAAAACGTTCTTCCACAAACTTTAGGTATTCCCTGACGCTTTCTGTTTGTAGAATAGTACTCTTAATGTTGTTAGCAATAGTCATTCGCATAAACATAAGACTCAACCTGTTAGTGTGTTCCCATGCTTTATGGAAAGACTTCTCATCCTTACTGCTCGTATCCGTAATAACAACAGGTTTATCTTTCAGCAAAGCCAAGTCAAGATCCATCGCACCTAAGTAGAACTGGACGTGTTCATGTCATTCAAAGAAGTCCAATCCATTGAACAAAGTAATAGAAGAAGCAAGTGAATGGAGAGGAATAGCTGCAAAATAGATATATATGCTCAGAATTAAGAAAATAATGTGGATTCAACAAAACAATAAAAGTATATCGTAATTCATCTTTGGGTATATACTACGACATACTATCATGATTTAAATGCTATTTTTTAAACTTTAGTAGGCAATTAAATATTTTTAATCAAACATATACGACATCTTTAGATGTACAATATATATTCGACTAAAGAATATTAATTTACCTCATAATATTCACTATTCATAAAATAATTGATTTACCTTTGGGTAAATTCTTAAGTTCTACAAATAGTGAAAAATTAATTTAACATTTATTTCTCAATAATAGGCATTCTGTAATTTTCATGAAGAGATGACAATTTTATATACGCATATTTTTCTTAAACATAATAGTTTGCCCACTTTGGTGACTAACAAACTATATGAATATAAATGCACACATAAAATATATATCATAAAATTTATGTATTTAAATATTTTAAACATTCTAATTTGACAACTTTAATAACAAACAAACTATACGAACATAAACACATATATTAATCACTGCATAAATATTATTAAATAGCCCATCAACTTTAAAAATTGACAACCTGATCATGGCCAATATGAAAAGTACCATAATAATCAGGTTTGTAATACATTACTTCCAAAGTTTAGTTTGTTTTGGCACCACAGATTCTCTGAAGTGTTGCTGAATAGCTCCAATTTTATTTAACAGTGAATATTGAGATTTAACTTAAAGACAATATGATGTGATATGTCTTTTGACTTTCACTCGTTTAAACAGGAAAGTTCATTTACTATTTCTTATGTGTTCTCCACTGTCTCAGGCATATTATTAATGAGATTACAAGTTCAAGTTCACATATTAAATTTACTTTAATACATGTCAGGATCTTGAACATAATGATCTTACATAATGATAATACAGAAAATATACCTGAAGCAAAAGACATTATCGTAGAGAGAAGTGGAAGCATTGGTAGAGAATTGATTTCTACCTTTTTGTCCTATCCTTACGTTATCATAGCCGCAACGATGGAAAAGGTGTAGAGAATATGTGGTAATCTAATGGGTGGAGGGAGGATCAATTTATGGAGATTGATTAAATAAGATTTAATCCGGTACGTCCATCAAAATAACTGGTGTATGGACGAGATCTATTCTCCATTAAATATTAGCTATGGACTTTACATTAATTGGGCCACAAATAAAATAACAATTTTATAATAATTCTACAAAATAACGACAACAAAATAGCAAGACAAACAAAGCAAATGAAGCAACATATAATAGTAAAAAAAAATACTATGAAAATTTTAAATAATGCTACTAAATAGGGACAATAAATAGGGACGGTATTCGAGAAATACAAGTATATTTGTAAGAAGTATTATACACATATTATTTACATATGTAACATGTGTGTACATATTTATATTGTAGTAGCAAAGAAAAATGGTCACCTTGTTAAAATACACGATAAAAGTTACTCGTATAGAATATTTACATCAAATTTAATAAAGTTAATCACCCATGCAAGATCTCCACTCCCTCCTCCCAAGTTTTCCAAATATTTTCATAAGAAAATTTTTTCACTTCATAAATAATTAAGACCTTATATTACAATTGATAAAGATATTTTTTAATATTTATTAAAAATAATTGTATATTACAAAATCTAGCAGGAACTTTTGATTTTTCCCAATTTTTGGGCTTCATTTATGGAAGGTGGATATACATAATATTCTCATTTTATTTCCCTTTCCTTTTATCAAATCTCCACATTTGCAGATTGTATTATCATAATTATCTTTTCATCAAAATTAAACAAAGGTTAAGCAATTCCTGATTCTTCATCAAATTTTCTCTTTCGTTTACTCGGTTTATGTTTTGAATTATTCTTAATTAATTAATAATTAATTAATACTTCCTCTATTTCAAAATAAGTGGTGCTTTCAGTTTGAGCACACTCATTAAGAAAATTCATCATTTCTAGACGGAAAAAAAAATATAATTTTACCCACTTACCCCTAATAAATATCTTGAAAAAAATGTAACTCTAAAATTGAAAGAACGTCATTAGTGTCTTCTTGATTATGTAAAACACTACTTACTTTGAAATAAAATTAAAAAACGAAAACATCACTTATTTTTAAATAAAAAAATATTAAAAATAATATACTGAGTATTTATCATAAATAATTTTTCTATTCCGGAAAAATCGAAACAAAATGTACTTTCCTAAAACTTCCAACCAAAATAATCAATAGTTACTGACTTGTTTGAAGGAGATATTTTCTATTTTTCTTTCTGGACCCACAAATCACAATCCTCAATCAAAATGCTAATAATTCCAACAATATAGCGCCACTTTTGTCTTTTGCAGTAGGATAAATATAGAGGTTCAGAGTTCGAGTGGAAAAAATTATAAATTTTTAATTCATTTTATACGACGTAAATCTGTATAAATCAGAATTTCAATATGAATATACACATTATATGAGGAGGGAATAGTTAATAACATATGTGGAAAATTTCATAATTTAGAGTGTGTCAAATATATTATTCTTAAAAATATTTCATCTGATATAGACATATCTCTTAAAATTCAATAAACTCTTCTAGCGTCAAATTAAGAGCACAAAAACTAATAAAAATATTTTTTATAAATAAAAAAATCCAACAAAATCAACCATGTGAGGAATAATTTTTATCTTTTTTTATGTGTTCTCCCATGAGAAAAGAATTACAATAACTTATAGGTAACAAGGCAACTAATTATCAGACTTAGATATCATAATCAAAACATTTTCTATAAGATCTGATGTCAAATGAATTGACTTCAACGGCAAAGAGAAGATTAATGACAATAAATTAGAGACAAACGTCTCTTACTCATCCAAAGAGTAACATTAGGAATTGTTGATAAAGATAATAGTCAATAAATACTATTTAAGGAGTAAATAAAGCGATTAATGATTATTAATCATGGCTGATAAATTATGTAATATTTTATTTTTGAGATGCAAGAATTACTTTTTTTAATAAAATTAATGTAAAGTTTCGGATTAGCCGAGCTCAAAAATTTCAATCCTAATTTTTTTTTAATAAAAAATATCTATTAGATATATGGTAAATTATTTAATGTAAAATTCAATAACTTTAAAAAATAACTAAAATATTAAATTATAAATTTTAAATTCTGATTTTGCGAACGTAATAAACAGTTAGACTTATAAACTCTTTTGGAAAAAGGATCAAATTTATTTACACATGTATATAAATTTTTTTTTTTTAATGATGTCTATATACTGAGGTGGAGGTCATGTCAGCAGGTATATAAGCTTAAAATATCTAAAAAAAATTACGTGGTGAACTGTTAGTTTTTAGGGGTATAAGTGGTCCATTTTTTTAACAAGAAAAGTATATTTGGTCTCATTTACAAATGAAATATATAATTAACCCATTTCAAATAGTTGAAGGGTAAATTTGACCTTTTCTCCAACTCTTTTTATTGCTCAGCTCGGGAACAACAGAAAATGTTAGGATTGCTGATAAGAGCACGCACACCTATACATAAATACATATCAGTACGTAGGACCAAAAATGTTAGAATTGTTGACAAATCTTTGAAAAAATGAGAAATCGTTGTTCTATGTTTCACACATTTGTTGACTCTTATGACTTAATCTGAATGGATAACTTCAACCATAGTTATGACATTCCAACATCAACAACTGAGGAAAAATTATTTTAATGTATACTTACGTTAATATAATTAAAAAATTTATAATAATATTATTTATCTAAATTTTTTATTATTATAACAAAATAGTATATACAAAAACATACAAAATAACATAATATATAGATCGCCCAACACAACTTATTCTCTCATACCAATGGACCACAAAATATTAATGGATTTTATTTTGTCACTTTCTCAAATAAATGGCGCAAGTCCTTCACATATTTGGCCTTTTCTTTTTCAATTTTAATAAAGTGATGAAATTAAAATAAAAATAACTGATCAAATTTGATTGCAAATTCACCACATATATAGGTTTCAATGGCATTTAATTTGTCATCTTTTACTTTCTTTATCAACTCAGATTATATTTAACAAAACAAATACTATTAATTTCAGTAAAAGCTTATATGAAATAACTGCTAAATTAATTGAGACACACAACTATGATAATCGCATAAATCAGGGATATTTATAATATAATGAGATATACATAAAAACTAAAAAGAAGGTGTCTGTCTTTGTCTTTTTCTTCTTTAGCTAATATCGACAGTTGGCACCTTATGAGAAAACATCTTCCATTAAGTCAGAGGAGAGCTTACCTCATATTTATAGTCTCAAAAGCCTATGATCTCAAACATACCTACACTATTGTTAGCCTACACCTGTTACGTTGAACGATGAAAATTCATCATAAAATTCACATAAATGTATACGGCATATGTCTTGCCCATCAACTATTAACATTTAACTTGTTATAAAAAATAAAAAAACTAAATTTATATTAAATCCACAATAACTAAAATAATCCAATCATAACAATAAGTGAAAAGACAGGCATGCATTTGTAATAGTCATTCAATTAGTATTATAGAGAGAAGATTAAAGCAAATAAAAAACTAAAAGTATTATTTAATATAAATTTAGAGTCTATAAATAATTTTTTGAAAAATTTACAGACGTTCAATAAAAAATTTATCAAAATTCAACTCATCAATAATATTTTCGATAAATTTTCAACAGATTTTCTATCAATTTTATTAGAAATATCCGTAGAAATTTTTTAACTTTAAAATAGTATAACGAATATAGATGCTTTATCTCAATACAAAATTGTCAACATATAAAGGCAAGAGCAACATTATAATATATGTCAACATATTAAATGATAATATATATTAGTAAAGCACGATTCATGAATCACTGTTAAATTATAAATTCAAATGCAATAAAAAAATGGTCTTACATTCTTTTAAAACTTTTTTGGAAAATAATATCTTAATTGTAACATATCATAAGATTACGAAACTTAAAAGACATTTAATATATTATATTTAAATATTTAATTTAAATATATTTTTAAAATTTTATATTAAATTAAATTAAAAATAAATAAATTAAAATAGAGAGAGTATTTAATTTGTAATCATAAAAAGATTGTGCAGTCTAATTAGAGACGCTTGTATTATTTTGATTCATTTAGAGCTGAGGGGCAACTCCCCTCTGCACGGAAAACTTTGCCAATAAAAACACTACTAGAAAAGTGATTTATAAATAAATATTTTTTCAAAGTCAATTTTCATAAAATGTACATTTTTTAAATAAAAATATGAATAATTTTAAAAGTAAGATATATTATCTGTTCCAATACATAAGAAGGTGTTTGATCAAGCATTTGAGATAAAATAAGTATTTTTAGAGAGTAGCAAAAATCGTTTTTTATAATCTAAAAAAATAATTTTTTCAAAAAATAATTTTTTTTTAAAAAACACTTTAAAAGAACATACAATTAAAAATATTTTATTAAAATTTGACTAAACACTAATAGTTGTCCTAAAATATTACTTAAATTTATTTATTAAATATAAATTATTTCTAATTAAAAATATTTTTGAAATTAATTTATTTTAAAAGTCGGACAAAATATATTATAAATACGATTTAATTGTCTAAAAATTCATTATACGGTGGAAACTACTGGGCACTCTGCTTCAATTTGGTTTCTTGGAAAATAAACATTGTACTGTTGCATTTAATTTCAGGCCAAACTCGTTTCATGATTTGATAACGTAATATTTTGTCATTATTATTGTTGGTGTCGTCTTTTTCACGTGTTGTGTTCCTTTTTTGAGAAAAATATCTTGCTTTTTGTTCATACAATTCAACATGGGAAAGCTCATAGATGCAATGAATTCATGCGAAACTTGTTTTTTGTACTTACGGTGGATTAGGTGGGAGGGAAAATATTTTCTCATTTTGGTTAATTTAAATAATTTTTTAATAAATTTATATTTCTTTAATTTAGGAAAAATAATTTATCTATTAAAAGTAGAAAAATATTTTTCGTAATTTTCTTTCAACCCTCACCATCTCTTAATCCACCTACATGTTATTTCGGCCCCTGATCTTCGATCCACCGCCAACTCCTCCCCTATACTGTTGCAGGTTTTGCCTTCTCCCACCTCTATCCTTCCAGTCTGTCCCTTCCTTGTCTTTCATCGAGGCTCGAGCCTTCGGCTTCGACCACACACCTTGACTCAAAAATTTAACTCTGTGATATTTTGGCCTGGAATTCAACCCCAACTTGAAACTCGATCCTCAATTCGAGACCAACCACGACCTTGAAGAGGGAGCCGACCCCGATTCGACCCCAACTTGAGATTCAAATCCGACCTTGATTCAAGATCTAACTTTGGTCTGATCTCAATACAGGACCCCACGTTTTGACTCTGATCTAAGACTTAAACCCTTGACCCAAGATTTGACCTTGTTATGAACTTGATTTGAGTCTCGATTCTGAGTCAAGACCTGGGTTGGAGTCAAGATCGAGTCGTAAGTCAGGGTAAGGTCTCAAGTCTAGGTACCGAACGAGATCGAGTTCCATGCCGAGGTTGGTTCCCGAGTCGGAGTGGGGTTCAAGTCGGGGTTGAGGAGTCGAGTCCCGAGTGAGGATCAAGTCATGGGTCAAGATCGAGTCCCATATCGAGATCGGGTTATGATTTTAGGTCGAAGTTCGGGTCTCGAGTCATAATCAACCAATTAGGTTTGAGTTCTTAGTCAAGGCTAGGGATCTGATCCCACTTCTATGTTGGGGATCAAGTATCGAGTCATAAGTCCAAGTTGACTCCTGAATCAAAATTGAATCCCAAGTCAGAATTGGATCAATGATCGGATAACAAATCACAAGTCTTTATTATTTTTCTGTTGGGGCCTAATTTTCCTAATGCCCCCTTCCTAAAAGTTGCAAAAGGATTTTGGGTGCTCTTTTAGATATACTGTTAATTTATTGGTTATCGTAATATTTATGAAAGTTACAAAGAAAACAACAACAACAACAACAACAACAAAAATAATAATAATAATAATAATAATAATAATAATAATAATAATAATAATAATAATAATAATAATAATAATAATAATAATTCCCTACACATAATTTTAAAATTGACGATTGATCGATCTTATTAAAGATTGACGTTTATATTATGTGAAAAAATCTGAATATCAAATTCATAATAATATCATAACGGATATAATGACTAATCAATACCATCATAATCCTATTTGTAAGCCCTTAAACCATTTATATATATGTGGGAAAATTATACGACTCAACAAAGAGTTAGCTTTGAAGTGTTATTGGTTGAATTAATGTATCCAATTGAAGTGTTAATCCAAGCATTGATTTCTTTAAGTTTGTTAAAATAAAACTTACATGTCTAAGAATAACTAAAAAGCATGACAAATCGCTGTATTTTGTAGATGAAATATTAAAAAAAATACTTCCTCCCCTATTAGAAATAGTGGTGTTCAAAAGTAAATCTAAAAATCGTGTTAAATTGATAAATCAAATAAAATCGAGAAATAAAATAACGATTAGTGCTATAAAAAATATATCATAATTAATTTGGTTTGATTTTAATGAAAAAAGAAGAATCAAACCAACTGAATTAAACCGACTTTATATTTATACAAAATTTATAAATATTTTGTACTTTAAAATATTTACTATAATATAATTTGTATGCTGTCAAGGATCTACTGAAAATAATTTTTCTACTATTTCAAGATAGATATAAGATTTGTGTACACACTATTCTCGTCGAACTCCATTTGTGAGATTTCACAAGGTATGTTGTTATTATTGTAACTATTTATTTAGGCTTTTTCATGATTCATGTTTCTTACATGGTACAACAAGTCTTTATAAAATCATATTCCTTAAACATCTTGTAACTCAAATAAAGCTAAAACCAAATTATGTTTATTTTTATTATCTCTTATTAATAGTATCGTGACATTATACTTTAGTATATAATGCAGTGATTTATTTCACATTCTTTTTGTTTTCTTTGGAGCGCCATACAATTATTATATTTAATAGAATAAAAGAAATATTTGAAAGAATTAGTTACACGTTTTATGTTGTGAAGATTTGATGGAAAAAAAAACTTGAAAACATTAAACTAAATAAAAAAATCGACATAAAAAAATTAACTCTTATTGATTTATTTGATTAATAAATTTAAAATTTTGATATAATAGATTGATTTGATAAATAAAAAATCAAGAATCTATATAGACCCCTAATTTTGGTTAATGTGAAGTTTGTCCTCTAGATTCAAAATATAAGAGGTGGGTGAAATTTCATCAATATGACATGGTAGAGAAGTACATTAAGGAGTTGTTTGGCCATGAAAATTATTTAAATTTTTTGATTTTTTTATATTTAAAAAATAATATTTAATATGAAATTTGAAATTGTATTTTAAATTTGAAAAACACAAAATACGTTTTCACTTTTTTCATTTTACTTTTGAACCTTTATTTATTTTTAGTTTTTACCCCAAATTCTTTTGTTTCAATAAAAATGACATTTTTCGACCACCAATTTCAATTTCAATTCCAACAGGAATAATATAACTAGTGCAACTCCAGGAATAAAGTTTGAGAAAAATCAAATATACACAGACCTTGCTTTTATTTTTTGGGATAAAAAAATAATTTTTGATAGTCTATTTTTAACTCACTTTTTTGAAAATATTTTAAATAAAATAAATAATATTTAATTTTTATGACCAAACACCTATATCGCTGTAAACGTAATCTTATTTTTACAATAACAAATTTTGCATATTTAGACATCATTTGTAACTTTACTTACAAGAAGTTCGTTTGACAATTCAGGAGAGAGACTGAACTTTAAACTTGAAAATGAAGTACTTCATCAGTTTTAAATTATTAGTTTTTGGACATATGTTTTATATATTCATATTAAATAATTAAATATAGAGTTGCGATAAGTGTAAATTCAAAATGATTAAACTGGCGTTTTGGTTACCTTAGTTTGCTAATCATGTTTTGATAAAAAGTAAGTATAAAGCGTGACAAGATCACCTAAATAAAATGAAAACCAAAAAAATTTCAACACTTATGCAGAAAAAAGTGCAAGGATTACATAAAATACAAGTTACTATAATGGGCATAAATATAAGCCACGAGCTAAAAGTAAATTTAATTTGCAGGTTTGAGACTGTTTCTATCAAGTTTATGGACATGTGGGTGTTTGATTTAATTTATAAGCACTTTTTAACTTTTTGTAGTGTTTGGTTTTATCAAAAAGTTCTTAAAAAAAGTTTTAAAATGCTTTAAAAAAACCAAAAGCCAAAAATTGGTAGATACCAATTTTTTATTTTTTGGCATATGAGTCATTTAGGTTTGACCAAACTATTAACATTTTTATCTCATAATATATTTCTAATTTCAATAATATCCTCACTCAAATCTTTGATTAAATTTTATTTTTTGTGTATATTAGAAAAAAATATTTAAAAATATGAAAGAAAAAAAATCGAGGTAGTATTAATTCATTTAAATTATTATATTCAATTTTATAAAAAAAGATAGAACTATACTCCAAATAATAAGTAAAAAAGAGCCTAATTTTATTTAAATTATATATTTTAAAAATTAAAAATAACTTAAATAATTAGTTTATATTAAAAAATAAAAATATAAATTAATTTAAATTTTAATTATTTTATAAATAAAAATATTATAGTAATTCATTTTTTATAGTATTAACAAGTTTAAGGGCATTTCAGTCATTTGACCCAAAATAAGTGTTTAACAACACTTATGTACCAAACACATCAATAACTTTTTTCAGCTTCAACACTTTTATTCAAACACATAACTGCTTATTTGTAAAATAAGTTTCACCACTTAAAAAGTGTTTTAACCACTTATATTTAAAAATCACTTTTTTCAGCTAAACCAAATGGACTCTAACCCAAAATGTCATCAACAACAAAGCAAGAAGGTAAAATCAAAAAATATTTGAAAAACTATCAAAAGGATAAGAAAGAGAGCAACAACTTCATATTACCTATTAAAAGGTGTAGAGTATGATAATGACACAGAGACATCAATTTTTCATATTAAGTCTGCTTAATGGTACATATTTTTATTAGAGAATTATGTATAAATACTATTGTAACTAGTAGAAGCTTGTGAGATGAAATAATTTGAAGGTGAAAAGATAATATATGAAATAATAATTAAAAACATATAAAAGTGTAACCTACAATAATTACTGGTAGGTGAAAAAATCCTCTTCATTTACACAGTTCAATGAATGATTTTATTCATTTATATATATTAGTCTATGTGTATACGCCTCGCGCGTGTCTCTCATATTAATGAGAATAAATTTATAAAAATAGTATAAATCATATTTAAAAGATGTGTTTATGTAACAATATAAGAATTTAAAAAGAAAATTATGAATTTCTAATTGATAAATGATTATGTTTAAGAGTGATCCAATCTAATAGTTCGTTCTTGAATTTGTTCTAATACTTGTTTCAACGAAGAAAAACATCATAGAAATATTTAAAAAATTGTTCACCTTTACATGAGCACTTAATGCATACATTATATGTATATATAAATATTAGTATTTTCTATATGTTTTAAAAAAAGAAAGAATTTCATATATAACATTTAGTTAATTTTAAAATTCTAAATATTACAAAAAATAATTAAATAACTATTTTGTCAACTGTGAACTTTAAAAAAAAAGTGAACGATATTCTTTTACGAGGTTTCATACTTTAAATATTTGATTATAACTTAATTTTAAATTTTTCATTTTTACATTTTATGAGATTATTTCATCTTATTGTTTCTTTTTCTTTTAATCTATGTTTTTAGTCAAACACTTCACATAAAATGAATTTCACATAAATTGAGGGAAAAAATAGTGTAGATTTAACTAAAGAGAGTGAATAACAAGAGTGTTCAATTAATTAACACAACTTAAAGTATGTTATGTTTCTATAATTATTTTTTATTATCGTTTTTTTTTTAAAAGAAGAAGAAGATGATGAACAAGGAATTCACGAATTAATAAATAATAAAATTACACTCTTTCATATTGAAACATTGTGATGGATAATTAGTTTGATAAATAATGAATTAATATATAAGTTAACAGAATTGTAATCAAAAGTCTTAAATGTCATAACTTTTAACATAGTTTAAACAAGAAAAGATTTAAGAAATAAAATTTTAGTCAATTTTAAAATACTAAATATTAGGAGTTTTACCTTTTACAAATTGGTAAAGATCTATAACAATTAAATAACAACTAATTGAGGAAATTAGTGAATGACAATTTATCTATTGTAGAATCTTTTAATAAAGGGCAAAAAGTTCAATCAACATTTATAAAGACATTCGTGCTTATATCTACAAAGAATATTTTGTTAAGTAAATAAGAGTAAAATATTATGCATATACTGAATGTTAGATTAGTTGATGAAATCTAAAGAAATTACCAAAGATTGTTCCATCGAAAGATTGTATTGCATCTTAAAATGAAACAAAGTTGTTTGAAAAAGTAACAGTAGAAAAAGTGATTGTTGCATTCCCGAACTATAGTGTTGTTAGTGCATTCAACATCAATTTTCTTGTTTACTGGTAAAAATTTATGGTTAACACTATTAATATATCAATTTATTTTGACAGATCTTGTCTTGTTGTAAATATTTCTTTTACTTTTCAATATATAATTATTGAAAAATATAGCATAAACTTTTATACCCTGCAAAAGATTAAACTTTAACGGTGTGTGTGTGCGTGTGTGTAAAATAGATTAGAACTCAACATATATCTAAAAATATATATTAAATATAGAATATGATATGAAAAAGAATTATTACCTCTTCGTCAACTAATGTTATATTCATTCGTATGCTTTTGTTCACTTTTTATACTCTTTCACTAATTCAGCTTCAATTATTAAGACTTTTATTATCTAATGAGAATCATATCGCCTTAAGTTGTTAATTTGCGCAACTTGTTCACAAAATCCTTTTTAGGTTCCATTGCAGTATTATTTAAAATAAATTGCGCACAAGAGTTATAATTATGATAATTTATAATTTAATTAAAATAATTATTTTATGAGATGAAGAAATTACTTTAACTGAATAGATGATATTTATGGATGTATGAGTACATGAAGAATGTAAGTTATTTAATAACACAAAATTCTAAATCACATAATATCAATATAAGACTCAATTAAAGTAGATAACATAGTATCAATATTAGACTCAACTAAATAAGACAAATTAAGTTAAATTATTTTAAATACAAATATGCTGACATAATAATTACTATTGTATTTTTTTAAATCAACAACATTCAAAAAAAAAAATCTAACATGAAAAAAGGAAGAAGATAGATTAACACCAAAACGTTTAGTGTTGGAGATTGAATCAAAGATGTTGATCTAGAAAAGTTGATGAATTAAATTATGCAATTATAAATTCTTTTATAGAAGTGGAAGAATTTATAAATAATTTTTTTTTAAGTATAGAAATATTAGGACATTATTGAAAAAGAATATTTTTTAAAAATCAAAAAGGAAAAATAATAATTTTTTGTAAAAATTCCCCACAATCAAAAGGAAAAAAAAGTTTCCAGATCATAAAGGAAAAAGAAATTTCGTGGAAATGTTTTTTTCCTTCTTTTTTTTTTAATTTTATTCTTTTAATTTAAGATTTACACTATAGAGTTACGCTATAAGTAAAAAATTTAATATAATAAATTAAGGTAAAAAAATCGTGACTATCAAAAAGAAAAAAACTCGATATTTTTTTAATTTTTAAACCATAAATAGAATTAGGCCATAAATAAAAAATCTAATATGATAAATAAAGTGATGGAATAATTAAAAGTAATAATCTTAAATAATAATTATATAAAAATAGTATAAAATGACAATTTTCTTCATTGTGATATCATTTGATGAAGGACAAAAAATTCAATCAACATTTTTAAGGGCTTCACACTTTTAATATAGTGAGTGTGTATTAGATATTTGATGGTAAAATATTACTATTTAATTAGATATTTTAATTTACTGTATGGGAAAAATAATAAGACAACTTTTAAGATAAGGGCTTTTCACTTTTAATTAGTTAAATATTTTATTATTATTATTATTATTATTACTACTATTATTGTCACACCCTACTTTGGGGGGTATGACGGGCACCTGATGCCTGCTAGACTCTAGACTGCTAAATGGTCCAGCCTGAGCACATCTGGTGCTTTGGCTGGCTTTGGCTCTATTTCAAGAAACAAATCGGCTATATAACGGTTGTAAATACAGCCTCCGGCCAACTGGCCTGTAGCCATCTGTACCTGCAACAACAGCTAACCAGAAACAGACTTATAACAAGGAACCTATGCGGGCCGACAAGGCCACCATGCTGTCTAGTTATCTGTACCTCAACACAAGACTGCTATAAAACTACGTGACCGGCAAGGTCACCACTACTGTCAAACTAGGGCCCCACACGACCAACATAAACTGGAATACAAACAGCTACAGCAGACTGCACGGCCCCACACGACCGGCTCAATTAACCACAGGGAATATATACAGACTGCAAGCCTCTACGAATACTGTAAGAAATTAATAGAAATGATCGGGACAGGGCCCCGACCTACCCATACTGCACAACAAAAGAAAAGGAGTTACACCTCTGGGAATCAGACTCCAGATGACAGGAGCTGATAACTCACTGGCAGGCTGGAATCACGAGGGATCGGCTCCTCGTCCGTAAGTACCTGTAGGCAAGCAATACAGCGCCCCGCTGGGCGTCAGTACCATAGGTACTGAGCATGTAAAGCAAACTGAAATATGCAACTAAAACGAATAGCACAATAACATGACATTTTAAGCAAGAAGTAGCTGAGTCTATCTAACTGAGGATAACTGGGGAGAATTTATACATTCCGTAACTAACTGAGCGTACATGAAGATGTGTCGTCCTTCTGTCTATCAGTATCTACTAGCACATATCAATATACATAATAATACACACAATACCTGACCGATCCCCATAAGCCGGAAGGTTCCAACCAAGCAAGCAATCTATTTACCCCTACCCGGGTCTAAACCAACCAAAAACAAGTCACTCCACTCATCTGATAACTGTGAGCTCCTCCTATCGGCCCCCTTGGGTACGTAGCTCAGGCCTTGGCCTCTGACAATAAACTGTGTCTGAGTCCGAAGACTCCTGCCTCTGGGCACTGGTGTGCACACAAAGTGGTCTACCCTTGTAAACAGGGTGTGCTAGCTCTGCGCAGAGTAAACTGAACTACCCCTGCAAGTAGGGTGGTCTGGACCGTATTATCATGGTGGTCGGCCATCATCGTCCTTTAGTCGGATGACATCGCCCAGCTGGTGGCGGTATCTGAATCTGGTATCGACACAGCTATAACCCAGGGGCGGTGGGGATGCTAAAGGGTGCCCACATGCCACAACAAGTCTCAACATACAAAACACATACACAGCAAGCATGCTCAATGCAAAATACTAACCATATTCTCTTCTTGTATCTCAAAGCCAGTTTGTATTAAATAACTGAAACTATATTCTGTTTTACACTATTCCTGGTTGCTGGACTAACTGTTACCTGGCCTTTATCTGTCTATCTGATTATATCTGGATATAACTCAATAACATAAAATGTACCACCTACTACTGGATACAATCTCAACAGATGTAATACGTATTGCCTGATTATCTACTATTCTGATTATCGCATGATACATAATTAATATACTAGCATGCTTGCTAGAAATTATATTAAAATCGTTCCTGTACACTGGGTATCGGTTAATAGCCTTTATTCTATTTACTTTCTAAGCTATACTTCCTGGCTTGCCGAAAGAATAACTTTACATACCTGGTTTCTGAGTACCCGACTGACCGGTGTAATTTCCGTCGGTACTTCTGCTGTTTCTCCCAACTACATTCATATACACGTCAATTAGAACCAAATACATTAATATTCGGGAGAAATTATCACTTTTGATATATATATTTATCCCAACTTCAACCTTTCGGAAAACGCTCAAAAACTCATTATTTCTCGATAGTCCAGAAGGGATAAATGCTCACTGCAACGCTAGGAACACATTGGTACTAATTTAAAGTAATTCTATTTACTTTACCTCGGTAGCACGACGTTTCGCCGGCCAAATTTCACGAAACCAACTCCGTAGGAATGCTCTCTGCAGCTTTATACACCTGTACCTAAGCCGGAACGGAGTTTAGACCGCGTTTCGACGCGTAATTAGAAGGAAATTATATATGTTTGTCGTGGGTATTGTTCTCATATGAAGATGCCCTGTTTTTGCTGGAAATTTGCTGCTTTTAAATGGAAAAGCCGACCTTGCTATTTAATTAATTAATTTTTTTTTTTGCTTTCTAAATCCCTTAACCAACATGACTTTAGGCTATTTATTTATTTAAAATTTATGGGGTGTAACAATTATTTAGTTAGTTAGTTATTAATTAGTACAATTATTATTATTATTTATTAGTTATATATATTTAATATCATTATTATTATTTATATTTATTTATTATTATTTACTTATTTTAATTTTTTCACTTTTTGGTTTCCCACTTATCTAGTAATAAATATATAAATATGGTATGATATGATAAAATATTAATATTTAATTATATATTAATTAAATTTTAATTTATTGAAGGGACAAAATGACAATTTAACTTTCAACTTGGGGGCTTCCCACTTATATAATAACTAGTTTTTGGACACGTATTCCGCACATGTATATCCACATTAAATAATTAAATATAGAGTAGCGATAAGTGTAAATTCAAAATGATTGAACTGATGTTTTGGTTATCTTAGTTTGCTAATTATGCTTTGATGATGATTAAGTATTACGCGTGACAAGATCACCTAACTAAAATGAAAACAAAAAAAAGTTCAACATTTATGCAGAAAAGTGCAAAAATTACATAAAATATAAGCTACCATAATGGGCATAAATACAAGCCACGAGCCAAGAGCAAATTTAATCTGCAGCCTTGAGGCTGCTTCTATCAAGTTTATGGATATTTCATACAAACTCAAAATGCCGCCAACAACAAAACAAGAAGGTAAATCAGAAAATATTTGAAAAACTATCAAAAAAAGAAGAAGAAGAAAGAATGCAACAACTTCATATTACCTATTAAAGTGTAGAGTATGATCATGACACAAAAACATATATTTTTCATATTGAGTTTGCTTAATAGTACAGATCTTCATTAGAAGATGAAATAATTGAAAGAATGAAAAGGTAATATATGAAATAATAATTAAAAAATATAAAAGTGTAACCTACAATAATTGCTGACAGGTGAGACAATCCTCCTTATTTACTCGGTTCAATGAATGACTTTATTCATTTATATATATATATATATATATATATATATATTTGATGGTAAAGTATTGCAATTTAATTAAATATTTTATTATATTTTAATTTACTACAGAGAAAAAATGGTAATCCAACTTTTAAAATAAGGGCTTTCCACTTTTAATTAGTGTAATATATAATAATAACAATAATTTATCATTATTATTTATTTATTTAATTATTAATTGTTATTATTATTATTTATTATTTATTATTTGTATTTATTTATTATCACTGTCATTATTTATATTTATTTATTATTATTTATTTATTATTATTATTATTAAATATTATTATTTACTTATTTTAACTTTTCATTTTTTGGTTTCCCACTTATATAATAATAAGTATATAAATATTTTATGATATATATATATATATATATATAATATTTGATGGTAAAATGTTGCTATTTAATTAGATATTTTTGAACTTTCCACTTTTAATTAGTACTAGTTTTAGTGTACGTGCCTCGCGCGTATCCCTTATATTAATAAGAATAATTTTTTTAATATAACACAAATAATATTTAAAAGATGTATTTGTATAATAATATAATAATTTAGAAAGAAAATTGTGAATTTTAAATTGATAAATGATTATGTTTAAAAGTTTGATTCAATCTAATAGTTTATTCTTCAGTTTGTTCTAATACTAACCAACGAATGACAAGTGTTTTTCCTTGTGTGGATCCTATTTCAATGAAAACTTGATGAATCGATCTACTTACACGTCTTGCTTTTATTATTATATCGGAAGTTACTCCACGTATTGCTTGACGTAAAACAAACAATGAATTTATTTTTTGGATGAACAAATATGTTATAGAAACAACATGTGATTAAAAGGTAAAAAAATGTTCATTTTTACATGAGCACTTAACTGCATGCATTATACATGCATACATACATACATACATACATATATAGCTATGATGTTTCATACTTTAAATATTTAATAATAAGTTAATTTTAAACTTTTCATTTTATCCTTTGTGAGATGATTTCAACTCAATTTTTTTCTCTTACTCTATGTGTCTAGTCAAACATCTTCACATAGATTGAAATGAAAGAAACAATATAGATTTAACTAAAGAAAGTGAATAACAATAGCACTTGATTAATTGAAACAACTTAAAGTATGTTATGTTTCCTTCTTCATTCTTTTTTCGGTTATATAGTTTTTCTAAAAAGAAGAAGAAGAAAAAGAAAGAATTTATCATATTAATGCATAATAAACTTACACTATTTAATTTATTTTCTAGCACCGTAAGTTGAAAATTTATGATGGATAATTAGTTAGTTTAATAAATAAAAGATTAATATAAGTTAACAGAATTATAATTGATCTTAACAAAAGTGTCGTAGAAATAATTAAACAATAATTATTTTTAGTGTACGTATTGTAATTAAATTTAAGTCTTAAATGTTAGGATTTTTAATATAATTCAAATACGGAAAGATTTAAGAAGCAAAATTTTAGTCAATCTTAAAATACTAAATATTAGGAGTTTTTACCTTTTACAAATAAATAAATATTTAATAGCTATAAATTTAATTAAGATCAAAATTCTAAATATTGAGATAATAATTAAATTATAATTTTTTTGAAAAAATAACGACAGTTTTGTCTATTGTGAAGTCTTTTAATGAATGACAAAAAATTCATTAGAACTTTTAAGGGCCTATATAGATAGATAGATAGATATGATGATTATTCTTTTTTAATATAATATAGATAGATATGATGATTAATTTACTTTAGTACTGTATATAATATAAGGGAGAATAGAGAAATTACCAAAGATTGTTCATTATAATTTTTGAAAAGTATAGATTGAACTTTTGTATCTTTAAAAAGTTAAACTTTAATGGTTGAAAAAACATATACGTACAAATATAAAATACAACAAGAATATAAAAGAAATGAAGCATATATGTAAAAATATAAAATATAAATATAGAATATAATATAAAAAAGAATTATTACCTCTTCGTTAATTAATGTTATAGTCATTGGAGTGCCTTCCTTTGTTCCCTTTTTTATACTCTTTTACCAATCCAAAAATACTTTTATTATCTAATGAGAATCGTATCGCCTCAAGTTGTTAATTGACATGATTTCATTCACGAAATCCTTTTCAGATATGAAGAATGCCAGTTATAAATAACATAGATTTTAAATCACGTAATATCAATATAATACTAAATTAAAGGAGACAACGTAGTATCAATATTAGACTCAACTAAAGAAAACAATAAATTAACTTATTTTGAATATAAATAATTTGAACTGACATAACAATTACTATTATCTTTTTCGAATTCACAACATGAAAAAGAAGGTAAATTAATACGAAAACATACAAAGTTGGAGATTGAATCAAAAGTGTTGATGTGCAAAAGTTGATAAATTAAATTGTGCAATTATAAATTTTTTATAAAAGTAGAAAAATTTATAAGCTAATTTTTTTTAAAAGTATATACATACTAAGACACTACTTATAAAAGTTTGTAACTATCAAAAAAGGAAAACAAATTTATTATCAAAAAGTAGAAAAGAATTCGTGACCGTAAGAAAAGGAAAAAAAAACTATCAACAAGAAAAATAACAAGAAGTAATTACCTTCAAAATAGGAAAAAAAAAATCGTAACTATAAGAAATGAAAAAGAAAAGGAAAAGAAAAAAAAGAAGAAGTAATTACCTTCAAAAAGGGAAAAATAAACTTTGAAGAAGGAAAGAAAAAAAAAAACGTTTATTACTGTCAGAAATGAAAAAAAACCTTTTGATAGATGGATTTTTTTATATAAAAAAAATTCATATCATAAATTGAGTTATGCCACAGATAAAAAATATAATAGAATAATTTAAAATAATAATATTAAATAACAACTGTGTAAAAATAGTAAATGATAATTTTATCTATTGCGATGTCTTTTAATGAAGGACAAAAAGTTCAATCAACATTTCTAAAGGTTTCACACTTTTAATATAATATAGATAATAATATATTATTATTTGTATTTATTTATTATCATTATCATTATTTATATTTATGTATTATTTATTTATTTATTATTATGTTATTATAAAATATTATTATTTACTTATTTTAACTTCTCACTTATCTAATAATAAATATATAAATATGATATGATATGATAAAATATTTATATTTAATTATAAATTAATTAAATTTTAATTTCATGGAGGGGTTAAATGATAATCTAATTTTTAATTTAAGGACTTCCCACTTATATAATAATATCGTATAATTTATCGTGATTTTTAAAAATAATTATCAAAATAATTTATCATTTTAAAAAAATTTAAATACATCTTTTTTTTACTTTTAATAGTAATTATTTTTAAAGATTATAAATATTTAATAAAGTAATTATTTTGACAATGAGATATTATATGTTAACACATAAATAAAAATAAAAAAATTATTTTTTTTTTATTAATATTTTCTAAGAGACGTGTAAAAAAAATTTTACAATGTTAGACCCACACAAAAAAAGTTAATTTGCAAAATTTGGCACGATTATTCCCATTTGCAAGCCCCAACCTTTGCTTCACTTGCCTTTGCTTTTCATATTTGAATTGAAATTGGAAATAATGTTTTTAATAACTTACATAAACTTTTGCTTCGCTTTAACTTCAAATCAGATTTTATCCAAACTCATACTTAAAAAAAAAAAATAAATTCTAAATTTAAAAAATTGTTTCCAGATATTAATAATGCAAGTGTTAACTTGTTGGATCTTACAATTCTCCATTATCATTATCCTATTATCTGTATCCACGTAATCTTCAGATCTTCCCTTTTTTCCCCACTCTCCCAAAACCATTAGAGGGTCAAAGTGAAAATTTATCTATAAAAGTGATCGAAATTAAAAAATAGTCCAAATTCCCATATTAATTATCAAAATTATTAAAAGTATTTGTTTCAACTTATATTATTTTATCTTCAATACTAAATATTTTTAAAATAATATTAATTTAGTCTTATTCTTAAATAATATATAATTATTAAAAAAAAAGTCAAAATCCCATATTAATTATCAAAATCATTAAAAATTATAAATTATTATTTTATTTTTAATACTAAATATTTTTGAAATAATATTAGATCAACTTTATTCATTAAATAAAATATGATTTATTAAAGAAAGATAAATGTAAAGTAATAAAAATATTTTTATTTATAAATTATTAAGAAAAGGAAATGTGATAATTAATATAGGACGGAGAGATGTTCACTTTCATAATTCAATAGAAGCATATTAAAATTGTGATGGAGCAGTAAATATTTTTCTATTTTTAATTAAAAAATTTAAATTCAAGCCTTAATTATAAATTAATTCTTAATAAAAATTATTTTTTATCAAATTTTAAAATAAATATTGAACAACAAATAAAAAAAATACATTAAATTGATTGTGATTATTAAAGTCATAACTTTGGAGAGTGTGTGCAAATTTGTATGTAGCATTTCAAAATTTAACGCAACGTTTTCAAATTTAAGTCAAAATTGTTTTTGAGTAAGTGGTCCGAAAATCAAACAGAGGAATCCACGGGAAAGCAATAAAAAAGTCAGTGGGTGAAAACGAAAATACAGAAAATCCAGATCCGAAAAAAAAAGAAGAGGAATTGGGGTGACAGATAAGGTCACAGTTTCATCTTAAAAACTTAAATCCAACAAAAGTTGATTTTTAAATCCGATCTTACCCCCTTAGGTTTTTTGGCTGCGAATGTACGCCATCTCAACCCCCCGCTCCTCCAACGGTCCAATCCAAATCCATTTCTTCCCCCAAATACCCATCTAACCCTTTATTTTCTATTTTTCTCTCTCTACTTCTCTCAACCATTTCTTTTTCTTAGATTTCCTCCTCTGAAAATTTCACCATTTCTGTATCCTCAAAAAGCTTTTTTATATATTTATATACATGCCCTTATGGACCCATCCATGGATCTACCGATACCGACGACCACAGAACCGACGTTTAACCCTGCTCAACTCCTTAACCATGCCCCTACCCCTACCCCTCCTCAACCCCAACCCCAACCCCAACCCCCTCCCCCTTCTTTCTCGCCTACCCATCCGGATTATGCTGAGGTACGACTACTGTTTCTCTGAGAATTTTGTGGGTTTGGTTCTTCTTTTTTTTTTTTCCCTTCTTCTTCTTTCTTTCTTTTTGACTAAAGGTTGATTTTTTGATTTTTTTCCCTCTCTCTCTCTCTCTCTCACACCTGTGTGACAGTTGATAACGGCGGCGATAACGGCGTTAAAGGAGAAGGAAGGGTCAAGCAGGATAGCCATAGCGAAGTACATAGACCGAGTCTACTCGAATCTCCCACCGAATCACTCGGCCTTGTTGACTCACCATCTCAAGCGCTTGAAGAATTCCGGCTATCTTGCTATGGTCAAACACTCTTACATGCTCGCGGCACCTGGATCTGCCCCTCCTCCGCCGGATGCGGCTGTCGATTCCAACGGGACTGATGTTTCTTCTCTTTCTAAACGGAAACCTGGTCGCCCTCCTAAGCTCAAGGCCGAGGCCCAACCTCAAGCCCAGTTTCAAGACCAACTTCAAGCTCAGATTCAGGCCCAGCTACAAGCCCAACAGCAGCAAGCCCAGTTCCAAACACAATTCCAAAATCAGCCCCAATTCATCCAACAGCAGCCGCAGTACGTTCCTCAGCCGCAATTCCAGCCTCATATGCAGTTCCAGGCTGATCCGTTACTCCAAAATCAGCTCGAGTTCCAGCCCCAGGCATATGCTGCTTCTGAAGCCCAAAATTATTCGACTCTTGGGGCCGAGTCCGTGTTTGTTTCTCTTGGGCTGGCTGATGGGCCAGTTGGGGTTCAGAATCCAGCTGCTTCTGTTACTCCTGCTGCTCCGGCAACGGCACTTGAAGAGAGTACCACAAAGAGACGCCCTGGCCGTCCCCGTAAGGATGGCTCCACCGTAGTCAAATCGGTGGAACCCAAATTGCCCAACCAGAGTGGTACGAAGAAGCGACCTGGTCGTCCTCCTAAGACCTGGACAGGCGATGCTTCTCCTGGATCAGCTGTGGCTGTCAAGCCGAGAGGGCGGCCAAGGAAAGGCTCTGCTCCCAGTCGAAGAGGCCGACCTAGGAAGAACGTGGCTGTGTCTGCTAATGTTGGTACTAATGCGGCTAACACTCCTGCTGATGGTGACCCTAGTGGAGCGACACCTACCCCTAAACGACGGGGAAGGCCACCAAAGTCTAGTAACCAAGGTGCTGCTGGTGTCGGTGTCACAGATGTGCCTATTGCTGCCGCTTTTGATTCCGAGGGCTTTCCTGATACTGTTGGTGGCGTCACAAATGGGGCTATGCCTCTCGGAAAGCGACGGGGACGGCCTCCGAAACAATACAGCAGTGCAGCCGTTGCTACTACTGTTAAGAGACCCAGGAAGCTTTCGGGGAGACCTCTGGGTCGACCTAAAAAGGTAGGACTATTTATTTGATAATTACTTGTCTTATTTGATAGCTATTATGATCATAAATCAGGCACCTTACATTTCCATAAGAACTTTAATATGCATTTTGCAGGCTTCCTTAAGGAGAAATATTATCAACTAACCTTTAAAGGGGGAAAATGCTTATTCAACAAACGCATAATATATAAATATCAGTAACTAATTGGATGGTCTGAAAATAGAAGTATTAATTATAATTTTTCCTTTACTGATGGAGGAGGATATATTAGTTACAAAATAGAACAATAGAAATCGTCTGTAGTTTTTAGAAGTTAGGATGATGACTACCTAACATAAAATGTTTTTACAATACATTCTCCCCAATATGTTGGGTATTTTTAAGAACCAGGTATGATGATATATTCTTATTCTATATATAACAATTAACATAAACATATTATGTAGTATTCAATCTGCACCACTTTACATGATGCAGGTACTATTTCTTTGACTTGGATATTTAATATGTGTTTTATATATTTTTAGTTGTGAAGAATAACACCTTTTATGTAGTTTCTAAATATGTTAAATTAATTCTAAGAACATGAAGATTTAATATCTGAATTCAAGCCGAATATTAGATAGTTTGATACTCGTACACTGAACAGCCCACAAAATGTGAGACGGAAGGAGTAACAATTTAACATGCACATTCCAAGTATGATATTATATTCTTATTTCAAATATAACAATTACTAATTTGCATAATCAGGGGCGGACCCACCTTGTAGGAAGCGGGTTCAAATCCGCTTCATAAAAAAATTATTAATTTTTTCTTGTAGATTTCATCATAAAAATATTAAAGAAGTTAATAACATAAAAAACTGAACCCACTTAGCACAAGCAATTACTAATATGCACAATCACCTAACTTTTAGGGGAGAATATCTATTCAACAAATGCATCTTATAATAATAATAACTAGTTGGATGATTGTCAAAGCTTCCAACCCTTTGGCTGGGTGGTAAGAGCACAACACATGACGTGTGAGTTACATAGGTGCATGTTACGGGTTTAAACCTTGTTGCATGAAAAGCTTGGTATTTTAATGACCTTTACCTTATTAATTCTTATTTTATATAAAATGATTACTAATATGCACAATCACCTAACTTTTAGGGGAGAATTTTTATTCAATAAATGCATCATATATTAATAATAACTAGTTGGATTATTGTCGAAGCCTCCAATGCTTTGGCCTAGTGGTAAGAGCACAACACATGGGTGTGTTAGTTAGGTGCATGTTGAGGTTCAAACTTTGCTGCAGGAAAAGCTTGGTTTTTTAATAACCTTTACCTTATTAAGAAAAGCTGGATATTTCATTGGGGAAGGGTAGAGGCGTGGGCTCATTATCTTACGAGTTTCGAACCTTGCTCCATTGCTATGTGGGATTTCTTAGTTAATTTGAATCGTCTCACATAAAGTGGGACAAAATTAGTAACAATTAACATGACATGTCATATATTAACTATTAACTTGCACAATACCAAGTATGTACAAATATTTATAAACTCAGATAAACCAACGAGCCAAGGCTCTCTATTGACAAAATCAATAATAAAACCTATTAGTATTCTCTTACACAAATATTGGACCCAGCCCGATGCACTAAAACTCCAGCAATGTGCGGGGTCCGCGGAAGGACCGGACCACAAGGATTTATTGTACGCAGCCGTGGAAACCCGTCTACTCCTCCTAAACCCGTCTACTTCTCCTTTGTAAATATTGAAACACGCTACTGTTTAAAGGGTGTCGCCCCCGGAACTTCAAAATCCTAGATCCGCTTCTGCTTGTGCCACTCACTCTCGGGGATTTGTCGTTATTTTAAAAAAATAAATTAGTTCTAAATATTTCCTTGGTTGATTCAAAAAATATTAAGTATAAGTAGAATAATAGCAATAGCCTATTATAGAAATGAGAACGATTACTACCTAATATAGTGTCTCACAATGTTTCTCCTTAAATATTGGGTATTTTTAAGATCCAAGTATGATGGTATATTCTTTGTTTATATATAGCAATAATTAAGATGCACATATCTTGTAGCACAAAAAATTATAATTGGCGGGTCCTTCTACACCTATCTATTTAAGGGAATAAAATAAGCTGGGGTTGCAGCTTTAAGAAAACATTTTTAGAAGTAGAAAGTTGGTAACTGAATGACTGAGCCTCGTAGCTTGTCTTCTGGTTTTAGCTTCCACCCCATTCTTTTCCTCTCCTCCCTCCATCATTTTCCTTGTGTTCTATTTTGTTTATTTTTCTGTTTGAAGCTTTTTGCAACTTGTTGTCTCTCTTTTCTTGTCCATGTAAAAGCTTAATTGACTGAAGTGTGTTATGTATTTTTTTGTTGGTGAAGGGGGACCCTCTGCTGTGATGTGTTTTTTTGTTGAATGGAGCAAGATTCTTTATTTGAACTCGTTTTAGTTGGGGATTGGAAAAGGGTAGTACTATGCTTCACGCAAAATGAGCAGAATCTAATTGGTTGATTTGGTATCAATAAGATATAGTGATGTTTTATACTTGTGAAAATAAACGAATAGATAAAGAAAGAACATATAATGATGCATTTATTGCTTTTGAGAGAATGGTCCTTAGGAAATAGGAATTTGCTTCCTGAAATGTCATCTTTCTAACTTTGTTGCTCCTTTTTTGGCTTTAGATGGAAGATGGCAATGACAGAGATTTCATGTATTGAAGTTTTGCATAAGTATTTGTTTTTATTTGAATTATTCATATTTTAATCCTTCCAAATGTTTTGGTTCCTAGAATGTGACATCCCCTGCAGTTTCGGACCCCAAGTTGGTGGTGGCTTATGAAGAACTAAAGGGCAAACTTGAACATATGGTAAGTCATTATGAAACAACTATTTTTAGTTTAATCTACATACGGTTGTGTTGATATAAACAATTTTGAAAACATTGGCAGCAATCAAGAATCAGGGAGGCAGCAAATGCGCTGAAGCCATGCTTAAATGCCGAAACACCAGCAACTGCTCTGGCAGCATGGCAAGAGTTGGAAGAGTTAGCAGCACCGGCGGGGGTAGATCCTATGCAACAAAATTGATAAAAAAAATGCTGCAGAGATGGAGGCAGTGCATAAACTGAGAGTGTAGCATTATTCAAGGCTGGAAACCGTGAAAATCAAGGACGTTTCAGTGCAGAGCTAGTTGTTGGTGACAGGACGAAGATGTGCTTAGAGTTGGAGACGGTGTGCCTCCTCTAAGGACTGTATTTTTGTTACTGTCAATTTGTTAGGTTAATCAGGATTTGATATTCCGTTGCACAGTATGCAGTATGTTGTAGTTCTAACTGTATTTGTAGTTGATTTCGTCATTTTATAAGTACCTTATCTGCTAATTTTGTTAATGACATTCAAGGGTGACAAAAGTTTATGCTCTTGGGGTGGGGGGCTATGTATCTCTTCGAGTGTGTTGGAAGGATGGAAATGTCTTTTGCCAGATTTAATGTTTTTCATCTTGGATCCGTATGGTTCATCAATTGTTGCCTTTTCGAATGTTAGAAGTACATTTGAGCTTTAAGTGGATATTATTAATACGAGCTTGAATGGTGGAGCAACACAGATGGTGGGGATTCATATAATCAATCCTAATTTACTTAAGGTTGAGGCGCAAGTAGCAGTTGTTCTTCTGTGCTAAGCCAGCTTTGAATGGTAGGATTTCATCCTTTTGTAGCCACCATGTAACAAGAGCAGGTACTGTTCAATTCCATTGAGATTATTGTCGGACTTTTCAGTCTTGAAAACACACAAGTATATCAAGAATTTTGAGGTCTAATGGGGAAATGCTAAAAGTACTGCAGTCAAAGAGTTAAGGAGCAATTGAGCAACTAATAATTCCTTGTACTATATATTTTAATGAATCTTCAACAGGAATATATTTTGGTTAGTCAAATGTGCCAACTCCAATCTCGAACCATGAAATTTGAACATGGGGACAAATTTATATAACAGGCGTTACACTTAAAAGCTACAAGATTAAGAACATTGAATAAAGTAACTTGAGTATAAAATATGGAACTAATGATCAGCTGTCTGTTTAATTACTTTAATTTTTTTCCTGTGATTTATTATGATTAACTATAACGATATATTTCGGAGTCAAAAAAGTTTTAACACCTATTTAAAATTTATGAATTGGTACAAATACTGCAATTATATAGCTATGAGCGCTTAAATTAATTATGCGATGCAACTTTAGCTCCACATGCATGTGTGTATCTATGGATGCCTGGTTAAGATCAAATTGGCTGGCTGATATATAAAGCTTTTCTAAAATAAAGGAAGTACAATAACATACTTAGTATGGTCCTCTAGATTTTCGGCTTAAGGAAAAAACAAATTAAATCAATTTAGAAAAAGAAGTAACTGTATGTAAAAGCATAACAAATCATGTTAAATAGTAACTAAAGCAAAATAATATAATAATCAAAGTACAAGAAATAACAGATTGTAACAAAAAATTTAAGAACAAAACACTACACGAGTAATACTACGACTATTAGTATGAAAGGATCTTACAACATGTTATCCTACTATCCAAATATGTATTCTCCACAACTTCTTATCTAAGGTCATGTTCTTTGTAATTAGCTGAAACTGTATCATATTCTATCTAATCACCACTCCTCAATATTTCTTCGACCTACCTCTAGCTTTCCTGAAACCATCATCTCTAACCTCTCACACCTTTGCACTGAGGCGTCCGAGCATCTCCTTTTCATATGCCCGAACCATCTCAACCTTATTTTTTCCATCTTATCCTACACGGAAGTCACTCTCTCCTTATCACAAATTTAAAGTCACGAGAAATAAAAATTCAAGTAAGTACAATTGGAGACTGATGCAAAAGGAAATGGGATACAAATGTAAATTCAAGTAAGGAATCTCAGTTTTCTCGAACAGAGGTTACATTTGATTTGAAAACCAAAAATAGAAACAAAAAAAGCCAGTAGCTCTATGTAGATTGTAAGGGTGTATTTTTTTTCTAAATGAAACTTTTTATTCTTAATTTATATTTTTAATCACATAATAATTAATTTAATAGAAATTTGACAAATGAGGCCGCCCAATGACCATGTCAGACTCCACCTACTCTTCCTTTCTATTTTATTATATTTATATTTTCCTTCTCTTATTCCATAGCACCTTTAACTTTTTGTATATGCCATTCTCCTTATATAAATCAAAGAATCAAATGCATTGTCATATTTTAGGAACACAATTTTCAATCCTAAATATTTGTCATTTTAACATATTGAATTTGTTTTAAAAATTTGAAAGTCATTTATTTCTTCACATTTACCATTGTTGTTACAATTAATTTAGTATTAAATGAGATATTTATCATATATATATAGAGAGATATTTTAATAGTCAAGTAATATATGAATAAGAGATACTAGTAAGCTCTATTTTTCAATATTATACTTTCTCCTTTCCATTTTAATTGTTCGGTATATTCAAAATAGTTATTTTAAAATACTTCCTCCTTTTCATTTTAATTGTTAGGTATACTAAAAATAACTGTTTCAAAATACTTGTTAGTTTCAAAATTTAAGAGATAATTGACAATGTTTTTTCAATTCCACCCTTAGTACTTAAAGTTATTTTAAAATGTGAAAAAAGTTAATATTATTTTAAAAAATTATAGAGTTACATTAGCCAAATTACTATGGCTATTAATTTTTTTCTTAATGAATATGTAAATTTTATAAAAGCAATTAAAATGAAAGGGACGGAGTATATTTAATGTCACCAAATATGTGGTGAACTAAATGTAATTCCTCCACTCTTGATCAAGAATTTTGAATTGAAGCACTATAAATAAAATAAATAAATTGTGAGAAGCATCTTTTTTTTAAAAATATAAATTATTTATAACATAAATTTAAATTAATTGAGCTATATTATTTTATAAAAAATAGTGACGTGGAGATCAAGAAAAAGGTGTAGAAAAGAAGCCTTGATGTGGTTGGTCAAGAATAGGGCCCCCACCAATAAATGATATAGTAGTTGCTGATGCTCATTGTAGATTAGGGTTGACCTAATTTATACATTATATTAAAACTTGGAAATTTGAATACATTTTTTAATTTATAATTATAAACAAGAACTTTAATATTCAATAATAGTACGCTATAATTTTTTTTAAAAATTTATTTTATCAAAAGAATATTCCAGTAATACGAATTGGGGCTTATGGACTAAACACCAACATTCAAAAAACTACATTGGAATTTTTTATAATCTAATTATGAAATATAGGAATATTTATATAAATCCTTCTATAAAAAATTTCAATAAAAAAATAATAAAAATAAAAATATCAAACGAATTTACACTTTATTATAGTATCTCATAGAACAGAAATTTCTCGTATATTCAATTGAATTCGATATACTTTTACCATATAATATATATGGGCATATTTATTAAACGAAGCTTTAGACCCACAATAGACTCGATGGCGAAAATAATTAGTATTCAATTTATCAAAATTAAATTCTGAAGTCGTTTTTTTATTGTACGATTAGCAAAAAGGAGGGAGCTAGCCCACCTTTGAAAAGTGCACGCCACCATATATATATCATTGTCATTTTTTTTTTGAATATTCCCAACCACACAATATATATAATATATTAGTTAGTAACGAAAATCAAAATTTTTATTAAAAAAATTTAAAATATGAAAATAGATATATAAAAATATTAAAATTTTTAATATATTTATTTAAAATAAAATTCATAATAAAAATTAATTTATTTTTTATAATTAACTTCGGATATGTACACTCAACGTAAGTAATTTTTTTCAATAACAGGGCATCTCTAAATTTCTAATGGAAAATACATATACGGAATATTAAAATAAAGTATTATCTTGTTTTCAAATTATATTAAAGTCATTTTCATCCTATCTTTCCTCAGTTATTTATTTACTCAGTCATTTTGTAGGAAAGAAAATTTTAGTGCTATACCTTATAGTATAAAGTCAATTAAGAACCAATAATAATACCAATTGGAGAGAAAAGTTGGTGATCTTAATTAATTAATTAATACTTTTAATTAATGCTAAAAGTAGGAAAAGGTACTGACTATTCTTCCATTCAAACAGACAATAATAAACGTATTGGTTTAGTTATTCTTGAACTTGAACGGATTCACAATTATTTATATAAAAAATTAAGACATAAATGGTAATAATATTCTTTATTCTCTCATATAAATATTTTCCTTAGTTAAATTATTTAATCATAATAAGAAGAATTAATTTGATATAAATATTTGATGAAAGTAAATATTTGTTGTCGCTATATTAATCTTTGAATTGTATTTTAAATGATTGGAAAAATGCGATAACAAACTTAGTAGGGGTTTGGAATTTATTTCACTTTATTTGAAATTTATGAAGTTGGAGTTGAAGATGAATCTTCTTTTTTTTTTTGCAAAAAGAATATAGAATAATGTTCATGTTTAAAAATATTTAAATACGACTTTAAAATTAAAAAAGTGAATTGAAAAGCATGTTAAAAATTATTTTTTAAATTTGAAATATGGCTTTAAACTGAATTTATAATATTTATAATAAAATAAAATATTAGTTTAAATTAATAAATAAATTATTGTTATGACAAAACGGGTCCTTTATACTTGCAAATTTGCCGAAGTACGATCCTTGTCTCCTTATTGGCCCTTCTTTAAAAGATATTGCACAGCAATTTTTATGAGCCATTTGCCCATCTTGGAATTGGCAACGTAACTTGTCATGTCTGCACAATATTAATCTCTCCATATTTATCAGAGTAAAAAATACAAATGAAAAAAGTATCATTAAATATATGATAACTAAAATGAGTAGCATTAACAAAAAATAGAAAAAAAAAGATATTCTTTTTCAAAATTCAAAAAATTATTAATTAATATTCTGAAAATTACTCTGTAATAATGTTATTAATTAACTTATATATCATAGTGTAAAAATTCGAAGGCAAACATTGTAAAAAAATTGAAGGCGGGTCATCTCTCTTTAATTTACAGAATGAGGCAACAACTCCCACTTGTTGGTCTTTGCTGTCTTTTGCCCTCTTTCCTTTTCCCAAGCACACCACTTACAGAAGCCCCTTTTGGCTTTTAATTACATGACTAGGGAGTAGGGAGTAGAGAATTTGTCATTCTTCTTGTAACCAAGTAAGCTCCTATTTTTCTCTCTCCTTACGCAATCCAACATCCTTCTTGCATTCCCATTTTCTTGATTTACTCTTGTTTTGTCATGCTAAGTTAAGAAGAGAACAACCTTTTGCCGATTGTGGACTGTTTCTTTTGTCTTTTTGGTCTGTTCACATAATTCTTGTCTAGTGACAGTATACATAGTATATGAGTATTCCATCTGTCATAAATTGTGTTCAACATGGTTACTATAAAGCAAACTTTAATGGGCGATGAGGTTTTTGAGTGATGGATTTGATTGGTCAAGTTCTTGGATGTTGACCTGAAAGGCTTTATCAAAAAGAAAAGGAAACTTAAATTCTGCCATTCTTGTTGTTATTGTGATTCATGCTTGGAGTGCGACAATGGAGAGGTTTATGGCCTGCTTTCCATTTCTTTAACGCTATGTTCCGAGGTTTAGTTGAAACAAGATGAAAAATCTTCTGAAAAAGCTTCATATCTCCAGTCAATCAGAGGATTCAGAAGGGTCAAAGTCTTCAGCAAAGAGCAAGAGATTAAGTGATGTTTCGTCCTCTGAAAGGCATTCAAATTCTAGGTCTGATAATAAGCCCTTCTCAGCTATATCAGGATGGTTGAATTCTGTTACTAATCGGCAGAGTCCAAGTCCTCCATCTTCTTCAAACGTGGGTAGAGGGAATAGGATGGAACCTTCTGATTCTGCTAGTAGCAGTGTCTTAGAGGCTGCTTTAGATGCTGTAAGGCGTGATTCGGAGTCTACCAACTCGAGGGAGCCTGATATAGAGGAAGAGTATCAAATACAATTAGCTCTGGAGTTGAGTGCAAGGGAAGACCCTGAGGCAGTACAGATTGAAGCTGTTAAGCAGATAAGTTTAGGCTCATGTGCCCCCGAGAATACTCCAGCTGAAATTGTAGCTTATAGATATTGGGTAAGTTTGTTTCATCTTAAATTGCTTTTCTTTGCTTGTTTCCTCTTGGCATTAATAGGCAATTAGTTGTAGCAATTTGGGTGATTATGTTTTTTATTGGGACCTAATTTCACCAAAAGATAAGAATTGAGCATGTTAGTGAATTCCTTGACTCTGTCAACGCATTAAGTTGATAACACACTGCTTTGATAAATTTTGTGCATTGGTAATCATGTTTGTTATATTGTTTGGACCTTTGGTTGGTTTACAGTTAGTTTCGGCCAAGTGATGCTGGAACATGCCTCTAATATGCAATTGCTGTTGAACAAATTCAGCATTCATAGTGCCATTGTTGTCAATATAATGATAACAATTGCATAACATTGTTGTCAATAGTTGTTACTATGTTGCTGTTGATTGTACTTGGCATTCCTCAAGCTGTTGGTTATTGGATCACACCCTAATGCTGAATCAAGTGTTTCTTCTAGATCGAATGTTGTTTCAAAATAACTGGAGCTCAAAATTTTCATGACAAAACTATGAAGACTTTGAAAGTATCAATAGGGAAGTTCATTCAGTGGCATTACATGGAACATAACGCACTTTGACACTGGAATACTCGTATTATTGTGTGCTCTCATGTGGTGTATTAAAGACCTTGTTAAACATGGATATCTTATCCTTTATCAAGAAAGAAATAAAGGTATATGCGACATCAATAAAAGACGTCGTAAAGAAATTGTTACTGAAATAAAAGACTCCATATGCTGCGGTGAAGTTCATGCACAATCTGAGAAGTAAAAGAAAAATAGTGCACATGCTTGATGGATATATTAAGGGGAGAACGAGAAGTCATAGTAAGGGAAGTTTCAACTCATCTTTTGTGACAAACATGCTTATAGAGGATAATGTATTTTCATGGACAAGACTAGTATATACATGGTGTTCGTCTTTTCACACTCTGTAGATGAACGGAAATGAGCTGAGTTGAGTGGTTATTTCTCATTTTCATTTCATTTTCTCTTCTAGCCCTGGTTTTCTTATTTCAATGTCGTTGATATAGAGGTGCCCGCAGGACTTTGGTCGTGTGGTAAGAGCGTATTATATGGTGTATAGGTTAGGGGCACATCATGGGTTCAAACCCTGCTGTGAACAAGTCTGGTATATACGTGGAGAAGGGTAGAGGGGCTGACCCATTGTCCACCGAGTTTTGAACCTTGTGCCACTGGCCTCGAGGATTTCTTGGTTATAAAAAAAAAAAAAGAAGAAGCCATTGATTTAGAAGCAAAAAAGAAGCAAACCCTTACTAATAATCACGGACGGCAAATTACAATTAGTTAGGAAATGCACTAGTACAAACTGGATGAGTGAACATTCCGATCGAGTTTTAGAGAATAACCAAAACTTTCTTTTGTCATTTAGATACCATCCAGGCAAAGTTATTTCCATTTACTTCCATGTTGCTATTTGGGTGGGTTGGGTGATTGGGAAGCCTTAAATCTGGTCAGATCCCCAGCTGCAATCTGGTGAATGGTGGGCACAATCCCTGCTTTTAGCGATAGTGTCCATTTTGCAAATAATTCCCAGTTGCTAATTTTCTGACACAAGGTTTGCTATCTCTATTATTTTGTCAAATCAATTTCCAAGAGGACAGGATTTTATAGAAAACTCAGTTGTCTGACATTTGGAGAAATTGGTTTGCGGACTACTATTTGCTCTATTGTTTGATCGACCCATGATGCTTATTTTGCACAAAATATCCTTGTTCCTCTCTAACGCATGAATTATCTCATATTATAGATTTATGAATGCTTTTCAGAATTACAATGCTCTAAGCTTTGATGACAAGATCCTGGATGGCTTTTATGATCTGTATGGGATCCTGACAGAGTCCAATCCCTCAAAAATGCCTTCCCTTATCGATCTACAAAGAACACCGGTAGCAGACCAGATCACTTGGGAAGCCATCCTTGTTGATAGAGCTGTGGACTCTAAGCTGTTGAAGCTAGAACAGAAAGCTCTAGAGATGTCTGTCAAGGTCAGGTCAGAATCCATAAGTTTTGTTGGTGGCAATTTGGTTCAGAAGCTTGCCGCGCTAGTTGCTGAACACATGGGTGGTCCAGTTGGTGATCCTGACAGCATGTTAATAGCATGGAGAAGCCTTAGTCATAATCTAAAGGCCACTTTTGGGAGCATGGTTTTGCCTCTGGGTTCTTTGACCGTTGGACTGGCTCGTCACCGCGCCTTGTTATTCAAGGTACTAAGCACTTTTGACCTTCAAGACCTTTAACAGTACTGTTGTATTATATGAGAAATATATAAAACTAAGTAGTTTCATGTTTAAATGTTTGATTTTGACACAATGAAGGGGTGCTAGTTTACTATGATCTTGAGATGTTTGAATTATCTTATCTCACTTGTGAAGCGTAACTTGTTTTCGAAATTGGATCATGACAGTGATGATACCCCTTTTTTATCAAGCAAAGACTACAAATCCCCACATAGAGAAAGCTGATTAGTTTTTGTAGACTTTCTTCATATAAAAGATGAACTCATTTAGGCTAATTTTCAAAAAAAGAAAAGAAGATGAACTCAGTTTGGCAGAACAACAGCAGTGTGGCTTGAATACGCTATTGGGTGAGTTTAGTTAAGTTTTATTTGGATGTTCTCAAATATCTGTTTGAAGTACTTGAGTCAAACATGAGTTAAATCCAGTACGTCGTCTCCATATACTGTTCAGCATTCCACATCCATTGTTTCTGCTGTTGTATGCAGGTGTGCTCTATCCACCCTTTATAAGAAGTCAATTGCAAGTGTGTTGCGCCCTAATCAAATATGATTTAAATCAGTAATGTCCCCACATTCTGTTCAGCATTTCATCTATTCTTTGTACTGTTTGTGCATAATTGATGTATCTCCATCTTTTCTGGAGAGTCAATTTCAAGTGTCTGCATGATATCCTTGTCGCTTGTCTGAAGCCTTTCATATCAAACATTTTGCCTGTTCATACGTTTGATGCATAAGAATAACCCAGTGTATGTTTTCCTTTGTCCCATGTAATTGTTATGACTTAGGAATATTTGACAATATAGCCCCCTCGTCTCCTATGGGTTTGATTAAAGTTAACTTTTGCTGTGGTCATTAAAATATTGAGCCAAGATATAACCCAGCTGAACTGTATTTTAAGTCAAAATGACTTGAAAAGTGATTGCAGATAACAATGTTTGCAGATACCCATGTTTTTAAATTTGTTCTGTAACACCCATTAGCTAGCACATTCCGTCATTTTTTTTCGCTTTTATTGAAAAGTACTTTAGTATTGCATATCTCATTTCGCGACTAAAAAGTCAGTATTCTATGTTTTCAAGAGTTAAAGAATAACAAGAAACATGAAAAGAATTAGATCATACCAAAAGTTCAAGGTAGAGTTCTTTTGATTTTTTTCTCTAAGAAAATGATTCTTTCTGTCCTTGCCTTTTCCTTTTTTAAGTAAGAAAGCTTAGATTTCCATGCCTTTGCCTTTCTTAAATTAGATAATGTTCGTCATATTTTTTCTTATTGAGCAATTGTATTTTCCATCAAACAAAATATATTGTTCAATAAGAAAAACGAATGGCGACAAGTATCTTACTTAAGAAAGGAAAGCCAATATTTCCTTCAAACAACTTGTTCTATATCTCTCTCTTTCTGTGTTTGTGTGTGTGTGTCTGTATGTGTGGTGGATGTACATTATTTTCCTTCAAACAAAGAAAATTGTAAAGTATACTGATGGTAAGCTTCCTCTTAATCCAGTAAGGAGCCAAAAAAGGAAAGAAAACGAAAAATTGAAAATAGCTAAAAATGATATGTGGATTTGATGCTTCCTGTAGCTTGGACCTGAGGACTATTAAAGCTGGATTTTCATGTATCTACATGCTACTATGATTTCCTATCACTGTTGTGTTTGGTTCTTCATCTCTTGCAGGATGGTCAACTGCTGTCTTTCCTTTTGTCTATGATTTGATGTACTTCTGAAAATTTGTACAGGTTTTGGCTGATAGTGTGGGGCTCCCGTGCCGATTAGTAAAAGGGAAAGAATACACGGGTTCAGATGAAGTTGCAATCAACTATGTAAAGATTGAAGATGGAAGGTTCCTTCCGTTGGTCTTCTTCCTTATTCAGATTTTATAATTTTATTTCTGATTCCTATTTTTTGTACGATAGTTGGTATACAGTCAGTTAGCATTTCCATGAGCAGAGCTATATGTTAATTTTCAAGGAAGACTGCTGGGAAAATCTTCTTTGGTTTTGGAAAATACATCTGTTTTTTGACAAGTTAAATGTACAACTTTTCTTTAAAGTAGCAAGGTGATCAATTTGAATGTATAATCTGTTTCTCTTATTTCTCTAATAATTTGTAGCTTTTTACGGTCTTAGATTGGTGCTGTTTTTATTTGCTGGAAGTATAAATTTGAATTCATCTTGGTGGAAAAGTTTCTTCAAGCATATAATTACTCTTCCAAAGTTGCCTCATTTGCTCACGAGGTCATATTCTTTGTAGGGAATATATTGTTGATTTGATGGCAGACCCTGGCACACTTATTCCCTCTGATTCATCTGGAACACAGGGGGACTATGAGGAATCCATCCTCTCCATCAGTCCATCCTCCAAAGATGTTGATTCTCGTATGGGTTCTTCTAGTAGTGGGGTTGCTTGTTCGTCAGAAGATCATTCCGAGTATGGAATGGAAGAGAGGAAATCTAGGTTTGGTGAAAGCAGTGCAGGAAATGAATCTCCCTCTTCAGGTAATTCAGAAAAGCAGAAAGGAAATAATAACTCTGATGACTTTACAAAGCTTCCTGTTGTGAAGAAGGAGCAAGGGCAGGAAACTTCGTCCAAGACTGTGGATGCAAGATCTTATTCGCATACAAGATCTCCTTCCTGGACTGAAGGCGTTAGTTCTCCAGCTGTACGGCGAATGAAAGCGAAGGATGTTTCACTGTACGTGATTGATGCTGCTAAAGAAAATCCCCAGCTAGCTCAAAAACTTCATGATGTTTTACTTGAAAGTGGGGTTGTTGCACCACCAAATTTGTTCACTGAAATCTATTCAGAGCAATTAGATGTGTCCCCTGTGGAGGCAAAATCCAGGCCAGAGGATTTGGCAAGTAAGGGGACGGATGAGGTTGAGAAAATCAAGAGTCAAGCTGATCTAGATTGTAACAACTTCTTGCCTCCTTTGCCTTGTCATGCCATGTCCAAGGTCAATCCCCGTGGGCCATTTGATCTTCATCTGGATGGTGGAGAAGTTAGTGGGCAGCAAGCCTCCCCACACTCTGAACTGGCTGCAGCAAAATTCACAAAAAACATGCCTGTTGCTGCAGCTGCAGCTGCAGCAGCAGCTGTGGTTGCATCTTCAATGGTAGCTGCTGCAGCAAAGACAACATATGGTTCAAAAGCTGATCTCCCTGCTGCAGCTGCTGCGACAGCCACAGCTGCAGCAGTGGTAGCAACAACTGCAGCCGTCGCTAAGCAATATGAAAACTTGGAGACATCTGCTCTTTTACCAAATAGTCCTGCTTTCTTCCTTAATTTAATCGACTCTGGAAGAGTTGATAGAGATGCAGATGATGCTGTGCCCGGGCAACAGGGTAGTGGTGATCAAGTGCATGAGGCATTACGGGTGAATTCTGAGGGTGAAAGAGTATCAGATAGGTCAATCGGTAATGATAGTGTGAAATCTGATGTGACACTTGATGATGTCGCTGATTGTGAGATTCCATGGGAGGAGATCACCTTGGGTGACCGTATCGGACTTGGTATTGACCTGCATTATATATTTCCAATCATACAAGCATCCATGATGTAGGTAAAATCTGTGTCTTCTTACATTTTCATTAATCTTCCCGTTGCAGGATCTTATGGGGAGGTCTATCGTGGTGACTGGCACGGAACTGTAAGTCTCTAATTAGAGTTTTTCTTTTCGTATTAGGTTTTGCTGTAATGAGCTTTTGTATCTTTTTCCTTTACAAAGTTGAAAGCTAGAACTTTTTGTATTATCTGACTATCAGATGCAAGTTGTTTGTTCAACTTAGAGAGTAATGATATATGAGCATCTGAAACTTGTGGAGGTTGTTAGTGGGTGAAGTAAGTGAAGTTGTTGAAGACTGCCAAGTTTCATTTATACTTGTATACTCTTGGAGTTTGAAGAGTCTCCAAAAGAGTTGTAATGGTGCCTTTTGAGAAAGGTAAAGTTTAAAAGAGTTTATAATGGTCTTAGGCTACTCCACCCATTGACTTGAGGTTTTTGGTTGGATCCTCATATTCTTTGATAAACGTATTCTCTCACACGTAGGGTGAAGGGTGTTGGAGATATGCAATTTCTCATACCGGGTATTTAAGGGCATTCGAAAACCTTTATAGAACCCTTATACCGGACATGGGATTTAGGATACCAGGGACATGTCTGACTGCTTTAAGTTGGTTCAACATAGATGCATCAGCAAAAGCTGTAGATAATAAATTAATGACAAAAATATTCCTCTTTCTGAAGTTATTGATCTTCTTACGCTCGTCATTTTACCAAAATAAATAAATAAATAATTACACTAATAAGAAACTGTGTCCACTATGAACTAGATTTTGTTTTGCACACCATTATTAGAAGCTTTAATATACTTTTTTTATGAAATCTAGATATCCTGCCTCTTTGGAAAAAGTGTCCCACTGGATTCATGGGCACTGTTAAGATATTGCGTACCAATGGTGATATAGCTGGGTTGTTCAGTCATTCTGCACTTGTATCAAATATAATTGGGAAAATTCCAATGCTCTTACCAGCATTCGTCATTGTCATCAACTTAAACTGATACAAATAGATGGAATCTTCTTATTTTCAGGAAGTCGCTGTGAAGAAATTCCTAGACCAAGATTTAACTGGTGAATCCCTTGAAGAATTTCAAAGTGAGGTATACCCTTTCTTGTCCAACATAGGACTTCTTCTTTAGCTTTTCTGCAGACTTCTAAAAATTACAATTCATGGCATTACTATCACGCCTCTGATATCTTTCAAAATCGTGAATGAATTTTCCTTTTCAAAAAGAATATTGAAAAACCTTTTCAAAAGAATTTGAAAAGCTAATGAATAAATGCCAAAGGAAGTTCTAGTTGTCTCTATCCATTAAGATGGGGATACATGCCCTTGTACCACTGACCCAAGAATAAAAAATCTAGCTACTGCATGCCCTAGTCACTAGCTCATTATAGCCCAGCAAGAATACTGGCAGGAAGTAATGCTTGCTTAGTTGCTTGTAAGGTCAAGGCTTGCCCCGCCCCTCCCCGCCCTAACCTGCCTTATTTATATCCCTAATTACAACTGATGGATGAGGGAAGGATGGCCTAGTGGTAAAGACCCTATACCTCCAGTCATTAGGTTGGTAATTCGAGCCACCAAGGGAGCAAAGTGGGAAAGGTAAACTATTGGACTGCTGTAAGTTTTATTTTGATGAATTTTACCATATCAAAAGAAATAATTATGTAATTACATCTTATAATTTTTTTATAGAATGCTCGATCTTTATGTGAAAGAAAAATATATTTGGCTGTTGGAGAAATAATAAAAGGATTATTAGACTTGAGCCCGCATCAAAATGGGGAAGTATGCAGCAAATTCGCTTAAATAGAGTTGAATATTTCCAACTAAAACTCTTGGGCATCATTTCATGGTTTATAATTACCGACTCAGAGTCAATATAACTGCTAGTCACCTTCGTATCTCCGGGTGGTCTGATAATCATGTAAATATATTCAATGGGGGTGAATTTATTTCCTTGCTTACTGTCAACTTTTATTCAGATCTATTCTTATTCTGTTTTGAATTAAGATTTATTAATTTCAAGCTTCCAGAAAATTGAGAAATTTTCGTTACTTGTTTTTCCAAATTTTTCCCTTTCCTTCTTGATTATATATTGGAACTTAGAGAACTCAAAAGCTATATGAAAAATTGTAGTTATGTTCACTGTTTATTCAGCTAGATTGTGGTCCTTCTAATAGCTCCTCTACGCTCTCTTCTTAATTTGTAACTCTTGGTAAGAAGCTCACAGTGTATCGACTAGCATGATGATGTAGTCTTCTCTTTGAACTTTTCCTCTCTATCATCCAAGTTGGTCAAACTTTTCTCCACTGAGTTCAATTCTTTGATCAATTTGCCCGATTCAAACTGTAAATGATACAGTACCTTAAGTGATTTTACTAAATTTCTTAGCTTCCAATTGAGATTCTTCATTTTTCTTACTCTTTGTAGAATTTTCTTTCTGTGTTGTTGCAGATATATTTTGCGCATTTATCCATTTGCAGTCCGTTTCTTTTCACTAAAAATTCATTAGTGATTGCTGTTATCTGATGTGTTATTTAGCATAAAGGGAAGATTGTAATCTCATTCAAATTTAATATTGCCTTGGAAGGTGATGATCATGAAAAGACTCCGGCATCCTAATGTAGTCCTGTTCATGGGAGCTGTTACACGTCCTCCAAACCTCTCAATTATTACCGAGTTTCTTCATAGGTACATCAAAATACTGTAATATTTAGTTTTGCGGTAGTTTTGGTCGAGAAAAAGACCAAAATGATCCCTTATCTTTGGTTTTACACTCAAAGTAATCCCTTTTCTTTTACATGGAGCACTAATAGTCCTCCATGTTTGATATATTGGAGCATTTTTAGTCTCCTCTGAAACGTCAGTTTACTTTTTTACAGCTCAGCTCTTGTGGACATTCATGTGAGAAATATTCCCCTAAATCCCAAGCAGAGAAATGTTCCTCAAAAACTGAGACCGCTGTCGTCTGTTCATCTTCCTCAGTCGCGCAACCACTCTTCCAACAAAAAGCTTAGAAAATAACTGAAATAACCATAAATTCCTTTAGATCACCTTCTTATAAATTGTAGTTAAATATTTGAAAAAGGAGCTTCAAAATTTTCAAAGTCCAAATTAACATTAAGAAAGAAAAAGAAAAAAGAGTCCAGCTGCCGCGATAAGCAAAAGCATGGAGCTTTAGCTATTAAACCTTTCTATTATGGAATCAAACACAATTGGTAATAATTATCCAACAGTTACTGTAGCTTCATATATGCCAAACACATTGATCTTATTTAAAATAAATTTACTCATAATATTCATGAACAGAGTCGTATATCTAGTTCGAATCATTCAAGTTCTAATAATTATACCAGTTACAAGTGCTAGAAAGGTGATGTCCCTGCAAAAATCATGAAAAATACACAAATACTTTCACTCTACACCCAAGACCTCAATTTGATTATCAGAGTTTATGTGAATGAGCATGCATTGGTTCTCCATAAATTGCAAAAATTTGTTTGAGCTACTGTCAGATTCTACCTCCTCAAGTAATGTATTTATTCTCCTTTCCTTTGGACCTCTCTTTCATTATAAATGAGAAGTCAAAATTGAACCTACAGAAGGTCAGGTAAGCTTTCTTGGACACTCTATTGATGCGATTCAACAGCAAGACTCTGTTTTCCTTCTTTCTTAGACAACCGACCTATAGTTTGTTCTGGGTTCTTCAATTTGTTGATAGGACTGAAATTTTCTGGGGAAAGAATGGGAGATTGGGATGATCGGGGTTGAAGGGGTGTTTAATGAAGAAGGTTCATGCGTGAATGTCACGTGCACATGAGTTGAGGTGTTAAAAATAAACATATGTTAGGGAGGAGATTAAAAGTGCTCGAATATTTCAAATATGAAAGACTATTAGTGCTCCATGAGAAAGAAAAAGGATGAATTTGAGTCTAAAGCCAAAAATAAAGGACCATTTTGGTCTTTTTCTCAGTTCTGGTCCTCCAGGAAATTTGAAGTTGCCAAGTTGCTGTAGTGAAGCTTGGAAATATAAAATATCTGCTGTTTTGATGTATAACCGTTCAAATGCTGGAACTCAAATTATATTTTGGTTTCCAGAGGTAGTTTGTACAGATTAATTCATCGGTCTAACAATCAATTAGATGAAAGGAGACGATTGAGGATGGCTCTTGATGCTGTATGCTCCACTTTGCTCTTCTTCTTCTTCTTCTTTTTTTTTTGGGAAAAAAACTTCTCCATTGATTCAAACCCTCTAAATTACGTAATGACTTTCTGGTATATGTGGTTTATTGAACTAACAGGCTCGAGGGATGAACTATCTACACAATTGCACTCCTGTGGTAGTTCATCGGGATTTGAAGTCTCCAAATCTCCTTGTAGATAAGAACTGGGTTGTGAAGGTGGGATTCCTTTAACTGAAACCTAGTGAATGATGCTGCATCTTACAATAACTTCCTCTTAACGCATAACTATTTGCTACTCTAGGTATGTGATTTTGGGTTATCGAAAATAAAGCACAGCACCTTCCTTTCTTCAAGAACAACTGCTGGGACGGTAAGCAGGAGGATTTGATTCAATTACTCAGAACATGCTTCTTTCTTCCTTTTTCTTTTTGTTTCCCTTTATTTTCTACGTTCCTTTAGCTGGTGTATTGACATTCTCCTGTGCTTGATAATCTTCTCATGTGCTTCTTGTTCCCACGATGTTATTTCATTGCGGTGCCTTTCTTAATAGAACTTGTACTATTCCGGTCATGCATACCTGCTAATATTTGTACATCATTTTATATCAGCCCTTTTGTAGAAGATAGCTCCATGCTGTTGGTCTTAAAACAATTCAGGCTTTTGGAGATGTTTTCGTTGCCAAGTTTCTCCTTCAAAAAGGTGGTCGCTGTGATCCATGATTCAAAAATAAATTTTAATGTATGACATGTTTACCTCTTCTGAAAAGAGTATCAAGGCTTCCAGTTACATATTTTAGCCCTTTCCTGTATCATCAAGACTTAGTTTTGAAGTTGTGAAAAGGTTTTATCTTGTTATCTGCGCATATGATGAACTTTTGTCAAAGTAGGACTGCTTTTCTTTGATAGTACTAATTTTGAAGGAAGTCATTAAATATATATGATGGAGATAGTTCCGAAATGACAATAATTTGCGTATTTCTACTCTCATGCATATGTTCTGATGAACCTAGATGCATAAATTTAGTTTAGTACTTTCCATTGTTTGCTGATCTTCACATCTACATCTTATAGTGGTTGTACTATTTATTGAGGTAGAAAATTTATGAGTTCTGAATCTAATGCTAGCTGTGCTGTAGCATTCGTCATAATACCATGTGTAAATTTTCCCTTTCTGCTTATATTTTGTGGAAATTAGCAGTTACAATTGAATATGCTTGTTTCATTCTGATGCTCGGTGAATCTGTCATTTTTTGGACACATAGGTTTGCTATATTGGAAGTAACTTGGATGACTCTTGTACTTAAGCCTGTACTACACAAAATGCTTGCAGTTTCAAGGGTAGAAAATTAGCACTTGTTGAAACATATACTTTTTGTTAGTATACTAGGTAATGAACTGTTGTATGTTTCTACTTGTATATGGGAAATTTTCCCACATTAGAAAATACTAGGTAATGGAACTTCCGTTTTTGAAAAGTTATTCTGAATCCATTATTCATGTATTACATATATATTTTGGTCTAACTAAATTTCAGTATTTTCTTCGTCATGGTTCTTTATGTATCCCTTCAAGAGTTTCATGAGCAATACATTTGACTCTTGTTGTTGCTGGCTTACGAATCTGCTGCAGCTTTTTGTTTTCAGGCTGAGTGGATGGCCCCAGAAGTGCTGAGAAATGAGCCTTCAGATGAGAAGTATGTCTTAGAAAACCACATTACTCTATTTGAAGTATTGAATAAATATGTATTAATGAAAGCAAAATATAATGCAAGAATCAGCACAACCCCACAAATATCAGGGTGGCATATTTCAACAATGAGTTCCTTCACTGTCATTGGTATATGGTTGTTGATGTTGTACAATGATTTCATGCCTTACAGATGTGATGTATATAGCTTTGGTGTCGTACTATGGGAACTTTGTACTCTGCAGCAGCCATGGGGAGGAATGAACCCCATGCAAGTTGTTGGTGCAGTTGGATTTCAGCATCGCCGTCTTGACATACCAGATGATATGGATCCTTCTATTGCAGATATCATCAGAAAATGCTGGCAAACGTGAGAACAATTTATCTTTCAGTCACTGTGCCTCTAATTGAGCTTCGTCCATTATCTTTTACTCACTTCTTTAGAGCTTGTCTAGCTAACCAGTGGTTTTGGTTAATACTAGAATCAGTGTTAATCATATGGTTGTTGGTGGTAATCAGGGCACCTAGGCAACCCTCGCAGTGTTGATCTGGCAATGCCTGAAACTTTTAGTGCTTTTGTTAATATCTACCCAATGAAATGTGTAAAAGAGCGAGGGTTGCTTGGTCATTGTTGTACATTGCCCTCAAAAGTGTCAATGTAGCCTTGTTTACTACTTTAGTACTTTCAGATTCAAAAAAAAAAAAAAAAAAAGAAAGAAAAGGTACTTTGACATAATGATGGTTTGAGTCCCTTCTTTTAAGTCGGACTAGGTGGTCATAGTTGTAAAACTTAGAATATGAGATCAACAACAACAACTACCCAGTGTAATCCCACAAAGTGAGTGGGGTCTGGAACTTAGAATATGAGATCAATTAAGTAATTTGATTAATGTTTCAAAAAAAATTAGCTTAATATCCTAATATCTTTCCTTAACAATTTCATGTAACAAATGATGTTTGGTGGTACTACTGAGCAAATGATCAAATTTTTTGCTCTAATTTCTTCTTTTTTTTTTTTTTGGTCCATGGTTACTTAAAAGTTAGTTTCAAAATCTGATTCACCAAATTTCCAGGGTTAGATTCTGCATGACTCTTTGTGGACTCTGTTCCTTAGACTGTGGTTCCAACATCTATTACACAGTAGATTTCTTGTGATCCTGTACTCGATATAGTGATATTAATGACAGATAATTTAGATTTTCTTTTCTATGGAATGTATGCTGCCTATCTAGCTTCTTCTCAACTCTGCTTCGCAACATTAAAGATGGAGTGAGTCACTTGGGTGAAAACCATGGGAGACCATCGTTCAAATCTCAGCAAAGATAAAAAAAATATTAGGTGATTTTTTTCCGTCTGTCTAAATCTTGATGGGCAAAGTTATCCTGCTACCTTTGCTCGTGGAGGTAGCAATATCCCGTGAGAATAAGTGTATGCAAGCTGGCCCGAACACCGCTGTTGTTAAAAAAAAGGAGCAGTCCCTTATAGATGATGTTGGTACTCATTACCAAAGCACCTCGGCATGAAAACCATGCCATTAGTATTTACAAAATACAGTACCTGCTTGTGTGTCAATCCAAGGTTCTCTGGATGATTTGCTTGATGTAAAAACCTTATGTTTTTCTTTTTGTTGCTTTTCCTGGTTAATGTAGAGATCCAAAGTTACGGCCTTCATTTGCTGAGATTATGGCTGCTTTGAAACCACTGCAAAAGCCTATAACCAGTTCACTAGTACCAAAACCACCGGTGAACAGAGGTCAAGATAAGGGTCGGTCATAAAGAAACGTGGATGATCCGGTGATCCAGCAGCACAACAGGTTTAGAACAGAAGGGAAAACGGAATTTTATCTTTTGTTGGAAATGAAGACAGGTCCATATTTGTTCAACCAGAAAGTAAAGGGAAGACATAAAGGATCTGTCAACAGACATACTTCATGTTGAGTCAATTGTATTGTTGTGATTCTTTTCTTTTTTTTTTGGTTTATGGCAGTTGTCAACCCACAGTAATCAACATTTTGCATCTTATCTCATGTATATTCATTTTTGGGATCACTTTGTAATTAACAGTGATTGAGAATATTTTCCATACTTCCACATCAAATACTTTGAGATGCTTGATTATCCAGCGCAGCAGTAGAGGAACAGCCTCATTTTTTTTTTTTTTTTTGAATTTAAAGAATTTATGTAATAATTAATTGTTAATTTACACTTGTTGATTTAGTTTTTAGTTGAAATAGCATACCTGGAGAAAACTGAGACGTGTAAAGATAAGGTAGGGACCATTTACTACTACTGTATACAGTTGAGTCACTACAAATATCTGCTACTCTCTCATATGCTCATTTCATATCCAAAAACATGGCCACTTTCTTTGGATCACCACCATCTCTGTCTCACCCAATTACCAGAACTAACTACTTCTCTTCATCCTCCCAAACACCTCCTCCTTCTCAGCCACCAAATCAACCACAAACTCCGCCACCATCTCAGCCGCTGAGTGCAACTTCTACAGAGCCTCCATCACCTGTTAATGTGCAGCAGCAAAAGCCTAGTAAATCTGCCCGTCTATCAACCACCGCGGAATCCACTGATTGGATTGCCTCCTCCTTAACAAGGAGATTTGGTCTCGGTGCTGGACTTGCTTGGGCTGGTTTCCTTGCATTTGGTGTCGTTTCTGAGCAAATCAAAACTCGCCTCGAAGTGTCTCAACAAGAAACAAATACAAGGTAAATTACATCGTTTCTAATTTCCAAATTCTATTTGTTTCATGTGTTTTCTTCTCTCTATAATCATCAAAACTATCTCCAGAAATATTAACTCTTCTTTACTTAATCATCAGGGTTGTTGAGAAAGAAGAAGAAGTGGTATTGCCCAATGGGATAAGGTACAGTGCCTACTATGCTCAACCAACTTTTATCCAGTATAACAGTGAAGTCATAAAATTTTTTAGTCACTTTAAAACAACTGAATTTTACCTACTATAAAAGTACTGAACTTCACAGTTCACACACTACAGTAGTAAAATCACTAAACTTTATCTACTATAACAACAAAACTTACTCATCAAGGTGACAGTACCAGTGGATAAAGTTTAGTTACTTTAATGTGACAACAAAACTTTACTATTGTAGCAGGAAAAGTTTAGTGACCATACGTGAAATCAGTCCATATTCTTGACAGTAGTTTCATGAATTGTCTAACAGGTATTATGAACTGAAAATCGGTGGCGGGGCGACTCCACGGCCAGGGGACTTAGTTGTGATAGATGTGAAGGGAAGCATACAGGGCAGTGGCCAAGTTTTTGTGGATACATTTGGTGGTGATAGAAAGAAGAAGAAGCCACTGGCATTAGTAATGGGATCAAGGCCTTATAGTAAAGGAATTTGTGAAGGTATAGAAACTGTTCTAAAAAGTATGAAGGCAGGTGGAAAAAGAAGAGTGATAATTCCTCCAAATTTGGGATTTGGAGAAGAAGGAGCAGATTTAGGAACAGGGCAGCAAATTCCTCCATCTGCTACTCTGGAGTATGTTATTGAGGTTGAAAAAGTTTCTATCGCACCTGCTTGATTGAAGGAATACAAATTGGAATATCAACCAAAACCATAAATAGTTTAACTTCAAGTGTTTGCTATTAAAGAAAACAAGCAATCAATATTTCACGATCAAGGGTGTAATACACTTTGTAGTAGCGGTCCTTACAGTTAATTCTTGTACTGTGAAAGTGGATTACAACATTTTGAGAAGGACCATTTTCTTTCTACATTAAGAAGAAGGTTAGCCATTCTTGCAATTAGCTATATTGATAGTTTTTTTTTGGGGGGGGTGGGGGGTTTAACTTTTAGATGTTTGCAAATTCATCGATTAATTAATTTGAATTTATATTGTGTAAGACTCATTTTAGAAAAAACGTTCCCTACTATCGACATTCTCCAAGTTTGAGAGTAGAACCATCTCACACACCGGGTTATTTGCCCTTTTAACCCTCCCTATGTTGTGTTGGCTTATAATTTTTGTCCTTCATGACAAAAAATTTTCGGGCACAAGTTTATTTTTTTGTTTCGTAATATTCCATAAGTTATGTCGGTATATGACTTCAGTTTCGATTGATAAAAGACCAGCTCATTTGAAGGGCAAAATATGTAATTTTATGCAGCACACTCCAATAAGAGGTGATTTTGAACTTTTGACTCCACTTACAATTTTTTTTAGAAAATGAATTCAACTTTAAAAATTTATTGCGGAAAATTTATATTTGCCCATTAGGCATAAGTTCTAGTTGTAATGCATGCATAAGTTAATTTTACCTATGAGATAGGTTCGGGACATTTTAATAAGTTACAATGATTAAAGATAGTGTAATGTATTGCCTATTATTAGAATTCTTAATTGACTCACCATTTTTTTGTTAAAAAAAATCATGATAGGATTCAATTGTACATTTGCAACAATAGTTAACAACATATATTTCCAGTAAGAAAGTTGTAGAATATTATTTTGAGGATTAAAGAAAATGACTCTTTTCAAAGTGGAGAAAAAAGTTGGGAATGATTGACTTGACAATATGGCATTACAACTTTGGTCAATATATCAATAACTTAATAACAATTTTAACATTACAGGTAGAATAAGTTAATAAATGTCCGTCATATTTTATGAATAGTTGAGCAATATATGCAACTTTTATTTATGATGCTGAGCTTGTGATCAATTGAATAAATTCAGAATTTTTTACTTATTAAAAAGTTTCAAACTCATACATTGAATGAGCAACAAAAGTTTAGCCCAGTAAAATTTGTTAAGCAAGGGCCATTTCTTACAAAAGTATTTAACGAGACCAAATATTCAAGACCACCCTTTAGGAGGTTATTCTTGTAAATCACCCAACTCCATCTTAATCATCATAAAATTGTTTTGCCCTTTAGCAATCAAATTTATGCATAGCGAAACATAAATTTTTTTAGAAGCTAAAATTATACCCAAACATTACTCGTAAGATGTTTGTAATATAAAAATATAAATTTATATATTACAAAAAAATTATTTATTATAAATAGCATAAGTTAAAAGACCAGCCAAAAGAGCAAATGACACCTGTTATCATGTTTTGCAATAAAATTGGGGTTTGATTCATAGAAGCTCAACAACAAAAACCCTAACGCGAAGAAAATCGACATGAACCGATCTCTTGCGAAGAATGTTTATCTCTATTGCGGCAGTTTGTTGAAGCCGAATCCTTACCCTGCTACCTCTTCATTTTGGCCCAGCGGTAGGCTTTTCACATCCAAAAGCTCTAATCAACCTCCTCCTACCCCCGATAACAACCTTCAAGACGAAGATGATATCAGCAATAAAGGTGTGATTCTTTCAACACAAAAAAAAATCAATCTTCATTAGTTGGATTAGTTCTGCAAAGCAGCAGTTATATGTTAGCTTGTTGCAAGATGTAATTTGTTAAATTTGTTTCAATTGCTGAAATTTTTTTATTTTGAGCACCTCGATAATTGGGGAAACTTCGTTGTTTTTTCCTCCTTTTGCCGGAAAATTTGAGTTTACTAACCCTATGATTTGCTGATGCTGAAAAAAGATCTCAAAATTTATACCAAAATAACTTTCAGTTCCAGCAGAAATTACCTATTTTTTTAGCTGTATGATTTTATCCATTCCTAGGTCTTACTCTATTCGACTAAATTTCATGGAAATTGAAGAAATTTTGACTTACTGAGTTTTGTTTTATACGAAATTACTGTGATTAACACTAGTTCAAATTTGAAGTTGATTTCTTGTTCCTATTACAGCGCTGAAAAAGCAGATTGATAAGTTCTTTGAAGGAGATGAAGAAGCATTCCCGTCTATATTTGAAGCCATACTGAAAAGAAAACTGGCTGGAAAAAGTGAAGAATTAGATGCAGAATTGCTAAATGAACTTCAGGCCCAGCCTCGACAGCATGATGCTGCCAATAGAGAATCCGATTCCGATTGAGTTGAAGAAGCGGGCCTAGGCAGGATTTTGTGTTTACAGTGAGAATTTCCAGTTTGAAAGAACCCCTTTCGCCCCCTCTAGCTCCGCTCTTAAGTTGAAGTATGAGAAATCTATACTCTATACCTGTATGAATATAGTGCAATTGGTAAACCATTGAGAGTACAAGGTCGTAGCTCCACAACAATTGTCATGGAGTTAATTATGTATCAAAATCTTATATATTCATTAGTCGCCACTCTATATTTCGTTCAAACCTATTCTGTAAAACAATTTTCTTTTGAGTCTGGGGTCTATTGGAAACAAGGCCGGAGTAAGGTCTGTTTGCATTTCATTCTTTTCAGACCCTGTTTATTTTGGGATTATACTTGGTATGATGTGTTGTTGTTCATTTGTTGCCACCATAACTTCATAGTTCCATCTTTCTATGTCTAGCAGATTCTCTATGGATCAGCAGAAAGGATTTATATCATAAACATCCAATCAATCAATATTGTGGACATAAAATCATGGGATATCAGGAATCAAATCCCAATAGAGATGATGAATGTTGTTTCTTATCTAAGTTTTAGTGAGCAAAATTGAGTTGGTTTGAACATTAAGAGAAACAAAATTTTAAAAGGGAAGCATAACATAAAAGTTTGGATGATTTTGTGGCGAGAGAAAATAACATGAAAAAACCAAGTAGCAAAGCCAGAGAAGGAATGGTGACGAAGAAATCTCTCCCAATGAGTTCAGTCCCGGACTCTTAGATCTACACTCTTTGGATACTGAGCTTCTACCATGGACAAATTCTGCGTTTATATTTTAAGGGGACTGGATAAACTAATTATTTTAGTTACGCGATCGGAAATCACCATTATTATATCAGTGCAATGAAATTACTTCATAAAGTTTGCTGCTTTAATAAGTTTTAGATGATATTTATTGGATTAGAGCTTCTCATTTTACAGTGCCACAAATTATTTGTCCATCTTTAATTAGTTTCACATGATTAGAGCTTCTTATTTTTCCAGTGCCGCCAAAGTTCTTGCCATTTTCAATTTCGACAACATCCACGACCTGCAGGCTGCGGTATATGTTCCCATCCAAATTTCCATGGGAACAATTTCTTACCCTCTTTGTGCTTACTTAACAATTCATGTTTTAATTTCGACAACATCAACGACCTATATGTATGAAGAGCTAGTAGACTTACGGGCAGTCTGCTTCCTATGAGCCATCTGAGTTTCGACAAATAATAACAGTCAAATCTCAGAAATTTCATGTATTTAAGAGTAGGAAATTAAATCTCGACAATCAGATATCTACTCATATCTCCAAAACCTAGGGTTCATGAATTCTCGATTTAGATCCAGATGCGAAATAAACACACACACAGACGATAATCTAAACACATAATAGGGTCATAATTTCATCCAAGTTTCAGATTCTAGAAGAACAAGGAAAATCATAGATGAAATCCAATTACGCAGCGCTAATCTTCAGATTCCAAAAATCAAAACCCGAAGAAAACAAACAAATTCAAACTTCAAAACAACGATTTTTTCACAATCAGAATGAAGAAATTACAGTTGAAATTCAAAAAGCAAACGAATTTGAGGTTTTTTTTTTTGAAAGAGAGATATACAGTGAGATAAACCTATATATATGAACTTTGGAGAGAACTTTATTTGTTTGTTTAGCTCTAATGTGCTAAGTGGGGCGGGCGGGCGGGCGAGCGGCCGGGCTAGATTTAGGAAATGGGTTATTTAAGTTAAAAATGGATTTTTTAGTTAAAGGAGGGGTAGATATGAAAACTTTAATAACGGTGGAGTAGACATAACCAAATAATATAACGGAGGGTAGATCTGACCAATATTCGATCGTAGAGGGGTAAATTTGACCCTAATCTCGTTATTTTATGTAGAGATTACTTATACAAGTTTAGTTACTCATATATTAGTTATTTCATCTTTCATTTTGCATAAAAATATATATTCTCCCAGAATTTATATATATATTAGTTATGAGAGCTTCTAAATACATTATATTAGATGTGTTGAACTTTATACGTAACATAGCAAAAGAATGATATCAAATATTATATTACTTATACAAAATTTAATACATGAATAACTTAGCTTCTAAACAACAATCAAATACCCCTTATGACTTAATAACATTTGTCTGGTTTGATTGTATTTTATTCTAAAATAGCTGATATGTTTACTAAATAATTATTATAAATATTAAATTTATCAATAGTTACTCATAAAAATAATTGAAAGAACTTTTTTTTCTTCTTAATTTACCCCGATTATACCTTGCAAATATATTAAATTCTTAAATCAATGCATCTCTTAATGAAATTAGTCAAAAATAATATAAACAAGACTACATACATAAATGAGAAGAGAATAAAACAAGGGCATATGTGAAATAAAAATAAGGAATATAGTAAAATAAATAAATAAATAATTAGAATAAAGAGTAAAATAAAATTATTTGTCTTATTTTAGTAGTAATAATTAAAAAGGTATAATGGAAAAGAGGAATAAGCTAATAAGTAATAACACAATAATACCAAAACCGGTTTATTTTTCTTTTTAGTAAAATTACATTTTTGTGGTTCCAATGTTTTCCGGTTCCACTTCAGTGAGAAAACCCTGAAAGGCAAAGCTGTAACACCGAGGAAGACGCTAAAACCCTAAAATCATGAGACGAGCTCTTTCTCTGTGCTCACGCAATTTCCATTTCTCTAAGAACTTCAAATCAAATCCCAATTATTTCAATAGCAGCAACAAAATCATTCATCGCCCAGTTGTTTCTCATTTTCCTTCAAAGATTAGATTTTTCTCTTCATCAGAAAATGATTCTTCATCGAATCAGAACACCCCTGAACCAAGCCCTCAGCCCGAGACTAGCTTGACTGAATCCACAGAGAAACAGGTCTCCCTCAATGTTGAAGATGTCAATAATAAAGGTAAAGTATTTGGCGATCTGCACTGATTTTAGTGGCGATTATTTGTCAATTCTGAGAAAATAGAGTGGTGGGGATAATTTATCCTTTCCTTTTTCTCCCTGAAAATGTGTGAATGAAGTTAGGTTGTGGTCTAGGATGTATGTAATGTACTAGGGAAACCCAATATTTAGTGATTTTTTTTCTGATTAACGATTATGTACTGGATCTCTCTTGATATGATTGATGCTGATTGCGTACAATAGAATATTGGAGAAAATTTGAGGAGTAGAATTCTGGGTCTTATTTTACTGTCGTCTCTAGGTTTGTTATTCCAACTAAAATATCCCCAGATAAAGGACTTCTTTTTCAACTTTTCTTGGTGTTCTGCCTATGAAATCCCTTTATTATACTTTCTTTGTGGCATGTTAAACAACTTGTCATTGCTCTAGGGATTCCGCTGATAGAAGATGGTAGTGTATAAGATCAGGGATTGTACAGTTTAAATTTACATGGGTTTTCGTGGTTCTATATTACGCGATCTCATTTGTGATGCCTACTGTAGAGTTGAAGCTGCGGATTGAGGAGTATTTTAACAAAGGCAATGAAGAGGCACTTCCGTCAATTCTTGAAGCAATTCTAAAGAGGAAATTGACCAGAAAGCATGAACATACAGATGATGAGTTACTGGAGGAGCTGCAAATGAAACCCCTAGATGGTGTAAATGATGAAGAGTTTGAATCAGATTTCGAGGAAGCTCACAGCACTGATGAAGAGATTGAAGATTTGTATGACGCAACAGACATTGTGAAGAAGAGAATGGCGTCTGATCAGTTCTTCAACATGGATGACAGAAAGTGGGATGATATGATAAAAGAGGCTACTGAGCATGGACATCTTAAGGATACAAAGGAGTGTGAGGAAATTTTACAGGAGATGCTTAGCTGGGATAAAATTCTACCCGGTACTACTTTTTTATGCTCTTTTGGCTTCTTTGTTCTTATCCCCATTAGTAGAAAATTTATTTTTTTGCATCGTGATGTTAATTTCGACTAGGCTTTAAGTTGATAAAAGGTCCTGCCCCTAGTATCTCTTTTAAGTCTTATGGTGATCTTTCTTTCTCAATAGAAGTCCTACAAGAGCTTCTTGCAAGTGAATAATTTATGTTGTCTGTTGAACTGGGAAAGATACCTAAGCGCAGTTCAAATCATTGGGCGGACAGCTGCTTGGAGGGCTGCTGGCATATATATTTTTTTTCATTCCAAAATTTTGCATCTGTTTCAAAAGAATTAATAATCTGCCCCCTCTTCTTTTCTTCTTCTTCCTTTTTTTGTTTTTTTGATTTCTTTCGGTGGACTTTCTGGAGCTTTAGCTTAAAGCCCTGCTCCTTGCAATAGTTAATTGTAGATCTCAATTTGGATTTTTTACATGTGTTTTAGGTTTAGGTTAGCTTCATTAGTTTTAGATTATAACTGGCCTGTGAACTGAAACATCAACTGTGATGACTTTCATGCTATTTTCTCTCTTCCCCTGCAACATAAAAATTTCAGCATTCACAATTTTTAATTTGTTCCCATCTTCTATTAAATAGAAGGTAGGGACAATTTCTGCCAATCAAAGTGAAAAGATTTTGGCATATAAAGTTTTTCGAAGTATGCAGGTGACTAATATCTGTACTTCAGTTAACAATCAAAAGATAACATCTATGCTCCAATTCAGCAAATACTGCTGATAATGTCCAAACTTTAATGGGACAGGGGTGCGATTTCCACAATAAGTGTTTTACTTCGTTAAATTTTCATTTTAAAATTCCTTCCCTGTTAGTCTTATGAAATTGGTGTAGTGGTGGAAAAAAAAGGGTTGAACTTTGAAGAAGTGTGGAAGGAGGAATGAAAAAGTAAGTTAAGGTTTCTTGGTAGAGCAAATTACATCTTACATGGGTAACAAATTCTTTAACTCTTCAGTCAGTCATATCTTGTCACAAACTAATTTCTCTGATAGCTTGTATGAAGTAGTTATAAGCTTTATTAAATTTCAGTTTCACATAATGTTGTCCTCTTTAGCACACTATTCAAACTTGTCTTTACAGGATATTAGAGTCAGTTTTCAGTGATCTATTTGACATCCCAATAATTTGGATTCTCGACTCATCGAGTATTTGATTTTTATCCAGATGAAATCAAGAAAAAGGTGGAAGTTAAGTTTGATGAGATAGGTGAAAGGGTTGAAAAAGGTGAGATTACCCCTGAAGAAGGCTATGCATTGTTCAAGGAGTTTGAGGATGGGGTGGTCGTGGAGTGCGCAAAACTGATGGAGAAGGATGCTCCACAGTTTGATGGGACTACTTTGCCAGATAACAAAAAGAATTTGGATGACCCGCCAGGTGAAGGGCCTGTTCTTAGATGGCAAACAAGGGTGGTCTTTGCTCCTGGCGGTGATGCATGGCATCCAAAAAACAGGAAAGTCAAATTGGCTGTTACAGTGAAAGAGTTGGGTCTGTCAAAACATCAATTCCGTCGCTTAAGGGAATTGGTTGGAACACGCTACCATCCTGGGAGAGACGAGCTTACCATAACTAGTGAAAGGTAAGGTCCATTGTGAGTGTGTCTAAATTACTAGTATCTGATCTTGTTAATGGGGTCACTCTTTAATGTATGTCTCGGCTTATCTTCCAAGTAAGCTTTATTAATGTGTGTAATTAGTATCGAAACAATTAGTAGGAAGTATTTTTAACTGCTACTTATTGGTGCTCCTCTACACTGGCATTTGAAGTTTGGGGAACTTACCATGAATAAAATGTTTATTTTTACTCAGATTTGAACACCGCGAAGAGAATAGGAAGGACTGCCTGAGGACTCTATTTGCTCTCATTGAAGAGGCTGGAAAGGCTAACAAAATGGTAGAGGATATTCGAACTTCATATGTGAAGCAGAGGCTCAAAGCAAATCCTGCATTCATGGAAAGGCTGCGTGCAAAAACCATGAAGTTGAAAGAATCTAGCTTGCAGCATGCATGAGATAAGCCTTTTGCAGCTGGCATTTTCTTGTAGAAGATAAAATGAAAGGTTATTGATGTGCCTTCTCTTTGACATTTCAAAATCAACACTCACAGTTTATACAGGTTTGCAAGGGCACTTCTTACAATGTCTGGTGCTAAAGAATTACCTCTTACTTTTGGTGGCACGGCCATTGCATTAGCTACCCTTGTTCTCAGATCATATAAAGAAGATTGGAATGACAAGGGTCAAAGATGATGAGAAACCATGTTAAGAGATGACCGTTTGTACTTTAACTGAACTCTTTCAAGCTGCTTTTGCCATCTAACTTCTAGCCCATTGTCCTAAAGTCCTATTAGTTGTCTGCTAATCTTGATGTCGTATCCCGCCTTTTAGTTATTTCTTTTAGCATTGTTAGTTGCTGTGTGTAACTTCATTTTCACTTGGGAATAATGGAATTCATAGTTGTATCGGAACTCATAATTTCTGCACCTATAATCCATTCAGTTGAAGAAATTCCTCGTCCATGATGAATCTAACGCGTGAATCGAATCAGCAAATATGTTCGCACAGAGCAACTGACACTGAGAAAAAATAGGAGCTAGGTTCAAGCAGTTGACACAAGAAAGAGTAAAAATGAATGGTAATAAAGAGAGAGCAATAGCCTTTGTTTGAACATTTTAAAGTTAAATACTATGTTCATCATTCCAGATATCGTTATGAATTACGACTTCTCGAGTCAAATGATTGCAAGATAGCCATGTATTAATCCTCCTAGTTCTCATCATTCTTCTCGTCCTTGCATGATCAACCATTGCGGTGGCAACTGCTGGCAGCGGCCACGGCTTGATGGATTTAAGTCGAGAAGTGAGAATATCTTCAAGCTTATGAAATGATATATGCGTCTCTATGGTGTACCTGAATAATATTTAATTCTATTTGCGAAACTAGCATTGATGGCTATATTCAAAAAACCTACACTTTTTCTTCGTTGCTTGAATTTTTACTCAAAAATGCAGAATGAGTAATATAATGTTGGTAGTTGTCTGATTTTACATAACTTGGATTATTTGTAAATAGAATTACAAATTTTTATTCGAAAATGCAGAATGAGTAATATTATGTCAGTAATTATCTGATTTCACACATCTTGGATTATAGAATCAAAAAATAATTTGTGTTGTCAAGAATGGGATTCGAACCCATGCCCTTTTCGGACCAGTACCTGAAACTGGCGCCTTAGACCAACTCGGCCATCTTGACAGTATGTTATAATTACAAAAAATAATTGTAGTATATCATTTTTCAGTCTGCATCCGAAATAGTCACATCAAAAATTTGAGAATATAGGTCTGCTATCAATTGAGACCCTACATAGAAGAAAAGTAACACGAACTAGTAGAACATTACTAACACAGAAAAGACAGAATCAACTGGATAAACTCAATTCCTGCATCAGCATTAACACCAGCAGTTATTGCTTCTCTGTTGGCTTTTCTAATCAGTTCTAGGCTTCTAACTTTGGGGATTTCTATGTTACTTTCATCTATAGCATGATTACAACAGACTTACTATGACAAAATTACATTCAGGTTGAGGTGCATTTAGGACGGGTTCGGTATTCCAATGAAATTCATTTGTTTCCCGGTTGATCTAGGTATACATATGCAAAACACAATTAAAATGCGCTCATTCTGATTCCATCGACTCTAAATTCTAAGTTACGCAAGCATCACGCTCATTCTGAATTCATCTGACTCTATATTCTAAATTTCCTATGCATTCTCAGGCACCACAGCCTGCACCGCAGCCTGCTGCACAACCGGCGCCTTCATACGCACTTGATTCTGCTGCTGCTGCTGATTTATCTCTTGGCATCCCTTGTGCACATGACAAGATTATGAACGTTACGGACAAAATCGCAGCCAAAATTCCCAAGAATGTTAGCAAAATATTACTGCCAAGATTTCCAAAGCCTTTTCCATCAATCAAAACACTCAATTCCCTTGCCATGTTTTCTCTTCAATATGTTTTCTGTGTGATTGTTTGTTTCTTTTGGAAGGGAAAGCAAGGGAGGAGAACTTATATATAGTTGTTGTAAAGGCCAAATTCACCAAAATTGACCCTTGCTAAATATGTCTCTCAGTAACCTCTAAAACTTTTCACATATGGTGGGTCGACACAGCCACTATCAACAGTTGGATTTGGAGTTTTCAGATCCCACTCTTCTTTGTCACTTTCTCTGATGTGTGAGAAAGATAGCAGCCCATTAGTATGACACCTCTATTCCAAATTAAATTACAATTCACTACATGAATTTTCATTTTTTAGTTTTTCATTTGGCATTGTTATCGATATATATTTTGAGATTTGATTAATTTAAATTTACACGAAAAAATATTTCTTCATTTTCAAAATTCGAACATGAGATATTTGATTAAGAATGAAGGAGATTTACCGGTCCACTTTCGCCTTTGGTTAGTGACTATGAATTTTCTATTCTGCAATATTTGGACTCATTTCATTCAAATACTGATAAACTATATCTTTCAAATGAGAGGTTTTCCAAATCTAACACTTGTCCCTACCAAATTTAATGTAGTATAATGATAATAATTAGATCTTAATTTTAACTAATTGGTATTATTTATATGGTTTGCTTTCCATTGTCTTCTATTTTTAGCTAAGTCCACGTTGATTTCGAAAAATTAGAGGCTAACTTGGTTCCGTGCGACAAGCCTTTCATAATGCAGGTAAACGGTGATAAATATTTTTGTGCTCAATTAATGATAGGGTGAGTAAAGGATTTGCATCAAATTAGAATATTTAGTTATATATTTTGCTAATTCTCATCTAGGGTAGGTTGTAATTAGTGCGATCTAATCCTTAGATTAGTGGAAGTTCAAATTAGTACAATAATTTAGTTATATTTAACTAAAAGAGAACATGCCTTCAGAATTTGTCACAAGCTTCATTGTTGAGTTTGATTTAATAAGTAACATGGTTGTTTCCATAAAGGACAGACAAAACTATATATGTGGAAGAATTAAAATTCTCTTTTTCTATATTTCTCTCTGTGTTAGTGAATTTTCAAAGGCCACCGATGCATGATTCAAAATTCGATGTATAATGAGTACACTTTTCTATCTTTTTTCGATATTTAATTATTTGATTTAAAAGTCGTGACGTGATCCTAACTCACACCGATAACGCGCTATGCTGTCACCGCTAGATTGTCATTATGTGTGTATAGTTTTACATAGCATATTACTATTAGTCATCCTATTTTTGATGTGTTCCTTTGCCAGAAATAGAATTCAATCGTCAGTGCTTCCTTCACTATTTTTTGTCAATTCTTATCTTTTAGTATGAGTTTTTTTTCCTTCACATCATTGGAATTTTGACTAGTTCCAGAAACACATTTCACAAGGTGTACTTAATTATCCTGTACATTGATCAAATTGTAATTTATTACTATGGAATGAAGAATTAGTCCACTTTCAAATTTTGTACTTCCACTCTATTTCCCCTTTTTCTCTTTGGCTGGCCCTCTGGGAATTTTGCCTAGAAAATCTGCATTCAACTTCCTGCAAGTTCTTCTCGTCTGTCTCTTCAATTTATATGCAATATCATCGACTTCTTCCTCGTACCTCTCGTAAAGAAATGGGAGAGTTTCCAAGCACAGCAAACCTTGTGAACAGTTACAGAAAAAAATTGATTAATATTAAAAGAGTAGACTTATGTTCCTAGTAGAAGAATGAGAAATAGTAGCCAAGTAATCTTACCAAAGAACAAAAGGTTCAAGGTGCTGACATAGTTTCCAATCACTGATAGTATGTAGAGAGAAATGATGGCCTAAAACATCAAAATTGGAGTAGACAAGTACAAAAGAGTAAGCATGGCCTAAAAATCATTGAAATGAAGGGCATGATTAAGTAATTTGATTCATAATACCAAAAAGAAGAGTTTTGCATCATTTCCACATGCTACAAAGTGAAACGTGGAGAGAAAATTGTTAAACTTCTTGTGTAAAATTGAAACGACATCTTCAAATGTAGTATCCTGTAATATGTCTTTGGGGATGCTTGGAGGTGTCCTGCACATGTTATATGAATCAAAAAGATCATATCGTCTGTAACAAAGGCGGATGTAGAATATAATCAATAGGTTCAACTGAATCCGAACATACTAAATCCAAGATTCTGAACCATATCTTCAAAAGTGTAATGGGTTTAGTCGTAAGAACCTAAAACCTGAACCTATCAAATTTAAATCGTAGATCCGACTCTTTGTATATTTTATACACGAAATGTAGCTTTGAGGAACAATTTTTTTCATTCATAGGAAGGGAAAATAAGAAGATTACCATCCAAAGATATCTGCACCAGCAGACCAGATGAAGACTATTAACATAGTGGTGATGGAGACATGACAGAGGAGAGTCACAAAGGTATAATCCACAACCTCAAATAGAAACCACATTGCTGCAACTGCAATAAGAATTGCAGCAGAAAATCTCTTGTCTCTCCATAACAATATGTCCGCAACTGCAAATGACATATTGTTGGTTCATTGAGTAACCCATCACAGAATCAAAAAAGTCATTTTTGAAAGACAAAAAGTGAAATGCCGCATTTGAAATGTTATAACAGCTTTTCTACTACTCATATTAGCATTTGATCCCAATATTTTTGACTTGTAACATAGATAAAAACACTAAAATTCAACGAATATTATGTTTTGAATCCATGATTTCATTGTACGAATTTCTTCGTGTTTAAATCCTAGATTTGCCTCTACTGCAACATGCCTAACAAAGAAAGGGAAATTTGTAACGAGAAACTGAAGTTAGTACCTCTTCCTCCTCCTAGAACAGAATGAATAGGCCTTTGGCGGCCCAAAAGTTTTGATGCTGGTGCAAATTCATTATCAGAATCAGATGAATAAGTGGCCATGATTCTGAAATTCTGGGAAATGTGCGTGGCTCTGTACGTAAATCATGTATTAGCCAATAAGCTTAAGTAAGTGTATTTCAGGTCCTAAGCTTAGTGGCCAAGAAACTAGGAAAGAAGGAAAGAAAAGAATTTCTTGAGCATAGAGTTTGCATCTCTTTAACTTTGTGCACATACTGTTTGTTATAGGTGGCCTGCATCTTCTATGCTTTTCGTTTGATAAACTTTTAGAATCTCTTAAGTCTTTTTTTAGCTTTATGTACACCACATTGGCTGTAATTTATTAGAGAATATTCTCAACAAATTGACTAACAAGTATTGATTTCTAGTTTCAACTGAAGGACTTGGATTAATTCTTGTGGACTCCCATGAAGCATGAGCATATTATATATACTACAAGCTAGATCAAGACACAAATTGAGATTGAGGGTCTACTTCAATTAATTAAGAAGTTCCACCATAGTTGATTAAGGAAAAAATCACCTCAACTTTAGCTGAGTATCACAAAAGTCGTCAAGTTATTTTATGTTAACTAAAAAGTCACTTAATTTTATCTAAGTATCAGATAAGTAGTTACGCGAAAACAAAAAAGAGACATTTTATACTATACTTAGGTAAGACATCAAGAGGGGCACCTTTTCAAACACAATGCACCAAAAGAGATTGCCAAACCATCCTATCTTTTTAAAGGCTGTTTGTTCTGAATTCAACAAAAGATACAGAGGAAAAGGTAATTTGGGATTTCATACACTTAAGGGAATCTATGAAATTTCTGAATTTAAAGACAACTTTATTTTTATTCATGTTTAAAAGTAAAATAAGATAATTAACTGAAATAGTATTCACTGTCATCATTTTCTTTTTATTTCAATTTTCATTTAAAACATTTTCCAAATTGCCGTAACGAGAATGTTTTCCCTTTTTCTTTTTTCAATTATCTTTTGTTTAAAGTATGGGTTGTCAAAAAATTCATGCATTGATTTCCTTTAAGATTTTCTGACGTGGAATTTTTACAAATGACAAACTGCTGACATGGCAAGTAGCATGTTATAGTTAGCCCAATACTGGAAATTTGACATTCCAATGATTTGTAATTTTGGAAGCAATTCACACACGGGTCACCTATTTTAGTTTGAAAAATATTGCGACTTTAATGTTATAATAGATAACATTTAATGATCATATATTAAATTAATTCCCTCCAAATAGAGAATTCCTGAAAAATGTCAACAGACAAATCTCAGTTAGTTTTTTGATAATTTTAATAAACTTTCAAGAGTTAAAACTGAAATATTTGTATACAAATAACTATCTAAGTAGTGAAATATTTGTAAACAAATTACAACCTAAATTCACTGTTTATTTTTTATAGATAGTAAACATAAATTATATATTAATTTTGCACGACTATACATATGTTATATATTTATTGACTATTTTTAACTTGAATTGTTGAATAAATGACTATTTAAGTTAATTTTAGTGATTTTATACTAAATTTGAACAAAGTTAAGTAAATTTTCACATTATAAAAAATAATTTAATGTATTTAATGTAATAAAAAAAACTAACTGACCATCTGGAAAACTAACTCTTTTTTCTTGAGCTGACAATGCCACCATCACCAAAAAAAAAAAAAAAATTCTGCAATATCAAGTAAATTGAGATTAACTATATAAATCTTTCTCCTTACTGTCTACATTGCACTATTTAAGCCGGCCTTAATCGAATATTAAAAAAGTAATAATTTCTTAAGCACTAAAAATTTCCAACATATTCTATTAACATATAAAAGTGTAGGGTTGCATTAACAAAAATTGCTGCTTTTGTTGGCCAATTAGGAGCTGTCTGTTGTCTTGCTAAAGTGATGCTTTATCAATAGACTGCATACGCTATTAAAGATGAGATGTGGCGGGGCGAATTTATATTAAGAAATTTATTAAATATTTAATTAAATTATTATTGCTTTGTATTAATTTAAAATAATTATAAAAATTTTAATCCGACATTTTTAAAAAGGCACTAGTGGATTCACCTCACCCTTTGGAGAACAAATAGGGATATGAACTGTAGAATTATTAGGGAAATAACTCTAGGAAGCATCCAAGAGACATCCTATATTGTCGATCAACTCAACATCAATTCTTTAAGAATAATATCAGGGATCAACAAGATTAAACATTGCAGCTGTCATTTTCTCATTAATTAATTAAAAAGATTGACTCTTTTGTTTATAATTGGTCCCACTAAATTTAGCGATGGTCATTTAATTTTATATTTATTATATAAAAATTATTTTTTTTATTTTTATTACGTAAAAGTCATTCAATTTTAAGGGATCATTTGATACGTGGAATAAGGAATAATAATTCTGAAATAAAATATTAAATTATTTTATCATACGTTTGATTAGGAGTATTAATTAATCCTTGAATTATTTATCCCACCATACATACTATAATGATGAGATAAGTTATCCCATGTACATGATAGGATAACTAATTCAATGGAATATTCTAATCATGGATAATTTTATCTATCCTATCCCTTATACCAAACGATCCTCAAGCGTTATCATACAAAAATTATTTTTCTATTTTAATACCATATAAAAGTCATTTTAACTTTAAGTTATGGCATAAAAGTTATTTTCGTTTTTTCTTTGTCACATAAAGTTATTTAATTTTACTCTAAGTTATCTAAAAAATGAATTTCACTTAATTTTTTTTGGATCAATAATAGAATGCCCTTATTTTGAAGTGATCTTTAATTTTTGTCCCTCAAATTTATGGTCTTTAAATTTTGTCTTTCAGCACTTTAAATGATTAAAAAAAGGGTCAAACTGCCCAAAACAGTAAATAAATAAATTCTCAAGGCATAAGTTGTGGCCAAGTTATGTCTCATGATATAAATTCACACAGTTTTATACACTAGGTGTAAAAGTTTAGTAGCATGATATAAGTTCAGCAGCATGAATCAATTTGTGCATAAGACATAAATTCAGTAGCATGAATTTCTGTATGGGGCATAAATTCAGCAACATGGATTATTAATTTGTGCCTTTGACATAAATTCAACAGCATTAACTTGTGTTTTTTAGGGTTAATCTACACCTCACGATTTTTTTTAAAAAAATATTAAGGGTAAAAGTATGACTTGCAAATTAAATAACACTTATTTTATGTCTTCCTGCAAATATTCTTTTAAAAAAATTACCTAATAAAATTAAGTTATAATTAAAGATATTTTGGATATAAAATTTTCACTAAATGAGCTGTAAAATATATAAATTAAAGATCATCAATTTAAAGAGTAAAAGTTAAATATCATCCCAAAATAAAGACAATTCGTGTAAAAAAAATTGATTTTCTTTTGATGCGGCGATAAAATTTAATACATTAGTAAAATATGATTGTGAATTTGTGACTGGACATTGATGTGAGAGTAGATACAGTGTGACTTTTCTTAATCATCCTATTTTGGAAAGTTTTCAAATAATATTTTTTGTATTATTTGAAGCTATAAATTTTTTGTTCAAAATCAATACAAACAAGCTATAATTAATATCAATTTCAGATCTAGTTTCAACTCTAAGTCTTTAATAATATGGACTCTCAGCCTGAACAATTCTTCACAAATAAATTTGGATGAGGTCGGGTTATTAATGGGTTGGTCCAATACCTACGTGAACTAATAAATCAATGTCACTTATTTAATTAAAATTTCACATATATTATTTCATAATTTTATTAAAAAAAAATTTTAATCGTAAAAAGTAATTGAGGTTGAATAAATAGAAGGAATATTTTTAACCCAAAAACTAACCTTTATGTGTAATATGATCGTATAAGCGAAGAAAGATCATCTTTAAACCATTTTCATTTTTCAATATGTTAAAGAGCTTTCTTTTTACCCTTTTCTATTTTTAATACTCTCTCTGTTCTATTTTAATCTGTAGATATTCTAAAAATAACTGTTTCAAAATATTTGTTAGTTTCATAATTCAAGAGATAATTGACCCTGTTTTTCAATTCTATCCATAATAATTAAAGTTACTCTAAAATGTGAAAAAAATTATTTTTATATGTTTTCAAGAAATTAATACGATTATATTAGTTAACTTATCTTTTTCATTAATTTTATCTCAATAAATATATAAATTTTATCCTAACAATTAAAATAAAAGACGGGGGAGGGAGTCACCGAGAAATTCTCGAGTTCCTATTAGTTATAATTGAAAACGAAAATTAAACTATATGAGGTTGAATTACTTGTTCTTCCGCGGTAGTTACACTGAATTGATGATAGGTTAGAATCCTACTTTAAAAAATTTAATTAATTCAGAAAAAAAAGGTTACCTTTGCTTAGATAACCATGTTTTTGTGACTATTGCATCCTGTGCTACCAACCCTTCAATCCCAGTACAACAAAACAAGACATATACGACAAAAGCTTTCCTTGAATTCTCCCACATGGGAGAGCTATTAAACCGACATTTTCCAAATAAAATAAACCTTCCAGTCTTTCACTCTTAGCAGGGGACAACTTATAAGAACAAAGTTGGTCGATAATCACTATGGCATTTCTTGAAATCTTCCCTTTTCTGTCCAAAGGCCAATCAGGTGAAGCTCAATCTCAGTATTACTGTTCTTCATAGGAGATGGGGCGAATTGGACTTCCTCAGAACTTCCAATCCCACTGCTTCCTTCACTCCACTACATCAGTACACACCCAATTGTCCAAAGCTCCTAACTTTTCGCCCAATTTCAAGAATCCCAAAGCCATCACAGCCTGCATGGCGGCAGCTATGCCGGCGCTGACACCCACAAGCTTTGGGTTCAAGAATTTGATGGAAACAGTGACAATCGATGTTCACAAAGCGGAAGGGAGGCCACTGAATGTGCCACTGATTGCTCCTTTTACTATTGCGTCATCAAGACTGGACAAAGTGGAAAACGTAGCTATAAGGATAGAGCTGAGTAACGGTTGTGTTGGGTGGGGTGAGGCCCCAATTCTTCCTTTTGTGACTGCAGAGGATCAACCCACAGCCTTAGCAAAAGCGGCTGAAGCCTGTGAGTTCTTGAGGCAGAGTCGTGAGATGACTTTAAATCTTGCATTAACAAAAATCGGCGACGTGCTTCCTGGGCATGACTTTGCTTCTGTGAGTTATACCAGTAATTTCGTTCACCTTGTTATCATGGATTCTGTAATCAGAACACTATTTTTTTTTTCATGTTTACCGTTTAACTGTGCTTTGTGCTAGTTGTGATATTGATACAGTGTTTGATTTCTTCTCCATTTGGGTCTGTGGACTGTGGTCCTCTTTTCTTTTTGAACCTATTAGGGTACTGATTTGGTTTCCGGCTGTTGTTTACTACTATGTTCTATGCAAACTGAAGTTGTATAACTGAAAATTTTATACAGTTTCTCTAACCTTGATGTTAGTTTGTTGTCTTAAACAAACTATGGAATTCTTTTGGCTTCACCATATTAAGTGTCTCATGGAATTGATTCTCAGTATTGGAACTCAAAGGTTAACATTACATTGGGTGTTTTAGGCTTATCTGTTTTATGATATTTTCTCTAGGTCTAAGTGAGAGATAAAATTGCTGATAATGGAGTTATTTACTATCTTTTTTAATACAATGGTTATTGAGTGGATGGCTGCTTTTGGTACTGTAACAATTCAATGGACCTTTTGTCTAGCTTATATACATTGGCAGGTGGCATCAGAGTTTAGAGGGTAGGATATGGAAGGCATAGTATTCTGACTTGGCGAAACTGGAAAAAGAAAGTGAGTTGGGAGACATTTATCACTTCAAAGGAGTCATGCATAACTTGCATGTCTGTTTCTTCTAAGCCTAAGGTTTTTATTTTTCTTCTAAGCTTAAGGTTTTTATTTAAGGACGTTGTATGACTAATTTATATGTTACTAGTTTGCATGTTTGGCCTTTCTATATCGACCTATGTAGTTTCAGGGATGGACCCTAGTTTGTGAGACATGTAAGAGATTCTTTCATCCTCCTTATTAAGTCTCTTCATCTACATGAAGATAACTCCTCTGTTCTGTTGCACTCTCAATTCTCCTTCTCGTCTAGTTCTTTTGACTTACCTTCAGTCAGCATCTCTTTTTAGTCTTTGGTAATGTCATGTGGCAGAAACCCTTCCTGTGAAACTAAAATAGTAATCCTTTCATATGGTGACGAATCTTTCTTAATTCATTGGACAAAAAACATGCTTGTGAGTTGTGTGTTTACAGTAGTCCTGAACTCCTGATGCCTCCAGCTTGGACACAACAGTATCCACTGAATGAATTGACAAGCTACCTTGAGCCCTTATATACTTTAACTATGTTAATTCTTATCTTTCAAATTCATCTTTGTAGAACTGAAAACTTGTGTGGTATTGATTCAAACTATAACCTGATTGAAGGTCAGGGCAGGAGTTGAGATGGCACTGATTGATGCAGCGGCAAACAGCATTGGAATACCTCTGTGGAGACTATTTGGTGGAGTATCTAATTCAATATCTACCGACATTACAGTTAAGGATTTTCTTTTTATTCTACTTTAGCTGGCAATTCACAGTAAATTTCTACCTTTAGTTTCCTAGTACTTGTGCCTCAATCATTGTTCTCAAGTTAGAACAATGCCATCAAAGATATCCTAACTAGAAACCATATCTAGCAAGAAATTCTTACTTAAGAAAATTGTAGTAGATAATTAATAACTGTCATAGACATGTTTAAATAGATCTCGGTGACCATCTTATTGTAGATTCCGATAGTTTCACCAATGGAAGCTTCTGAACTGGCTTCAAAGTATCGTAAACAAGGTTTCAGGACTTTAAAGCTTAAGGTGGGCAAGAATTTGAACGGAGACATTGAAGTGCTTCAATCCATCCGTGCAGCACATCCTGATTGCTTGTTTATCCTAGATGCTAATGAAGGTTACACGGCAAAAGAAGCAATTAAAGTCCTGGAAAAGTTGCATGGTAAATTATTTTTATATTAAGTAATCATCTAGATTCTAATTCTCCCCCATCTGTATGGATAGAGGAATGACAAAGAATTTATAAATCTCAGTACTCTCTGTTTCTTGCCTCTCGTATACTACACATAGCTCCGTGATAAAGGATTAGCCTCTTTCAGTTGTTCCGATATATCATTATCTGCTCGAAAGAGAAAATCACAAATCTCTAATTTCCTGTCAGAAATGGATGTGACTCCGGTGCTCTTTGAACAACCCGTTCATAGAGATAATTGGGAAGGTCTTGCTCATGTCAGTCAGATTGCAAAGGACAAATATGGGGTATCTGTTGCTGCTGATGAGAGCTGTCGAAGTTTAGTTGATGCTAAAAAGATCGTGCAAGAAAGTCTTGCTGATGTCATTAACATTAAGCTTGCCAAAGTTGGGGTACTTGGGGCTCTGGAAATTATTGACTTGGTGAGGTCCTCGGGCTTAAATCTGATGATTGGTGGTATGGTTGAAACCAGGCTTGCCATGGGCTTTGCTGGTCATCTAGCCGCTGGCCTTGGATGTTTCAAGTAAGTTTCTGTAGCAATTTATCTGGAAAAAAACAACTGGATTTGATCCAAATTCATAATCTATCATCATTGCTAGAGAATACACTTGCATGTATGGAATATATTTGACTTATAAACTATCATCATACTGGCAATTCAGCTAATTTTTGGCAGTCTGGCATATGATCCTTTGGTGGACAAAAATGTTTGTTGATGTCTTGCCTTTTGATGTTATCCAGTGTTCAATTCTTTGGCTTCTGGCTTTCACCATCACCACAAATTTGCTTGGCAATATTAGGAATTGGAGAATCAATTGGGAGGTTTTCACTTGTATAGTAGAATAAGTTCTTTCTTCTTTTGGAAAATAAAATAAGATAAGGTGAATCTTAATCTAGATTTAGTTTATGCTATGTTATAAGGGGCAAGGAAAAGAGAAGGGTATATGATTGGTTTATTTTGCCTCAGTGGATTATTAATTCTTTGCGACATCTCAGATGATATCTGTAGAAGAGAAGCAAATGTGATTTACCTCCTTTATCTGCTCAATTTTAGAGTGATTAACAAAGCCGGTTACTCTATTTTCCATCCTCCTCTTGAACTTTGCAAGTGATGATAATGACTCTTGCACCTTTTTTTTTACTTCCCCTCTTCCCACCTTCCCTATATCACCCAAACTCAACATTCAACATAGTATTAATCGAATCATCGGTAAAATAATAGAAATAATTCTATGACTGGATTAACTCTGCTCTAAATTCTATGATAGTATTTTAATACTTCATTGAAGTTGACATCAATATATCCATATTTCGACAAATACCACGCCTAATGATGGTTGTATTATCATCCTAATGATTGTTCGTCTTGGTTATTCAATTCAGCAACATTGCTTCTCTAATTTATCTACCTAAATGCCATGCAGATTTATTGACCTAGACACACCCCTTCTGTTGGCAGAAGATCCAGTTTTTGGGGGTTATGAAGGTACTTCTTTGCCTTTCTTAGGAACTTTCACCTGTGACTCAACTGGATCTTAGTATGTAGTATTTTTTTTTTGCTTGTTCTGAGTTGGTCTGAAAAACTGCATTTCTCACTTCTTTTTGTGCCCAGTTTCTGGACCTGATTACAACTTTTCAAATGCTAGAGGGCATGGTGGTTTTCTTCATTGGGACAATATTGCATGGTAAGTTTGATTTGATATTAATTGTGAGGTAACCATGTCTTGTTTTCTCTAGCAACATTTAGTAAACATGATTATTAGAGTGATGTGCCAATTTGACATCTTTCATCCTATTACTGGAGCATACCATTGTGTACAGTGGCATATCTAGGTTATATGGGTATGGGTTCGTGTGAACCCATTCTCTTCTCTCCAAATCATGTATAACAATGTTATATTTTTACGGAGTTACTTCAATATATATATGTGTGCACCCAATCTTAAAGTATCCTATGATGCAATAATTGTTAGGTGCACCTCTACAAGTGAAATTGGCGGCTCAAATTTCATGCTTGTCTTGTTATTTTTCCTCTTTTTCTTTCTAGAAGTGAGCCCGATGGTACTTTTTTTCTTTTTCCTTCTTGGTTTGGTTTATTCTTTCAAAATCTGAAATATGACAGATTGATATCTCGTTTCTGCTTTTATCACCATAAAATTTATATAATAAAATTACATGTCTGTATTAAAACTAGTAGAAGAGGTAGCATATAGTCAATTGTGGCTCAAATGGTCCCAACATTTTCGGGTTTCGACATGGAGTAAGATATATATGTGAAAATCACTAATGTTGTAAAAAGAATTTAACTTTGAACCTATAATTTCATAGTGTAACAAGTTAATAAGAATCTAAAGGTTAAATCTGTCAAATGTAAATTCTGGAACTGCCTTTTCACGATTGTTCCCATCCTCTTGAAATCCTGGATCCTCCTCTGCCTATTCTTGTGTTCATTTTCTGCAGAGCGGCAGTTCATGAATATGAGAACAAACCTGATGGTCTATGATATGCATAATTATGCTCCCTTGCAATTTATTTTAGTAACTGGAGATGTTAACCATCAAATTCCCTACACCGTCACTCAAAACTTCTCCGCCGTCCGCCTATGTTAACATAAACTTGTTTATGGATACATATTAGATACGGGTGTCAGTTCATGAAAGACCCACACCCCTGTCACAACCATTCGACATGGATACTCCAAGACAAGTAAAGAACTTTATGTTATTCAAGCTTTAGACTTGGTGATCAAATTAGTTGGAAAGTATCATATTACCATTTGCATAAAGAATGATAAAAACAAGTATATATCTTCTTAAAGCTATGTTCTTTTCCTTCATTATAGGGAAGCATTTCATATCTGACTTTTCTCTGTTAACGTCCAAATATTAGCAGCAGCAGTTTGAAATATGTTAGCCTAGTTTCCCTTGGCCAAATAGCAATTAAGACTAGTCACTCGACTCAGTATACTTGCTTTTTCCTGATTTGAACTCCTTGAAATTTCTTTCGGTTATACAAAGCTCTGTCTAGGTTTGATAGCTCTAAATACCTGTGGTCAAGCGACTTGATATATGTGATTTGCTTTAATCACACTGTTCTTGACAAAATATGATGTTTGTATGAGATTGATCTATTTCCTCTAAGATTTGAAATTCTCTGCAGAGATTAGTAGCGGAGTTTGTTCACTCTTCAAGATGCGGCCAACCCCATCAGTTCCACAATTATAGATATTAGGGTGTCACTCGTGAGTATTATTCGTTGCCAAGTTTGAATGTTTATGTGCCAAAGAATGAAACGCAATGCTAGAAGATCCAATATTCGGGGATGAACAAGTTTGTAAATGTCCTGTTGTCTGTTGAAATTGGTATTAGTTGATAATGTCTTGTTTGATGTTCTCTTAGACAATTTCAACAAATATTGAATCAATATGCCAGACTCTTGGTACTAAATTGTTAGTTATTGTTTTAACATATAGATTTGGAGATATAAACCACACGATTCCAATGTAGAAATGAGCTCAAGATAATATTAGTGTGGAACCTGTATGCTAAAATGTCTATCGACATGCCCCAGGCTCTGGTGTTGCAGTAAGAGCACAGCAACAAATAATACGTGGGTTAGGGATACGTTAAAGACGAGCTTGGTATTTAAGTGCAGAAAGACGACCAATAACAATGGTATCTCGTACTGTGTACCCTAGGAATTTCTCCATTATCCAAAAAGAATGTCCCTATCAACTCGAAGCCATATGGCCTTTCTACGAAGAACATATTTCCATTTGTTTAGTGTAGGTAACAAAATTTTGAGAATTTACTTTTCCTATTTAGCTTATGATTGTGCTTCCACTAAGAAACTGTTCACACATTAGTATTAAATGTAACATTGACAGAGAACTAATCAACAACTAATGTTGATGTATCATGGTCATTTGTGAGCATTCATTTGATCCAAAGAAATCACTACTCCCTTCATTTTAAAATACGTGTTTTTAGCTTGAACATATCCTTTAAGAAATTACTCACTTCTGGAAAGTAAAATGTATTTTTACTAACTTGCTCTTAATAAATACCTTGAAAAAGATATAGCACTTCAGTAGTTGATAAATCTCTCTTCATTAAATAAGGGTAAAACTGGAAGAACATTGCCTTCTTGATAATTTGAAATACCACTTATTTTGAAATAAAATGAGAAGACTAAAACACCACTTATTTTGAAACGGAGGGAATAATTTCCTAAAGTTGTGCCGCCACGCAAAGAAAACGCAACATGGTTAATAACTACAGATGTATCTAAATTCTACTTGTAATTTATTTGCATAAATATGCATTACATACATTCCCATATATTGCCAAAAGCTTTTTATTTTATTGTTTGGGTAGGAAAAATCTGAGAAAATTATCTATCAAAGTCATTTAAACTTAATGAGTTCGACATTTAAGATATTTACCAATGAACTTATTATACTCTTTGATTATGGACTCAACTCTAATATTTGTTGAGATATTAGTATATAAATATATAAAATAAGGATTTCTAACATACGATTTCTTTTCTTTTATACAATTGAAATGTGACCTATAAAACTCCACCTGCAATAGGATTTCAATCTCACAAACCTCGTCTACTATCCTCATTTTGCTGTTCAGATCCACTCGAACACCAATAGAATGAGTTTTAAAAATGGCACTTTTTATTTTTTAAGTGATAGTTAATGTGCATTTTATAAATAATTGATTATAGATGAGATAAGAAATTCATATAATTTTTTTTTCGGAAGCATAATATACATTTGATAGTGAACATGAGAGAGGGTTAGCAGAGAATCATAATTAAACAAACAAATAACAAGTGTGGATCAAGAATAATGATGAAAAGCATATTGGGGCACATTAAAAATGAAAATCAGTAGTGGGAATCACTATCACCGAAAGCAATGTTGCGCTATGCAATGTGTGTTGTGTTTGTGTAGGGTCCGCCCCACGCCAAAGTCCTCAAACGCAGCGGCCCTCCTGCGTGCGCTTAAGCCATTACTAGTCTAATTTTGTGCGTCTCAATTGCTCCCTCCATTTCATTGTTTATGTAGTTTAGGTAACTTTGTTTTTATATTTCTCCATTAATTTCACGATATATTTACTTATCTCTCTCACTATCACGGGTTTCACATTTGAATATATGCAAAGAAATCACTTGATGTTTTTACTTTGTTAAAATCTGAACTTGTAACTTCATGCTTCTCGACCTACTTCATTGTCCATTAAATCAACAATCACTGTGAATAAAATTTTAAAAATTCTCACCACTTCGTGAGGTGCATGAGCTGTTACCATTACATTAAAGAAAATTTTAGTACACGCCAGTACTCCTCATTATCAAGTGTGATGATTCTTGGGTAATCAATATAAATCATGAATATTCTACTGTTTCACAAATGGACAGTTTAAGCTTTTGTTAGTCGGCAATCCCCTATTTATTAAAACAGAAAAGAAAAACTTGCTTTTAAATTGATTGCAAAAAGGGTTTATAGTGGTCATCATTATTTATTTAAATAAAATAATTAGTTAAATCGTGTAATAATATATATACTATAGTATCAACCTTGGGGGAAAATTTTTTTAGAATATTGGTGCGTCTATAAAAATAAGTCAATAAATTAGTCATGCAGTGGAAAGAAGAACTATTTTGTTATTTAAAAGGAGTTTTCCGCGAGTCGCATTAATAATCGATGACCTAATTTTAATTGCATTAATTGACTTGTTTTTCATGGGGAAAAAGATAGAAAAATATATCTAATTTATGTTTCATGTTAAAAGAAAAAGAATTGAAGGTGATATAAACTATATAATATGAAACAACTGGGTCCCCAATATTAGAATGCACATTCTCATTGCATCAAAAGAACAATGATCACTGGGTATGCCATGCCACAACTAATTATAACATTAATACAAGCAAAGTACTAAATCATACACCTCGAATGATTCTCTATAATGTACTTCTCTTTTCAACCACAATTTTAATATTCTCTTCCATTATCATTAGTATTTTACATTAGTCAAATAGTGTCCTATAAAATAAAACGCGAGGAGTGATAATAATTAAGGAGGCGATCAAGATTGATATGACTAGTCGATGCAGCGCCAATTTGGAAAATCCTTGGCTACTACAGTTCAAGCATGTCATGAAATGTTGTGGTCCAGCCTCTAGGTAACACAGTAGTGACACTTGATGAATTTACACTTGTTCAGATTAACCTAAAGTTTGACATGACAGTTTATTTTCTTCCCTGATGATGATGGCCTTTCGTGTCACATTGAGGAGTAGTCCCATGCCATTTGGAGCTAGAGTTCTAGTTTCAGGTTTTTTGACCAAAACTCTGTATTCGTGTTAAGAAATTTACTTAATAGTATGTATTAACAATTTATTGAGAACTCAACAATCAAGTTGTGTCTTTTTAGAATTCAAAACTCACAACTTAAATTAAAATTTTTGGTCCGCTTTTGACTGAGAGATAGATTTATCTTTCTAACTGATGAACAGTTTAAGCAGCTATGGAATTAAAAAACAGCTTTAAGACTTTCTCTTTCTTATATTCGAATTTACATCCACTGCAACAATTGTTGGGACGGACTTTGGTGAAAAATAAAAAAGCCCGCAGCCTGCTCACGCGTGTAGCCCCATATTGACTTTAACTAGTGACGTGGTAATTGTAGGATTCCATAATTATGAGTATCATAGCAGGAGGTAATTAAATTAAAGAACATGCACTAGTTGTACTTTCTAATTAAACAAAACCTTTTCCTAAAAATTCAAAGTTTTTACCAATGCTTCCTCTATAAATTGAGCCAAAGGACTAAGCAAAAATGCAGCTCATCCAAGTCCTATTCCTCCACCTCTCTCATCTGTCTTGAAACAAAAAAGCCATTTTCAAGTGACAACAATGAAAACAGCAACAAAACTTGCAGTTCTCACAGTTGTAGTGCTGCTTCTTGCCGAAGCACACATCTCTGTAGCTGTAACGTGCAGCGCGATTCAGCTGAGCCCTTGCCTTAGTGCGATTACATCGAACTCACCACCATCTAGTCTCTGCTGCAGAAAGATCAAGGAGCAAAAGCCTTGCCTCTGCAATTATCTCAAGAACCCAAATTTAAGGAACTATGTCAACTCCCCTGGTGCCAAAAAGGTCGCTAACACTTGTGGTGTTCCCTATCCCAAGTGTTGATACTACATTTTGAAGAACCATCTGCTTCTTGCTATGTTGTTGTACGCGGGAAGTGAAAACAATATGTTCGATGCACTCTATATCATGAGAGTCACTGTGTGTGCTATGATCTGCACTCTTTGTTTTAGTTACTATGCGTCTTTGCTTGCTTTTATTTATGCACTTCTGGAATGAATCGAGATGAACTCATGCTACTTTAACAGCCATGCTATTACAGACTATATGTACGAGTTCTGTCAAAAGTACTTCTAAGACAATATGTGGTATTTCTCTATACTCTATCATGTGTTCTTGGCCTTGGATTTTTACTTGGACTAAATGCAAGATTTTAAAATTTATAACTCGCAAGTTCTCAACTCGTGTGTGGATCCAGTTCTTTACACCAATGTGCTTGTAATCCCTGCAACAGCAATCTCGTGCTGCTCCTCTATTTGAGAACAAGAACTTCCCAAAAGGACATAAATATTTAAGAGAGTTATAATAAGAGGACTTGTTAGACCGAATAATATAGACTTCCGAAGAAAGAAAGGCTCAAGGAAACTCAAAAACAGGGAATGAAGGAGAGAAAACAAACAAACTGACTCAAATAGTTCACGGAATATGTGATCGCCTTTTGTGGTTGAGTGCACAGTTAGATGAAATTACAACTCCATAGTATAACAGTAGCTACCATGATATCTTTCCCATGCTACAACATCATATATGCTTGCGCAGCAAATATAACATAGATATCACAATTTCAATTGAATTCTTAATTTATTCATACGATGAAGCTGCATGATGTGATGCCTCAAATTCCATCTTCCATACTATAAATTTAATCAGTTGTTGTACTGGAACAACTTGGAGTCTCCAAAATTGGGAGGCTCCAGAGCTTCATATACATGAAAAACAACACGCAATACAATTAGTTTACTTACAAAAAGAATATAAGCATCTCAGATATGGAGGAGGTCGGAGATTTGGTTCCAGCCAGCGAACCATGGCCTCCTATCTGATGGAAGGACAAAATTAAGCTCAAACATCTCTCTTGACATGTTACCTCCTTCACAGAAACCTACGAGCTTTGCCACTATCTCAGCACTCTCTTTTACGTGCTTTTCGTCGTGCGGGTTTGTCCAAAGCTTGTTAATAAATTGCATTCTCCTCTGTTTTCCCTCCAAAGGAACTTCCCATTTTATGTACAGATAATCTCTTTCTTCATCTGTCAGACGGGTTGTCAATCTCTTGGCAAGGAATTCCCTTTCCCTCTTCAAAGCTCTAATGCTGAATTCCATTGGAAAATGTAAAATCATCAGAATTTGAGCACGAGTCAGGGTGCATTTAATAAAACATGTAAAAGTAGACCATGGGAAAAGAGAGAAAAAGAAAAATACCTTGATGACAAAGAGACTGTTGGCTCATTTCCAACACGAGCCGGGGTTGCGTTTCCAAGCTCTGCCAGGTGCTGTTGTAACCATGTCAAACGCCTGAGTTCAACTTCCAGATATATTTCATCAGCAGGGTCTCCCTTGAATAACAGATAGAACTGTGACCTATGAATAATGGAGACGTAGCAAACATCCCATAAGTCAATAATTTGCTGCCTCTGTTCCTTAAATGTGATTTGCCATGAAACAGGGGACTCTTCTGGCATCTGATGAATGTTTTCATCATCCTCTAAATTGTATCCAGCCGCTTCATTTGCTTCCAGCTCAAGCACCTACAGGCACAAACGAATAATAAAGTAAAATTGAAGAAGATAAGTATAACTGCGGCAAAGGGATAGTTGAGGATTCCTGAAATTTTGTGACAGAAAAACAAAGAGAGTCCAAGCTTTACCTGGCATACAAGGAGCTGCTTTTGGTATTGAAGTTTGGCCACTCGTTCTTTAAGTTCTGTCACATACGATCTTATGTTTCTGACATTCTCTTCTGCTGCCTCCTGAAACATCTTCTGCATCTTTCTCATGTTCACAGAACTGGAACGGCGATATGGAGTGCCTTCCTTTGATGAAACATCTCCTCCATCACTTTTTGTAGGAGTCTCATTATCTTGCATCGGCTGAATTTCACAGGACAAATCATCCGAATCTGGAGCTCTATTTTCAATCTCACAATCCAGTACTTGTCGTGCAGTTGACAGAGGAGAACAAGGAGATTTCAAGAAATTTTGCCTGTTGATACTGTTGCTCGAGGCCAATGGGAGCAACTTCTTCTTTTTTGATGGATGCTTTGCCTTATGTGTGGTGTCATTGTTTGACTGTTGATCATTATTGCTTGGAAGAGACATAACCAGTTTGTCTAATGATTTCTGAACATTTTCTAGCTGTTCTTCAAGATCAGCAATGGTGCTACCTTGTGAGTGAAGTCTGGCTATCTCTTCCTTCAGGTTGGCACTGACACTCTTATTGACAGCAATGACATTTCCAACCTCAACTTCTTTGCTGACTGGCTGTACAGAACGCATTTCTCTGATCTCTGCTTGCAACTTAGCAATAGTCTCTGCAGCATCCTGGTTGCCTAGCCTGTGACATGCAACTTCCTTTTGCAGTACTTCCAATGCTCGATTAGCTTCATCTCCAAGCTGCTCCTGGAGATGTTCGAGTTTACGTATTTCATGCATGAGTGTAAAAGGAGCAGCCAAAGATTGTCTCATTGACTGCCTTCCCATTGTGTTTCTTGTTCTTTCACCACGGACATGTGCTTTTTCTTCAAGGTTTGGAGATAATGTGCCGGAGAATGAGAGACATTTCTTCACAATTGGACTAACAGATTCAGATGGCTTCAGTCCCTGATTCATGAATTTAATATTAGCACAAAAAGACCTTTACTTCACTCTGAATTGTGCGCACGATACAAGAAAACTTAGATACAAAACCTGTTCCTCCTGAAGCTTTCTGCGTAACTCGTCAACTTGTGACTGTGCAAGATCCCTTTGACGCTTCAGCTCCTCGATTTCCATTTCCATCTAAAAGGGCCAGTCAGTTAGTCAAATAAATTTTAACACTTACATTTCATTTCCTTAAGAAAATTCATCATTAATGAACCTGTTGAATTTTCAAATCTTTCTCATTAGCTGGCTCTGGGGTGCGCAACTCTGCTTCCAATCTGGCTACTTCCTTCTGCAAATGCTTGACAAGCTGTTTGTCGGAAACAACCTGATATAAAAAGGAAAGAGAGAATTTCAATGTTGTGCTAAAACTTAAAAGATAAAATGAGGCACATCTCATAAAAGAGGTAAATTCGTGATAAGATTATAAAGGCAAGTTACTGAGTGTACCATGTTCACTTGGGCGTTGTTTGTGACTTCCTTTGCTCGGGTGGCGAAGAACAGAGTGTTGCGCGATTGTTCAACGTGACTAGATGCAGGGCTGAGAGTGCATATTATCGCAGTACGGGCATTCCCACCAAGTGAATGTTGCAATATTCTTGTCAGCTTTGAGTCCCGGTAGGGTATATGACCACTTCTTTTGCCCACACTACTTACAGGAAAAAATAACAGAAATGAACCAATCAGATTGGTGAACTGCAGTGACAGAATAACTTATCAACTGTAGTAAAGCTGCTATAGACGGACGGGCATGTCATCAACACAAACACTGAGTTAACTTTTAGCACACAACTAAAAATATCCATCCATGATTTACACTGCACAGAGACAGGGATGATGAAATAACTTGAACAAAAACCTGAGCTGTCACATAAGTGATTACAAACCTGAGCTTTCTAATTACAGTTGTAAGAGTCATCAAACTGAGATTGATATGGCAGCCTTCCCTAAGCCTGGCACCATCTGCATTTGTCTGTGAGGCTCTTTCACTCCCAGCCAAATCAACAAAGTTCTGCAGCACAGAGATATTAATCATTAAGGTGTTTCTATCGCTCTCAAGTGTCCTCTAAAACAATCAAGGTGGAGGTTCATTTACCAAGCTTGCTACATAAGACCTCACGCAATCAGAACTTTCACGAAGAGTGCTTTCTATTGTCTGCATATGATAAAAAAAGTGATAGTAGTCAGTTCAGAAAAGTTGTTGCTAAGGACATTTCAATCTGGGAACATGATACTTTCAGAACACAGTTGAGGACTGACCAGTCTTATTATTTGGTGAGATCGTGAGCTAGTATCGTTTAAGGCAGTTTCACCGACTTGCCTCTGAGCTGCATATTTAAGAAGGATGGTAAATTTTGAAGACGAATTCATTGGGAAAAACTAAAATAAAGCAATATTGTATCACTTTGAAAGAATCAAATTCTTACCATCACAGATACTAATTAAATGTCTCAGATGTTGGTCATTGCTTGCTGTTTCTTCCACCAATTTCTCGACGACTGTTCCTTTCTGCAAATCAAAAGGACGCCATGAAAAAAATGATACAAGAGAGTGCAGGCCATAAAACTTGAAGGCCCATCAATTTTAGGTCAATTTACCTCTGGATCATCAAGAAGCTTGAGATTGCGACCAGATTCAGAATTCAATAAGTCCCTGACATTTTCATTGTAGATCTCCAGTCCAGATACTCTTATTCTAAATTCTCTTTCTGGGGTCTATGACAATGTCAAATGACAAAAGAATAAAAATAAATCATCAGCAGTTCCAAGGATAATTTTTTTTTTGTTTTGTTTTATTTCAAGCTAAAGAAACTAGTAATAAAAATGTAGAAGATGTAGATTCAAGAAAGAACAGGAACTACTTGACTTATCACTGATCACTCAAACAACAGAATACCAGTGCAATCCACAAGTGGGGTTTGGGGAGGGTGTGTATGCAATTTTACCCCTACCTTGAGAAGGTAGACCATGTAAACTATATCACTTATCTAGGATAAAGACCATGTAAACTACTTGGCTTATCACTCATCTAGGTCTATAAAGACCGTGTGAATTACATCTTCAAATATCTCATAGTATTACATCTATGATATGATCTACTAATTCCAGTAATCCCATTTGTGACATGTCTTCAATGACCTTGGAAAATTCTGACATCAAGAAGCATCAGTTGACAACAGCAGTGCTCAAGAATGATGAAAGCTTACACTCATTATATGTGAATATATGTCGTTGACAGCTTTCTCAGTAATTCCTCTCATTGTGTAAGTCTTCCCGCTGCTGGTTTGTCCATACGCAAATATGGTTGCTGAGATGCAAGGAATGGAAAATAATCCACAATCAAAAGGTTTCCCAAAAGCTAGAGATATTCATATAAATCTTCAGAGTAGGGGCAGGAGAATTACCATTTATTCCCATCAAAGAGGATAAAGCCACATTCTTTACTCCTTCCTCATACACGGCTTCAGTTACACTATCTGGACCGAAGACTTTATCTGAGATAAAAAAAAAAAAAAAAGATATACATTCTCAATCAGGTTTTATAGAGTCAAAATAAAGATTAGATAAGACAACAATGACAAGAACATTAAACGCAGTGAATGTGCCATTCAGTTACCAAATGTGAATGAAGCGGGTTGAACAGCACGTTCCTGGGGCAGTGATCTATAAATAATTGTGTGATCATCAATGCATTCCCATGCAGCATGGTCTTTGGCTGAAAGCTCCCTTTTGTTCAAAGGCCTTAATCTTACTGTTACAACGATTTTCTCCTCTCTAGCTCGATGTCCACTAGGCGTGGTTGCTGGAGTCCTTTCTATCTTTGAAGCTGGAGTACCAGGAGTTCTAACCGTCATCTTGAACTAGACTAGTAATTCCCCAAAATGAACTTCAGCTGAAAAATGCAAAGGCCTGTTGAGAGGAGACTGAGATACTTGAATTCCTAGATGTCTTGATGATCTTATTGTAAAAAGAAAACCAATTAAACACTGATTCAGTGCTAGAATTTAAAAATACCACTAAACACGGTCGATAATGGTTAGGGAAATAGTTCTCTTGTTTTCTTGGCTAAGGTAAGATGGGACAGAGGCAAATCCAAGGATTAAGCCCGCAGATGTGGAATACCACAACACCATGTTACTCTTGTGTGGCAATGGGTGAAAACTTGATAAAGTATACACATTTAAAGATTACGGTTCAAATTGAAGACAGTGAGTGAGGAAATACCCGTGGACCTCTACATCCGCCCCCTGCCAAGTATTACAGAACTGAACCCAATTCTGAAACTTTTTTTCTATTTATGAGGAATAAAAACACAGAATATGGTACCTAACTTTATTAGTGTACCTAACATTAGTTAAATACAACAAAGAGTAAAAACATACAAAGAACCAAAGAGAGAGCTTAACGCAAAAAAAGAAACAAAAGAAAAAAAATCCAAGGTCGTTCACTTAGATCTCAGACTACTTTCCTATTCTCGAATTCGACATCCGATTTAAACATCAGGCCTTCCTAATTTGACAAAATATTCCGAATCTGCATTAATTCCAGCAAATTCAAGTCAACGTTCCTAGTAAGCACTAACTAGAAAACAATCGTTTAAGCGAACAATCGAAAGTACCACTTTACTACTACATAACTGAAGATTATTGAGAGAAATAAGGAAAGAGAATTTCACCTAAAATTGAAAAAGGAAACCAAACAGAAATTGTTTCTGAGATTTACCTGAAAGGAACAGAAGAAATTGATTTGCGCCTGAGATCTGAGAAGAAAAAATCTGATAGAGAGAAAAAAAGGGATATCGAAATGGAAAGAGTATGAGCTTAAAGAGGGTATCTCTCTCTTTGATACCGTCTGTAAATTGGGGCTTTTGAATTTCGAGTCCCAACGGCTAGTTCATTGTCTCGTGGGTCCTATGGTTGAATTTATCGTGTTTAAATGAGACTTTTCCTTTTCTATCTCGTCAATATATCGCCGATCTTGCGGTGCAGCGCTCAAGGATTAACGGTTTTGTGACTTTGTCATTGTAAATTAATTTCGTCCCGACAAAAGAGAAAAACTGATTGCTCTAATTTGCTGTGATACCCCTAAATTTAGGGCTAATATCATCTCGGTTCTCTCTTTAGGGAAATATATTTCTTCTATTTCTCCTTTTTTTTTTTCATGAACCTTCCACTTGTATAAATAAATAAAAATAATATTGAAAGGAGAATTAATATATTGAATTATTATGATAAAAAGTAAATTATAAATTCACAATAATATTGTGAGACTTATTGAATGCAAATGAATTGACAATGATAATATAAAGAGTCCTTCAACTTTGCCTAACTAGTAAATACTATCATATAAATGTCTCCTCTGCTTCCTTCTTCTGTACTTTTGTCATAATTAGACAAATTTGAGTGATTTTCTTATTAAGTATCTTATTGACTCCCCTGATATTTCGATTAAGTTGAATGATTCTTTCGTTACAAAAAATAGTATAATGTGAGTTGAATAATCATCTATAAAATCAACTCTAAATAAAGGATAACAAATAGAAGGCCCCTTTGAGATTTGATTAGCCCAGCTGTAAGCCCATTTATTTTTGTTCGGTAAATACGTAGAAAGAAGTAGGAAATGCGTGACTTTTTGGTACCCCAGGAAATTTCTTTTTTAGAATTTTTGTAGATATTTTTTTTCTTTTTTTTGAAAATATTTTGTAGACTTTTATAGTCTTTGTGGAAAATAATACTCTGATTAACCTTATTTTCATCCAATCGTGATGAACGTGAATTTTCTTTATTAATCCGTGTAAAAGTCTTCAATACTAGCAACCCTCCTTCGTTGTCCAAAAATAATTCTCAAGGATGAGATTCCATTAGTCAAAACTGGATTATTTTTACCACTTGGACATTAATTTCAATTGAATAAATCATATATACTTGGCAAAACTTTTCTAGTATCTTACCTACATATTTTCAAGCCCACCTAGTCTCTCTTTGATGAGTTCTCACAAATGCATGCACAAAGCTTACTTCTTTCACTCCATTATCACCATCCTATTTTTCTTGATCACATCCTCACCATCCTATGGCCAAGAAAATGAACAATATACCATTTGTAATAGATCCTACAACTGTGGGAATATTCAAAATATCAGCTTCCCTTTCTGGGGTGGTGATCGGCCTAAAGAATGTGGTCTTCCAGAATTCAAGCTTGAATGTGAAGCCAATCATGATCCCCTTATACACCTGGATGGTCATAATTTCCGCGTACTTGACATCTATGGAGAGGATCAAACCATGAGAATTGCACGAAATGATCTTGAGGAAGACATTTGTCCTGATAGATTCGGTAACACTAGCTTGAATGATGCCCTTTTCCGCTATGGCCCTGACTTGGGGATTCTTATCCTGTTCTATGCTTGTCCTTTCGATATACCTTCAGAATGGAAAAAGTTCACCTTTAGTTGCAATAACACTGGAGACTCCAGTCTTGGTTTCTATCCAGATGAGTCATTTGTATCATTCTGGGGATCAAAGTACCGGAGTTGTGAGAGTAATCTCACGGTTCCTGTGGTGCAAACGGCATTTAAGCGGTTCCAAGAACAAGGAAGTACGAATATATTGGAGCTATTGAAGCAAGGGTTTAATGTGGTTTACAACAAAAGCCTATTATGTATGGCTTGTGAGAAATCAGGGGGATTATGTTGGTCAGAGACAGATTTTGCGGAGCCAAGTTGCCTTTGTCAGGCTCGAACTTATTCTTATAACTGCGGTTATGTACGAGAACAAGGTGTGTTCAATCTCCCTAATCTAACTTATTTTGTTTACCAAAAATTAGTTGAATTTAATTGGCAACCCAGAGTTTTCATACTGAGCTTCTGAAAGCACTATAACTATGTAGTAGAATCACATCAGATGATCAGAACCCTGCTTATGCAAAAATGAGTTCCCCACAAGTGCTGCAAAAGGGGATCATGATTGGCTGCCATCTGCATTAGTCAAAACTGGATTATTTTTTCCACTTGGACATTAATTTCAATTGAATAAAATCATATATACTTGGCAAAACTTTTCTACTACCAACATATTCTCTAGCCCACCTAGTCACTCTTTGATGAGTTCTTGCTTCTTTCACGCCATCATCACCATCCTATTCTTCTTGATCATTTGTTCACCATCCTGTGACCAAGAAAATGAACAGTATACCACTTGCGATAATATTAGACTGTTTTAAAATTAAGGTATTCATACGAATAATTTGTGATAAAATTAGCTCATAAAAATATAATTTATCCAATTCATCAGCACAATTCAATCCATAAAATATTGAAATATACACTCATATACACTTCGGTTCATCTAGTTCACAATATATGAACAAAGTATATAAGTTATATATACTTTAAATAAAATTAAATATACTATACATACCTATACACAACATATGCACTATCGTAACTTTCTCTAAAATTTGAACTGATATATAGCCTAAATTCCCAATTTGAAATTTTATTAAAATATTTTTAAAAAGATACTTTTTTATTTGATATGTTATATATATTCATAATAAAAAGTCCTATTATATACTAAAAATTATAAAAGAATCAACAAAAACATACTAAGAATTGAGCAGATAAATTATGACCGTTTATCCCAACTAATTTCAGCCCAAATAATTTTTAAACGGGTAAATAACTTATCAATTTATTAACTCAATTCATTTTGATGCATCCAAATTCAGCTTACCCCGCTTATTTAAAATCAATTAGGTAACATATTAGCTTGTTACGCTTACTATTCTCTGTTCCTCTCGTTGATGATACACTGCTGTAATCCGCTTTGATTACTCTTATCTCATTCTTCTGTACCTTGAATGCAATTTGCAAATAGGCATGGTCCAGGAAACTCCCTTGTTTCTGTACTGTAAAAAAAGGAGCAGCGTTGCAATTTCCTCCTTTTTTCTTCGTTTGGTTGAAGTAAAGTCTTTTTTATGTCTACACCTTTATTAAGAAATCCAACTCTCAATAGCAAATGACAAAATAGTTCGGTGCCTATCCATGAGACTATAAAGCTTCACAAAATATTATTTCAGCTCCCAAATTCAACATTTCACACTTCATCCTGACAAAAATATATATTTCTTTTCTTCTAATCTGTGGGCTAGCGCGTTCGAATTTTGAGGATCAAACGAGTTTGAGTAATTTGCAAGTTGCAACTTTGAAAGAATATTATTACATTTGAAGCTGCAAAAGAAAGATAGTAGTACTACTACTACTAGTACATGTATATCAATCAGCTTTGCAATTTCTTCAACATCAATTGACCATGTTTCGAAATCAATTAATCTCCTTCTTCTTCTACTACTACTTTTTCGTGTCTGTGTTTTTCTCCTTCGTCAGATCCAGTGCGAATGATTATACTCCTTCCTCTGCATATTGTCCTAAATCTACCTGCAACGGAGTTGAAATTTCATATCCTTTCTGGAGATTTGAGAATTACAATTCCAGCGCTCCTCAGTACTGCGGTTACCCAGGATTTGGGATTAATTGCTCAAAAGATCAACCACATCCTATTATTTACCTTCCAGGCGATGATTTCTACGTTAAAGATATAGATTACAAATCCTATTCTCTCAGTCTAGTGGACATTGATGTTCTCAACGTGCAATGCCCCAGAGCACGTCACAACCTTACATTGGAGAAACTGCCGTTAAATTTTTCCAGTTCCGATTTGAAACTCACCTTTTATTTCAATTGTACGGAACCTCTACGTGATGCTCTTCCCGCAAACTGCTTAAAATCAGGTGAAAACAGTACTTATTTCTACGTTGGGGGAACCGAGCCGGAAGATTTGAAGTGGTTTGGGATTTGCGAGGAGAAAGTGGTGGCCACGGTGACGGAGAGGAGAAGCTTCCAGAACGCTGATTGGATCGGAGGATTTGGTGGGGCCATGGGAGGGGGTTTCGTGCTGGACTGGCGGAGTATGCCGGAGTGCGGTAAGTGTGAGGAGTCAGACGGGAGGTGCGGTTATAACAATTCAACCCAGAACTTTTTGTGCTTTTGCCAAGATGGTACCGTTAAGGTTGATCACTGCAAAGGTACACCCAAAAATTTTGCCGGGTCTTTAAGTTCTTGAAAATTCAAACCACCCTTGTCTATGACCTAATTTCACTAGACATAAATTTAAAAAAAATTTTGGCTCACTCGGCAGAAGTTATATAAGAATTAAGTTATGCGTCATAAGTCTATTCTATGACCTAATTTCGTAGGCATAAGCTCAGAGCTCGGCATAAGTTTTGTAGGAACTAAGTTATATCTTTCAAGACATAATTTTTGGGTTCTGAAACTTAAGTTTTGTCTCTATCTGCATAAATTATGTAGAAACAATGTTATGCCTTTTATGACATAACATATGAGTTCTAAATTGAACTTTTGCCTCTATCAGCATTATTCCTGTCGGAGTTAAACAACATAACTTATATTGTATTATAATATGAAAATATAAATTTATGTCGAGCGAAAGTTATATGTTATTTCGGTGTTAAATATATTTTTTATCACATATTTTTTACTTAAAGTGTTAAAAAGGAAAAAAATTTAAGTACCTTCAAATTTAACAATAAAAATTAAAGATAGACCCAAAAATAGATACATTTGTGTAAATGACCATTAAAGGGCACGTTTGAGATTCAGCTAGCACAGCTGTAAGCCCATTTAATTTTGTTCAGAAAATACCCAGAAAGAAGTAGGAAATGCGAGACTTTCTGATACCCTATGAAATTTCTTTTTTCTGATTGTTTGGAAAAGAAAAATCTTTTTTACGTTTCTGGAAAATATGTCTCGTAGACTTTTTTATATTCTTTTTGAAAAATAATAATCTTTCTGTCTAGTAGTGAAGATTAACCTTATTTTCGTTCAATCGTCTAAGTTGAACGCGATTTTTCTTTAGTTATTAATCAGTGGAAAACTCATTAATAACTTAATAGTAGCAGCCCTCCCTTCGTTGTCCATAAAAAATCTCAAGGATGACATCTCCCATTAGTCAAAACTTGATTATATTTTCCACTTGGACATTAATTTCAACAGAATACATCATATATACTTGGCAAAACTTTTCTAGTACCTTACCTACATAATCTCCAGCCCACCTATAGTCTCTCTTTGATGAGTTCTCACAGATGCGGACTCAAAGCTTGCTTCTTTCAAGCCATCATCACCATCTTAATACCACTTGTAATAGCTCCTACAGCTGTTAGAATATTCTAAATATCAGCTTCCTCTTTTGGGGTGATGATCGACCTCAAGAATGTGGTCTTCCAGGATTCAAGCTCAAATGTGAAGCCGACCATGACCCCCCTATACAGATTAATGATCATATATTCCGCGTACTTGACGTCAATGGAGAAAAGAAAACCATGAGAATTGCACGAAATGATCTTGAAGAAAACTGTTGTCCTGATTGATTTGGTTACACTAGCTTGAATGATGCCCTTTTCCGCTATGGTCCTGACTTTGGGATTCTCATCCTTTTCTATGCTTGTCCTTTCGATATACCTTCATAGTGGAAAAAGTTCACCTTTACCTGCAATAACACTAGAGACTCCAGTCTTGGTTTCTATCAAGACGAGTCATTTATATCATTCTGGGGACCAAAGTACCGGAGTTGTGAGCATAATGTCACGGTTCCTGTGATGCTAAGGGCATTTAGGCGGTTCCAAGACCAAGGACGTACGAAGATATTGGAGTTATCGAAGCAAGGGTTTGATGTGGTTTACAACAAAAGCATATTATGTATGGCTTGTGAGAGGTCAGGGGGATTATGTTGGTCAGAGACATATTTTATGGAGCCAACTTGACCGAACTACTACTTATTACTGTGGTTATGTACCGGAACAAGGTGTGTTCCGTCTGTCTAATCTAACTTAGTTTTGTTTACCAAATATTAGTTGAATTCAATTGGCTGGCCAGAGTTTTCATAGTGAGCTTCTGAGAGCACTATAACTATGTAGCAGAATCACATCAGACGACCAGAACCCTGCTTATACAAAAATGAGTTCCCCACAAGTGCTGCAAAAGGTTTTTTTTTCTGCAGTAAGATAACAGATATTGCCTGAATAACACTGTGGTGCTCGGATAATGAATATAACCCCAAAGCAGAATGTGTCGTTATGATAAGTCTAGCAACTAAAAGTCGAGATCCACGTTTGACTATAATTCCGTTAATGGAGTAAAACAAAACCTTCTTCCTTCATTGATAACAAACAGTAAGGTGATAGCTGTTGATTTGTTATACTAATGAAGATCCTTTCTTATGGTTCTATATCAATTCATCACTTGTTTATCTCTGCATTACAGGCATTAAAAGAGATAGCGGGGTGAAGATAGCTGTAGGTAATTGTCTTTTGACTTTGTTTTGTTCATGTTATTATTGTCCTCCTCTTCTCAAAAATGACCAATATATAGATAATTAGTGGATTCAAACACCCTTTTTCGTCTGGTTAATTACAGGTTTATCTTCTGCTGGGATAGGAACAATATTAACCTGCTACATGATCTACTGGTTTGTATTTAAGAAATCATCTGGTACATGCCTCTTGTTATCAAAGAACAGGAGAGAACATCGGAATATTGAGGCCTTCCTCAGGGAACATGGATCCCTAGCCCCCAAGGCATACAGCTATTCAGACATTAGGAAAATGACAAATTCACTTCAAGAGAAGCTTGGACAAGGGGGTTATGGAGTGGTCTATAAAGGTAACATTAATGGCCGTCCTGTTGCTGTAAAGATTTTAAATTCGACCAAAGGGAATGGAGAAGAATTTATTAATGAAGTTGCAAGCATCAGTAGAACTTCACATGTCAACGTAGTAACTCTGATGGGATTCTGTTTTAATGGCCAAGAAAGAGCTCTTGTTTACGAATTCATGCCCAATGGATCGCTCGATCAACACATCTATGGTGAAGAATCTAAGTTGGGATGGGAAAAGCTGTACAGAATTGCACTTGGGATAGGTCGAGGACTGGAGTATTTGCACCGAGGGTGCAATGCACGAATACTGCATTTCGACATAAAACCTCACAACATCCTCCTTGATGAGGACTTCTGCCCCAAGATATCTGATTTTGGCCTAGCTAAATTATGCCTTCAGAAAGAAAGCATGATATCAATGTTGGAAGCAAGAGGAACCATTGGTTACATTGCTCCTGAAGTATTCAGTAGAAATTTTGGAGGCGTCTCACACAAATCCGATGTTTACAGCTACGGAATGATGGTTCTTGAAATGGTTGGAGGAAGGAGGAACTACAGCGCAGAAAGAAGCCATCGTAGTGAAATATACTTCCCGCGTTGGGCTTATCAACGCCTTGTGACAGATGAAGACTTGAATATACAATGCATCACGACCAACGAAGAAGAAGAAATTGCAAAGAAGATGATATTAGTAGGTTTGTGGTGCATTCAAACTGATCCCTCGCAGAGACCACCAATGAGTAAGGCAATTGAAATGCTGGAAGGTAATTTAGAGGCCATTCAATTCCCACCGAAGCCTTTCATATGCTCTCCCTCACGATCTGAAGGATCGACGATGAACCCTTTGGGGCAGCCAACGAAGCCCTTTATATATTCTTCTTTGAGTTCAACACTTGCTTCTACAGCCTCAGCAAGTGAAGAATGAGATTTGAAATAAGAAATGTTTGGACAAGACTAACAAACAGTCATTGGAGAATGAAACAGAGAAGATGGATATCTAATAAAGCTTGTTAACTGTCTTCTTTCGCCTTTTCTCTTTGGGCATTTCTGATAGTATTTACTAAGTTGTTTTAGCCGTTTGTTAGCAGCATATATAGTTCATGTTAGTGTTTTGGAAAAAAAAATTAGATAGTTAAGAAAACAGAAATAGTGAATATTTTTGGCGTTCTCTTGTTTCAATCATGAAACACATTTAATATTTTAATCACTTAACAATTCCGTGTAAGTGCACAATTGAGTTGTCAAACAAGCCCATACTCCATACTGGTTTTAATTTTTTTTTTCTTTAAAACAAAAAAGAGGTACTTAAAGGATATATATTTGAAAAAGAGTGGTGCATATGTGCGTGCGCCAGCAGTGTTAATAGTGTTATTTAGACAGCAACAGAACTAAAAAAATAAAAAATAAAAAATAAATAAAAATAAAGCAAAAGAAAGAAAAATTTAATGGGAAAACCATACAAGTAAACTACTGGCAAATGCCAAGTTGGATTGGGAAATCTCACCTTTCACGCGGCCATGTGATAAATATAGCTGTAAGAAGGAAATTTTTGATATTATTTGTCCATTATAAAGCGTGAATCTCTTGAGTTGTATTTTTTTTTTGATAAATATAAAAATTTTATAAGTTGTGAAAATTATTAAAATAAATTTAAGTTGTTATATAATCTTATCAAATGAGCAGATTATAATTTATAAACAAGATATCAGAGTATTTTAAAGTGTCACACTGATAAATCTCCATATTCCTTTAATAAATAAATATTTATGATTACAAACTTTCAAAAACACATAATTTTATAAAGATTCATTAATCAATATTAGTAATGATTAATTATTTTTTAATATAATTCTTTCGCATGGTATGAACTATCACTTCACGTCGAGCATGACTTTTTTTTTGTAAAATTTAAAATGATGAATTTTTTTTTACAAATTATAAATTCATAAGACAAATTTTATATTTAAAAAAATAAAATTAAAATTACAATTTAAAATCTCAAATCATACTTTTAAAGAATTTAAAATTTCAAACTACATATCTAAATACTAATTTAAAATGATAACTTCGTATCACATATTCAAATACAAATTTAGACCGTAACAGAATTAGGAAAAAAAACAAAGCAAAGGATAGAAAAATTTAATGGGAAAACGATACAAAGAACCTGGAAAATGCTAAATTGGATTGAGAAAATCTGACATTTCACACGTGTCATGTGATTATAGCTGCAACAAGGAAATTTTTGGTATTGTTCGTCCATTATAAAGTGTCGATGACGAGAAAACACGTAAGGAGACAACAGCAAATAAGCTATTATCTCCGATCCTGTCCATTTTACTTTTCGTAATTGTTGCAAATAATTGTTTTGAATGCGCTTATTTGAATTTAAAATTTATTGAAAATAATATTTTATTTTTTAAAATAAAAATAAAATTTATATATATATTATTTTTATTATACTTTATTTATAAGATTAAATTAAATATATTATTATTATAAATAATTAAATTCTAAAATATTTGTTATTTTAAAAAAAGTAAAATAAAATTAATTATTTTCTTGACATATATCTTACTTTAATAAATATGATAAAAGAATAACTAAGAATAATTTTATTAAGTTACTTTTTAGTTAATATTTTCCTAAGGGTTTATAAGTTCAACCAATAGACATGACTAAGTGAAATAGATTGGAGGAAGTAAAAGCCTTACTATAAGTTCACGGGACCAGTATAACCTCGAGAAATAGCGAGCTTTACCGGTGTGTTTAGTAGAAAGGAAAATGTTTTTCATATCATTTTCTTAAAAAATATTTCACGAAAATAAAGAGGTATTTTTTTTTTATTTTGTATTCGTTATATAAAAAATATTATTTAAAATATTTATATATAATTTAGATAAATACTACGGAATATGAGGATGAGTGTGGGGTCATGGGGATGGAGACTACGGGAAATGAGACGTAGAAGAAGTGTGTTGGATAGTGAAAAAACACAATCAATGTAAAATGTCACTCATGACCCATGAAACTATTTTTCAAATTTTAATTAGAAAAGCCCTTTTTTCTCATTTTTAAAAAATTATTATTTAAAAAATATTAAATTTTTTAATCAATCAAATATAAAAAAAATATTTAAAAATAAAAATACTAAATTGGATTTAGAACATTTCACATTTCACACAGCCATCTGATTATAGTTACAAGTAGGGTGGGGGTGGGGGGTGGGGGGTGGGGGGTGGGGGGGAGTTTCCTCCGCTATAGAGAGCCAATAAAACAGGAAAAGAAATGTGTAGGGGCGGATTTAGGAAGGTTTCAGGAGTGTCGCGTGACACTGTTTCGTCGAAATTTTTTACTAAATATGTATGTATAATTAAAAGATAAAAGAAAACATAGAGAATATATTGTGTAAAATGACACTCCTAGACACAAATAACTGTGTAGCTCAACTGATTATATATTTCAAATTTATAATTGAGGATATGAGTTCTAATCTTTGCCACTAGTGGGAATGTGTAGTGTTGACTCAAATTAGTATCCTATTAGTATAGGACATACTAATGGGATATTTGGCCTATACATTTTATGAGCAAAAACTTTTAAAAAAAATATGAATTTGAGTGATAAAAATTAAAGATCATCTTAAAATAAAAATTAATGACTGGTGACAAAATTAATTCATGAAAATATAATTTGTCCAGCCCGTTTATTTATTAGTTCATCCCAATTCAATTTATGAGATAATTACCATTCTATATCTTCAACCAACTAGTTTACAAAATATGAAAAAAGTGTATAGATTGTATATACTTTATATTAAAAATAAATATAATATACAATATATACATTATCAGTTCGGCCAATTAATTTATCAATATGGCCGAAATATACACAACACATACACTATCTAGTTGGCCGAACAATATATATTTGTAACTTTTTCTAATATTTGAGTTGATATATAGTCTAAATTGATTCATGAGAAATTTTATCGAAATATTTTAAAAAATATATTTGATATATTATATATATCCATAATAAAAAAAAAGTTAGTTCTATTATCTACTAAAAAAATTATAAAAAAAACAACTAAAATTTAGTAAGAATTGAGCAGTTATGACCCACAATTTATCTTATTTCATCCCAACCAATTTCAATCAAAATAACTTTTTTAAATGTGCGAATACCTAATTAATTTATTAATCAATTCATTTTAATCTGTTCAAATTCAATCTAATCCCGCTGTTTTTTTCTAATTGAAATCAAATAGCGTAACATATTAGCTTCTTACTTGCCGGTCTCTGTTTCTCTCTTTGGTGGTACACTGCTGTAATACACTGATTACTCTAATCTCTTCTTCTGTATATATGTTAATTGCAATTTGCAAATAGTCGGGGGTCCACGAAACTCCCTTGTTTGTTTTTGTACTGTAAAAAGAGAAGCTGCGTTGCAATTTCCTTCTTCTTCTTTTTTTCCTCTTTTGGTTGACGTCGTAATTTGACCATCCCATTTTCTTTTTTGGATTCAAAGTCACAAATAATTCATCTCACCTTCTTCCCCAAAATTATTTATGCTTTCCCAATACATAAATAAAAACTGAAGTCTTTGAAAAAAGGAAATTATATTAAAGTCTACACCTTTATTAAGAAATCCAACTCTCAATAGCAAATGACTTTAATAGTTCGGTGCCTATCCATTAGACTATAAAGCTTTACAAAATATTATTTCAGTTCCCAAATTCAACATTTCACACTTCATCCTGACAAAAGTATATATTTCTTTTCTTCTAATTTGTGGGCTAGCGTTCGAATTTTGAGAATCAAACGAGTTTGAGAAATTTGCAAGTTGCAACTTTGAAAGAATATTATTACATTTGAAGCTGCAAAAGAAAGATAGTAGTAGTACTACTACTAGTACATGTATATCAATCAGCTTTGCAATTTCTTCAACATCAATTGACCATGTTTCCAAATCAATTAATCTCCTTCTTCTTCTACTATTACTTTTTCGCGTCTGTGTTTTTCTCCTTCGTCAGATCCAGTGCGAATGATTATACTCCTTCCTCTGCATATTGTCCTAAATCTACCTGCAACGGAGTTGAAATTTCATATCCTTTCTGGAGATTTGAGAATTACAATTCCAGCGCTCCTCAGTACTGTGGTTACCCAGGATTTGGGATTAATTGCTCAAAAGATCGACCACATCCTATTATTTACCTTCCAGGCGATGATTTCTACGTTAAAGATATAGATTATAAATCCTATTCTCTCAGTCTAGTGGACATTGATGTTCTCAACGTGCAATGCCCCAGAGCACGTCACAACCTTACATTGGAGAAACTGCCGTTAAATTTTTCCAGTTCCGATTTGAAACTCACCTTTTATTTCAATTGTACGGAACCTCTACGTGATGCTCTTCCTGCAGAATGCTTAAAATCAGGTGGAAACAGGACTTATTTCTACGTTGGAGGAACCGAGCCGGAAGATTTGAAGTGGTTTGGGATTTGCGAGGAGAAAGTGGTGGCGACGGTGACGGAGAGGAGAAGCTTCCAGAACGATGATTGGATCGGAGGATTTGGTGGGGCCATGGGAGGGGGTTTCGTGCTGGACTGGCGGAGTATGTCGGAGTGCGGCAAGTGTGAGGAATCAGACGGGATGTGCGGTTATAACAATTCAACCCAGAAATTTCTGTGCTTTTGCCAAGATGGTACCGTTAAGGTTGATAACTGTAAAGGTACACCCCAACTTTATCAGTTTATTGTCATCATTCTTAAATTTTCATATTTTTCTACCTAAAATTCTTCATTCTTAGAATTCATCTTAAAATTTTAAATTTTTCTACCTAAAGTTTCTTCATTCTTAATATTCATCTTAAAATTTTAAATTTTTCTACCTAAAGTTTCTTCATTCTTAATATTCAATCTTAAAATTTTTAATTAAAAGTAGGAAATCATATTTACTTTAGTCATCTAAAACTATTATTGGTATTGAATCAATCGTCGTTTTTAAATCAAAACGTGTTCTATAAATCATAAACCTAGAAAGAGAGAAACAACAATCAGAATTCGTCCTGTTCAAGAAGATTAATTTAAAGGTTGGGTTTTATCACTTAATTTTCCCAACTAATGCTATTTAATTTGATAAAAGAAAAAGTCCAATCTTCTGATTCCATAGTTGGCCTACGTGTTTAGTCAATTATCCTATCTTATTCTATACGCCAATGGTATTTAAGTTTTGTCGAGTAGCTGATGCTAGAATTTGACTTTAACATCTCGACATTTCTATTTTCTACCTAATTTTTGAATTTAAAAAGCATCAAACTACAGTTTTCCCTTGCCTAGTTCAGCAACAATTTATTGGACATGAACCCGGTAGGCAGTACACTGCTAATACACAGCAGTTGAAAGGCCTATTCAACATTGGGCTAGCCCATTTGTTTTGGTCTAACAAATAGAAATAGGTAGGGAAATGGGATGAAATTAGATTTTTTTTTTTTGAAATGAAAAAAAATAGTAATATTAGCAACAAGAGTATCTATTTTATCGGACGTTTCAAAACTATTCAAAGTTTAGCCTCGTCTTAATATTGAAAATAAAATTTTACATAAAATATGTCAAGCTAAAATACGGAAAAAAACTCAGCAGAATACTGTGCTACCGTTTGAAATTTTTACGTGCCCAGTATTCTGAGTTCGAAAAAGTTTCTATAGATTGAACCAAAAACATTTATAAAGTTTGAGCAGTCTCCTTCTCAAACTCGAGGACGTCGTCCTGGAGTTTAACTTATATAAGATTGATTTCTTTTTATAGCATGGCTTGTTTGTACTCTATGATATTGTCTTGGAGTTTAATGGTATTAGTTCGAACTCCAAATCTGTTCTTACTTGTAATAGTAGAGATCCGTTATCGAGGAGATTGAAAATATACGACGAGTGAAACTGTTAAAAGTTATGTATTTTATTACATGATATCATGAGCGAAAACATTATTTTAGTCTTGATACCTGAGTTTGAACTTTTTATCAGTTGACATTTTTCTAAAATTTCTAAAGTTTGAATTGCACAATTTAAATTTCAAGAATTTTTCGAAATTCATCATATCAAAACTTTAAACTGTCATTTTCTCGTGGTTTAGCTATGAATATTTTTGCCTTTATAAAGTGATTATCTTTTAATTATATAGTGACTAAATACTAAAAAAGTCCTTTCTTTTTATTTTGTAAACCCTATCAATGACTCGAATGCAGAGATTATTCTTCAAATATCAAACCGGACTACTCTTTTTCTCTATCAAGTTTTTTTTTTTTCTTTTTCAAAAGAGGGATCCATGAAAATTAGGGAAGAAAATCAGAAATGATGAGAACATTTGCGTTGGAACCTTACGCTTTAGTGATGCAGAGCAACTGCAATTCAAGTCGCAATTTCTCTCTTCAGCACGACCCTATGGAATTTATTTTGTAATATACTATATAAAAAAAAGCCTTATTTTATAGAAGAAATTCAGGTTTCTGAGTCTCAGAGTCTAAAAAAACCAACCCCTTTTATTATTATTATTATTATTATTATTATTATTATTATTATTATTATTATTATTATTATTATTATTATTTAGCTCCTTAATATTCTGATTATCAGGGCACTGATAAACAAAAAAGATCCTATATAAACATGGGCAACAGGTGCAGTCAGCTTATGAATATGATGTGATTTTTGGAATTTTATATTCCACGCAAAGATGGAATTCTCAAACACATGTCCTTTTCCTGTTCAAGTGTTCACACAAGTGTTTCCGCCTCTTTTCCTTTTTTAACTTTGTTTTGATGAAATTAGACTCATCATCTAGAGCTGCATTTATAGTCTTGGCGGAAAGTTTCAAGGTTATTGAATGGTAAGCTACCAATAAGATGGGTGTAAAATATTTTTGCCTTCTTATTCATTTGAAATTTCTCCTTCTAGTTGTGAACATGAACCTTATTTTTGTCCAATCGTCTAAGTTGAAAAGTGAATTTTCTATAGTAACCACCGGAAAAGTCTTATAAAAAATGAGCAGCCATTTCTTCTTCTTTTTTTCCATACCAATTCTCAAGTATGACGTCTTTTGTTAGTCAAAACTGGATCACCTTTGACACTTGGACACCTCAATTGAATCATATATGTTATGCCAAACGCTTCTAATTAATACATAGGTTCTCCAGCCAACCTAGTCTATCATTGATGAGTTCTCACAAATGCATGCTCAAAACTTCCCTCTTCCTCTGCTCCACTCCATCATCACCTTCCTATTCTTCCTGATCACTTCCTCACCATCCTATGGCCAAGAAAATGAACAATATACCATTTGTAATAGATCCTACAGCTGTGGGAATATTCAAAATATCAGCTTCCCTTTCTGGGGTGGTGATCGGCCTAAAGAATGTGGTCTTCCAGAATTCAAGCTTGAATGTGAAGCCAATCATGATCCCCTTATACACCTGGATGGTCATAATTTCCGCGTACTTGACATCTATGGAGAGGATCAAACCATGAGAATTGCACGAAATGATCTTGAGGAAGACATTTGTCCTGATAGATTCGGTAACACTAGCTTGAATGATGCCCTTTTCCGCTATGGCCCTGACTTGGGGATTCTTATCCTGTTCTATGCTTGTCCTTTCGATATACCTTCAGAATGGAAAAAGTTCACCTTTAGTTGCAATAACACTGGAGACTCCAGTCTTGGTTTCTATCCAGATGAGTCATTTGTATCATTCTGGGGATCAAAGTACCGGAGTTGTGAGAGTAATCTCACGATTCCTGTGGTGCAAACGGCATTTAAGCGGTTCCAAGAACAAGGAAGTACGAATATATTGGAGCTATTGAAGCAAGGGTTTAATGTGGTTTACAACAAAAGCCTAGTATGTATGACTTGTGAGAAATCAGGGGGATTATGTTGGTCAGAGACAGATTTTGCGGAGCCAACTTGCCTTTGTCGGGACCGAACTTATTCTTATTACTGCGGTTATGTACAAGGTGTGTTCCATCTCTAACTTGCTTTGTTTTCCAAAAATTAGTCGAATCTAACTGGTAGGTCAGAGTCTTCAACTGTCAAATAAGACTGCAAGAGAAGAGAAAAAACCTTATGGGCTGCTATGTGGTCTAATATTTGGACCCGACAGATATCTAACTTAAATTGACCATTCAAAATACCTATGAATTTCTTTCCCACGTTTCGTTGGGAAACTCCAATTCTTTTCACGCCTTCCTAATTTATTCCATTAGTTGTAACATTTGTTGGGGCGTTCTTTATCAAGTTTATGAAGCCCAATAATAAAATATTGTTTCAGATTGCCCAGCACAACCCCTTTTTGATGCTGCCTGTTCTGAGAATTTAGTAGTACTAGACAGCAGCAAGTTTCTTCAGCGCTGAGATAGGTATATCAAAATTTGTGAATGACAAAGATAATGATGCATCTTTAGAAAGAGTAGTTCATTAGTTTAGCAACAGTTTACCAATGCATTCTATTGCAAGGAATGAGAAATTCCCAAGGGATTGGTTTTCAAAAGTTAGCTTAGATATATGATAGGATATAAAAACATCTATGATATGTGATAGAATTTCCAGAAACAAAAGATCTGAAGTGATTATCTCAAGATTCTTTTGCTAGTCCTTTACGCGCATGTGGATGCGATGACTAAATAAAACAACTTTTTCCCTCTCTGTTTCCACGCTACTTATACCAACCTGAGATTTGAATACTTCCCGAATTCCCTTCCCTTTCCAATTTCTTCCTGTCTAATTTGTGATAGAAATCTCTATTTCTTTTTCTGAATCTAGAGTCTTTGACTCTCTTACCGAGTAGGTTGTGAAGGTGATCTTTAGATGTTAGTTAAGACTTGCAAATACTTTCCACCTTTTCGCCTGAATATCATTTGAACCTGGCTTCAGGATTTTCAGAATGTTGTTTTTACAACAGTTATTTTCCTTGTTCCCTTCTATTATCTCGTTTTCTTCTTTTCTCCATTAATATACGAAGGATGGGGTAGTTCATCAAAGATGAGAAATCTGATAAAGCATTTTTGTCCAACTTCGGGAGACTCCACTTAGCCTAGGTCCTTGGACAACATCTTTTCTGTGCCTATGACGGTACCCAACCATTTGAAAGGGAAACATATGTTGCAAATTGCACCAGCAATGCCACTGATCATTGTTTTGCTATTTTTCATACTGAGCTTCTAGAGCACTATAACTATGTAGTAGAATCATGTCGGGGCCCTGTTTATGCGAAATGAATTACCCACTACTTCTGCAAAAGGGAATGAAGCTAATATCGTGATTGCCTGAAATAGCAGAGGTCACTGTGGTGCTTGAATAGCAAATCCAACCCCAAAACAGAACACGTCTTCATGGTAAATTAAGAAACTTAAAGTCCAAATCCACGTTTGACTATATTTCCATAAAAGAATAGAAAATAACTATATTATTCCTGCATAGATAAGAAACAGTAAGTTGATAGCAGTTGTGTTTATGTCTTTATGAAACTACTGGAGATATTTTGTCGTTGTTCCGTATCATTTCATCACTTGTTTATGTCTGCATTACAGGCAAGAAAAGAGATATCACAGTGAAAGTTATCGTAGGTAACTGTCCTTTGACCTTGTTCATCTTATTATGATCCTTATTTTCAACAATGATCAAGAACTTCCTAGTCACACATTTCTCTCTTTCAGGTGTAGCTGCAGCTGTATTCACTTCCGTCGTGGCATGTGTAATTTTCTTTCTCTATCATCGTCGGCAGAAGAAAAGTCATGCTGGTTCGTCTTTGATATCCAGAAGCATCCTTTCCTATCCCTCCTCAAGAAAGGATCCTGAAAAGGCTTCACACTATTTCGGAGTTCACGTCTTCGACTACCAAGAACTGGAAGAAGCCACAAACAGTTTCGATTCCAACAAAGAGTTAGGAGAAGGTGGCTTTGGCACAGTATATAAAGGTAAGAGAAATAATCCTGAAGTGGGCCTTTTTTCACTTCCGACCTGCTACTAATCCTCGGCATTTGATCTGATTTATTAACCATATGGTTGAACATGACATGCTATAGGTAAACTTCGAGACGGGCGCGTTGTTGCTGTAAAACGTTTATATGAGAACAACTACAAGAGGGTTGAGCAATTTCGAAATGAAATTGAAATCCTCGCTCGCTTGCGCCATCGGAATCTAGTTACCCTTTATGGATGCACATCTCGCCATGGCCGTGAGCTTCTTCTTGTGTATGAATATATTCCCAATGGAACTGTTGCTGATCACCTTCATGGAGAATTCTCAAAGCCTGGATCACTTTCATGGAGTACACGAATGAGCATTGCCATAGAAACAGCAAGCGCACTAGCCTTTCTCCATAATTCAGAAGTCATTCACCGAGATGTAAAAACTAACAATATCCTCCTGGACAGTAATTTCTGCGTCAAAGTAGCAGATTTTGGCTTGTCTCGTCTTTTCCCAACTGATGTTACACATGTCTCAACAGCTCCACAGGGTACCCCTGGATATGTTGATCCCCAGTATCACGAGTGCTATCAGCTCACCAGTAAAAGTGATGTTTACAGTTTCGGGGTGGTACTAATCGAGCTTATATCCTCCCTGCCAGCTGTTGATATCTGTAGGCATCGACACGAAATAAATCTATCAAATATGGCAATTAACAAGATTCAGAGCAACACATTACATGAGCTGGTTGATTCAAATCTTGGTTTTGACTCCAATGACAAGGTAAAGTTGATGATCACTGCCGTGGCAGAGTTGGCTTTCCAGTGTCTTCAGAACGACAGGGATTTGAGACCATCCATGCCAGAAGTTTTGGAGGCTCTACTGGGAATTCAGAGTATGGATAAAACAGCAACGGAAATAGGAAAGCCAAGTCCTGGTGATGATGCTGGGTTGTTGAAGAATCACGCGTTACCTCTCTCACCCGATTCAGTTATTGCAAAATGGACTAGCAGTAGCAGGTCAACAACACCTGCTTCCAGTACTGGCTAAGTTTATGCCTTCTGTGATTCTTGAAACACCTGCTCTATTGGTTGCCGAATCCTGAATTTTGTGTCTTTCCTTTGAGTATTATGGACCTTTTTTTATCTTAAGAGGATGTAAATATCTCTCATATGCAGCACTTTAAATTTAACAACGCTAATTCAATTCATTTCTTAAAATTCTTTAGTTAAACTGTGTACTTGGTTAATTGATTTTTTTTGCCATAGTATATTTTCAAGTAAGTTTTACCAAGGTGATTAATCGGATTACGTTTTGTTGTCTGGTGTAGCAGGATATTGCTATTGAATGTATTTGAAACTAAAGCTTAGTTTTAATGAGCAAGACAAAGTATTTTAGAACTCTTCAATTGTGCTTAGTACTCCTCTTTACTTATTTTGTTCAGGTTTCCTACCTCAAGTTAGTTTTCAGCTTGATGGCCCCATCATACATTTTCGTGTGCATTCATTTCACTGACCCAAACTTAATAATATACATCAAAATAAATTGATATTGTTAAACTGATATATAAATTTAACAGGAGACAATCATCCGGTACGGCATAGCCTGTAGTGGTGGCAGGCACCGGTAAAAGAATTACTACCAGTGGTTGCCACCAGTAAACTTAGCTGCACTAGTGTTTACGCTATTGGCATATGATATATGTCTTTTCTACTCACACTCGTCACTTAACCAAGGTAAAATAACATTATCTTTTTCCAATTTAACTTTTAATTGTTCATGTTAAATTGCTTGATTTGGGGTAGAATCTGGGTTTTCTATCTGCCAACTTCAGAACAATTTTGTAAATTTTCAAAAAAAGGATCAATTTTCTTTTACCTGCAATTTTTAAGTCAGTTGTAGAAGGGTGTAAAATAAAGAAGACATAGCTGGATGCATAATCAAAGTAAGCATTTGCATTAATTTGTCCATTCAATTAAAATGAGCGATTGCTCGCTACAATAGACAATCCAAATTTGAATCTTAAAAAGAAAAAGAAACTGAAACATACTTCCACATGCTATTGCCAGACCACACATCTTTTACAAAGGGGTGGCGCAACTTCTACAACAATTTTCAGCCTCCTTATTTGGGAAAAATTTTGTTCCTACACACTATGTACATGAATGTCATCCATAAATGTCATTCCTTCAATGTCTTCTTTTTAGAAGAATTCAGTTAACTTCTATACTTTGACAATGTAAAATTTAACGCAATGGTCCATTAGAAGATCCGCCTGGAAAAGTAACAACCACCATTATTATCAGCAGGCATGTCAAATGTAGTTAGGATTATCAATCCAGTCATTGTATTCAACTAATTGTTCAGATGCATCTGTCAAAAGTGTGTTTCGCTGATAGGATCGTATCATTGGCTGCTGCTGATGATGATGAACATTTGGATACTGATTCACCATTGGTTCTCCTGTTCATATGACAAAATCATTAGATTATGTATTAGTATTTTCTAGTAGTTAATAACCAACACATAGTATTAAAATATAGAAGCAAAGTGTGTTGAATTTTACTATTAGTTCCAAAAACTTGAGCTTTTTGAAAGGAGAACTCTTTATATATTCTTTAGCAAGTACAACTGAGAGCAACTTGTTTTTGTGCATGTTGGGCATATGTAACACTATTAGCCAGTGTTAGGTAAAGCTTAAAGAAACTAATTGAACATAACAAAGAGAAAAAGAGGAACAATATGAAGAAACCACACTAGGGGTATGACCTAATCTACAGTGAAGTGGGTTGAGAATCATATATGAGGTTTCAACTAGGTGACTTTTTCCCATTACCAGGGCAGAGCCAAGATTTTAGTTTATGGGTTTTGAATCACAATTATTTTTACTTACTAGGGTCTAGATAAACACACAACTTTAAAACTGGCTCTGCCATTGACTCGCGCATGCCCTGTCAAATTGATTGAGCTGGCTCGAACAACAGGATTATAAAAGGGAAGTGCATATGAAGAAGTACCTTGAGTTAGTAGTGCTGGCTCATTCACTAGACCATCAACTTCCTCTAAAGAAGTCCAATTAGCGTAGGCCTCCTTCACCAAATTTTGGATATAGGCCTATTAATACAGTTGTGTAATATTAGCAAAATTGTTCAAGTAGGGTAAATCTGCCCATATCTCAAGACTCAAAATTGCTTATAAAATGGATAATACTTTAATTTTTTTACCTTTTGTATTCCTGTTAAGTCACGAGTAGGGTAAATCTGCCCATCAATAATTGCCCTAACAACTTGACAAATTGGACTAAGGATGAGAATGTAATTTGGCCCACGGGCCATGTATAATTTTGAGCCCATCTCGCAGGTTTTTGCATGCTTGTATGTCACTTCCCACATTCTATCTGACATTCCACTACCCAGTATCTGTATAATCACAAACAACTAAGTAACTCATTTCTTCAATCGAAAAAAAAAGAAGCTAAATTGTCATCCATATTTAATTTAGATTTGTTTGTCTTGGTAGAGGCTTACAGTTCTAAGCCGTGGTGTGTCAATAGTGGCCAACTTCAAGAAATCTTGCACAGCGTTGATGCCATTTGAAGACAGCTTTTTGTGAAAAGTTCCATCTTTTCCAATCTTTTCAAGACGCCACACTTCATCTCCTAGTGCTGGTGGGTAATGTTTTTTGTACACTGCATTATGTTAACATGACACAAACTTATTAATTTAGGTCCTTTTGCAATTTATGAAATTCTGATGGTAGAACTGAGAATAATGAGTCCTGGATGTTTGTCAAGTTAGAAAATTAGCTTTTGACTACCCAAAAAAAAAAATTATAATGAAAAAAATGAAATTGCTTACACTCTCCGCGGTGATCTTTAACCATAAAAGATTCAGTAATGGCTTCTGTAATTCGACCAGTGGTTTGATTGTTTCCAATTTGAACCACTTTTGCGCCAATTCTGAATCTCCGGCACCGAATCCAGCTTGAATTGTCAGTAAATTCGATTTCCCCAACGGAAACGACGCCGTCGCGCATCGTGAGATTGAGTTCGCCGGTAAGCAATGGCCTCCTTCCGGTTCTCTCCTTAACGATGTTTTTGTCGAATTCTTCGTGGGACCAATTGGTTTCAGTTTGGCCGGAAGGGAAATCTCCGTCGAGTACGACGATTTCTACTTTGATAGGATACGGTAAGGTCGTCGGAACCATGCCTTCGCCGCTTGTATCCACCAGTAGAATTTGGAGATTCTGGCCGTCGGCGGCGACGATTTTGCTTCCGGTGAATATTGGGGGAGAGAGCTTTTTGTTGAAAACGAGGCGAAGATTTGATGGTTCTAATGCTTTGATTCTTAGCGAAGGAGATCTCGTTATTGAACGGCATGAGTAACGTCTTAGTCCACTTTCCACCTCCTCATGAACCTGCAAATGGTTCATTTGAAAAAATGATTTCTTCTAGCCACACACAATTAACGTGAAAAAAAATAATTAATGTTAATACAAAATTATAAAGTTTAGTAATTATAGGTGAAATTTATTCAAAAAATTAAATCGTACAACTAGGCCATACCACTCGACGGAGCATCGGTTCCAACGCAGAAGAGACGTCGTCTAGGAATTTCACCATCACCACTTCTTTAATGACACTACAAATAATAACAAAAGATGTAAGTCAAATAATCTTGAAATTAAATAGTTATATCGACATGAATTGATTAATATTTGAGAAATCAGAGACGTACGAAGCAAAAGATGGTCTAGTAGATCTCATGCGTTTGTAATTCGGTTGGTTCGGGTCGGGATCGGAGTCATCAAAGAACCGCTTAGCTGCCATTTCTCTATTGATCAGGAGTGAAGTGTGATAAGCTCAAGAAATTTTCAGTATTAACAACTGCTAACAATGGAGCTTTTAGAGCAGATATGATGATGAGGGATGGATAAGTAGGAGGAAGAGCTGGAAGTTATATACTTATATATAAAGGGGTTGAGTATCTAATTAATGGGGGAAAAAATGGTTTAAAAGAATAAACTCATAGGTTATTTGTAAAATTAAGGGTTAAATTGGGTAATTAGAGAAGCTTCGTGGAATGAAGAACGAAACAGCGTGGCAAGAGAGGGTTTATTCCCAACTTCCGAGTGATCTAAGGCTGCCTGATGTAACGACTTTAACGTCAAGGCCCGCTTCAAGTCAACCCCTATATAAATCCACCAAAAAATAAAAATATATGCAAATTCAATAAATACATTACTGATGAGGATATTTGATTATAACCTATGAGTTGATCAAACTAGTTATAAATATTTTTTGATGATTTAATTTAGCGTTTGGTAAATATTAAAAGTGTTTATAAATTAAGGTCAATTAAAAATTGTAAGTTGATCACCCTAATTTATAATTTTATAGCAGTGTCATTGATTTGATCAAATTTTTTATAATTTTATTTATAATATTTTTTATAATCTCATAAATACTCTTCTTAAAACATAAATATTGATTATCTATCTATTTTGTTTCCGTCATCCATCCTTCTACTAACTTTATATTTTTATAAATAACTTTAAGAATAATTTGGTCATTTAAACAAATATATACATTAAAAAAAATTATCAAATACATTAATTGCTTATTATCAATTTCCATACTTCCATTCAAACAAATAATAATTATTTATCAACATTTAAATTTTTTTTTAACATTTAAGACTTATCAACTATTTTTAATAATTTAATTCAAACAAACTCGACATATCTTCTAGATACACTCAGAATCATTTAATCACGCTTATTCAATTGTAATATATCACTTTTATGATAGTAGTTTAATGTAATTTAGCTAAATATTGGAAATAAGTATTTACTACAAGAAGAAAGGGGAGTTGAAATTCATATAGCAAAAGTTCATGTATATCTATGGATGTTAATTCCGTTTATAATTTCTCCAAAACCCAAAAAAAGAAAAAAAGTGTAGATCGTGACAAAAGAACTACTCGTTAATTAGTCTTAGTACTTATTAAATAACGATACATACGATACAATAGTTATCATAGGTTTTAAAATTTGTTTATAAGGTAGGCAAAGATACATCTACGCTTTTTTTATTTTAAGATATTATTTAATTTGTTATAAAATTTATGAAATAAAAAATTTTGAAACTTATGGTCGACATATTTGTGTGATTTTGATTCATTTTATTAAGAGCAATAGAGAAATTTTAAAATTAAGTTATTTTTAATTATAGAAGGATGACATTTTGAGAAGTAATACTATTAGTAGTCTAACTAACTCTCCCCCGAAATTTTTTATTATGTGTGATTACACATGATTAACATCAATTATGTGAGTCTTTTTTTTATCGCACAAATAAGTGAATTCAAATTTTACTTTTTTTAAATTTAGTTTTTTGAGACTTAAAAAGAAAGGCTTAACACAATTATTATCATTTATGTGAGTCAAAAAATAAAAATAATTCCTCCCACAACACACAACACACACAAAAGAAAGTTGACAACAAGAATGGGACAAGAGAAGCACAAAAAAAGCCACACATCCACACAAAACGAACTTCCCAACCCCACACTGCAGATTTTGATAATTGAATATATTTGACTATGTGTTTAACCAATAAAAACAAAAAAGAAAGATATATTTTAATTTGAATATATGTCTTGGCTAGCTATTTAAATAGTAGAGACAGAGACTTTTTGACTAAATATTAAATTTATAATAAAAGGACGTTACTTACATAGACTTGGAAAAAAGAGAAATAGGATTATATGAACCGCGTATGGACGTGTAATTTTACGTTTAGGGGTCATTTGATTCAATAAATTATGTTGGAATCAGTTATTTTGATATTATTTTATATTAATTATAATATATTATATTAAAAATAATTTGTGTTGCATAATTTTTAAAAATAATTTATTTGTTTATAAATATATTACTCACCTCTGATAAATATAATTTATTCTGATATTATTTGTAATTATAGAATAACTTATTTTAAGATTAATAATCAAACATAAAATATGAATTCAAGATACGAAATATTTATTTCAGAACTATTTTTATTTATCGAATTTTTTGAAGGAATCTCTTTGTGGTGCTGCTTTTGTGTTGTACGCGGTGATCCCTTGCAAATTTGCTCATTATTTGAAATAAATTTCATTCTTTTCTGTTATATTATTGTGTTTTCATACGGGAAATGATCTCATATAGCTATTTATAAGAATAAATCCGCCAATAAACATGTTTGAATAAATCTAAATTTTAAAATCTACATATTTAATAATTTTCGCAAGTTCGATATTAGAGAAAATTAATTGAATTATTATCCATGTTACTTAACGTTTATGTTATATTTCCAACTAAATTAAAATGATATATAAATAATAATACTATCTTGCTGCTCGAGAAAGTTGATTATACTATATGTATGTACTAGTCTTGTCATACTAATTACTTTTTCAAACGTTATATAAAATATAAATAGCTAAGGGCCCCTCCAATCACAATCTTTTGCGCCTTTGGTCCCTTAATTAAAGATATGGTTATATTTGTCCCAAATTTGATTTTGTTAGCAAATTAAGTTACAAAGCCTTTTTCCATCATTAAGAAAAGGTATCATACTTGTAATTTTCTTGAATTACATGAATTTAATTAATAAATTTGGCTTAAGAAAACCATTTAAAACCAGCATAATACACTCCTATATACCCTTTATCCTCTCTTTTTTTCTTGGTTCTTTGAAGTTTTAATTGATAAAATGAGTTATACTTGTTATAACACTATTTGGTAAAAATTACTCACTTCAGTATAAAAGCGAACTGCTCAAAAGACTTATAATAATTTAAGATTGATTTGAATTCCAAAAGTAATAGAAATTGAAATAAATGATCCATATCAAGGCGAGAGGTGTAAGAAAGGTTAATTGAATTTTCTTTGCTGAAGAATTACACCATGTAAATAAGAAAAAAGAATTTCTTTTTGGACTATATATATATATATATATTGACTTTGACACTGATTCATAGTTACAATTTAATATGAACTAGTTGGAATAATAAGATAAGTCGTAACAATTTTCTTAACTTGAGGGTATGTATTAATTGTAGAGATAAATATGATATTTATATATATATATATCGTCTAGTTTTAGATACAAACACCCTAATTTATAGTTTGTTTTGTCAAGCTTTTCAGATCAGCTTATTTTGAGAAGTACCTTTTTCAAAAGTACTTATCAAAAAAGTACTTTTTGTGAGAAGCAGTTTGTGTTTGACCAATAAATGTAAAAAACACTTTTGAACAACAATTAATGTTTGGTCAAACTTTTGAAAAGTACTTCTAAGTGTATTTTTCACAAAAGTATTTTTCAAATAAGTGCTTTCGGGGAGAAGCTACTTTTTTTAGCTTTTGAAAAACAACATCTGTTACTCCCTAAAATCATTTATTTTCTCCCAAAAACTTGACCAAACACTTTATATTTTTAAAAGAAATATTTAAAAAAAATAGACACTTTTAGCCTCCCAGAAGTTTTTTGACCAGCCTGACTATCAACGTAAGAGACAAATTATTTGTTTATATGTGAAATGGAGCTAAACTAATGATTGTGAATCACTTGAAGAGTTCCCGACCATGATTGTGAATAATTACATGTAATACTACTTCCTAATTTTATTATCAATCAATTAAAGATAATTCCACTAGGATCTAGCATGTGGGACCTAGGTGCGTGCTTAAAAAATTCCCAACATGGCAACATATATGTATTGTCTTTATAATTATAATAATAAAGAATAAAGAAAAACAAAAGGAAATAATAAAAATTAATGATCCCTTTTTTCTATGCTAATTGTGAGTTTCACAATCCACACCTTTTGGACGTTGGTGCGCTTTGGATCCAACAAACTCAGTTGTGATTTGTTGTTTCGTGGGCGATGTGTATCTCTCAGTTGAAGTTAAATGTTTATTTGACTTTAGTAAGTTTAGCATAAATTTTACATTTGAGTTTAAATAATCATCTAAAATCTAATAATTAAATAAAAAAAATTAAAGTTCAGCCATAATTTTTAAAAGGAAAAAAAGTTAAAAATACTCTTTATTTCTATTTATCAGCTAACTTTACATCTAGTTATACTATAGAGCCAAATATACTCTCGTCGTTAAGAAACTTAACAAAAATACCTTTATTTTTAACGGTTTTCCAACTTGAAAACTAAAAAGCAACATGACATGATATAAATTGAAATGAAAAATAAATAAATAAATCTGGCGCTGAGGTGACATGCCACGTAACATTCACCTCACCCAGATATCATGCCATATGGCTTTTTAATTGTCACGGGGGAAAATCATTAAAACTAAAGATGTTTTTATTAGGTTTCTTAACGGCGTGATATATTTGGCCCTGTTATATAACTAGGAGTAAAATTAGCTAATAAATAAAAGTAGAAAATATTTTTGACCTTTTCCCTTTTTAAAATTCCAAATCCATCTTCTCTCCCTTTTCCACCTTCTCTCCGGAGAAAAAAAGAGTGTCCCATTTATGTGTAACTTCGCCGAATTGCCTGTTATTGAAATCATGTAAATTCTTGGCTTTTCATCTCTTCAATTTTATATAAGCAAGAAGAAAATCATATGTATTTAAATAAAATTTAATTTTTAAAAAAAAAAAAAACATTGCCAGGAAAGAAAACAGTCATTTCCAAGAAATAACAGAAATCATTCTGAAAGTGTTAATAAACAGAGAGAATTAAATGACATTTGAATTTATTGTCTTCTGATTAAAGGGGAAATATCATGTAGATGTCGATGTAGATACTTTTTTCGCCAAAATACTGTAGCTGAGTTGATTTGTTGCAATTTGCAAGGAGCCGATGTGTCTCTGTCTGGACGGCAAACACATGAAATTTAATTATGGAGATCAAAAAGTCATTTTCCTTTGAGATTTTTCAAAATAATTAGTGATATTTTTAATTTGTACATATTCTTCAATAAAATTATTCATATTTAGAAGCTAAAATATATTTTTAGCTAGTTATCCTCAATAAATACCTTGAAAAGAATGTAACTTTTTAATATTTTTTTGATTATTTAAAACTCTCTCATTTAAATAACAGTAAAACTGAAAAAACATCACTAATATCTAATTGAATATGTTAAACACTGCTTATCTTGAAACAAAATTAAAAGGCCAAAATATCACTTATTTTGAAACGGAGAGTACTTTTTTTTGTTGACCGACCATATTAAAGTCTCGTTACTAGGGCAGTTCATAATTTGGTTTAGAAGAAATTTAAATCAAAAATTAAATTAAATTGATCAAAAAAATTAATAGTTTGGGTTTAGATTTGAGTTTGATTTGATTTGGTTTTACATTTTAAATAATCGAAAATATTTTATTTAATTTGGTTTACTAAAAACAAAATCAAAGAAATAATTTAATCGAACCAACAAATTATATAACATAATTTTTATCTATATATATACAATATGTTAATCTTTTTAAATAATTTTTAGTACTTTAATTATCTTTTCATTAAAATTTGCATTATCTATGATAGAGTAATGAAGTTTACATCTTAAATCTATCTCTTTAAAGAAAATCATTGAATTCAAACTTGTTTATACAACTAAACGACCATGAGATTTACCTTTTAAAATTTATATTTCTTATAAACTTTATTCACTCTATTAAAGCTTATAGATCTTAAATCATTTGCTTGATAATTCAAGAAAATTATAGATCTCATAACAAAAGAATAATAACATATTATAAGTTGAAAAAAATTGGAAAAGTCTATCCTAATCACAGGAAAATAAATAAATAAAAGAGCGAAATATCATCATGTTTCTTAAAAATTGAAAAATCAAACTAAACAGACAACAATCAAATCGATGAATATGCATTATATTTAATTGATTTGATTTTAATAATTAAAAAAATAATTAATTTAATTTGATTTTGTTTATAACTAAAAACCGATCTATGAACACCCTACTCATAACTATGCATATATAATATTGTCGTTTTCTTCTAGTTCTTTTTCTTGGTTAGACATGACTTAATATATATGTAAATTACTATGAATATGATTTTTGGTAGGAAGATTTAAAGGTCGAGAATTAGGATATAATATTAGTAGGTAGTTAAACGTTATCTAATTTACTTATCAATATTATTTTTATAACTATCTATTATCTCATTTTTTGTTTTTATCATCTCGCTGACTTCGGTCTTTATATTATTTATTCTTTTTTTTATTATTTTTAAAAAATAATTGACTATCGAAAACAACCTCTCTACCCTCTTAAGATAAAAACAAAATTGCATATACATCATCTTCACCGAACCTCACTGATGAGATGCACTAGATATGATTTTCCCATTTACACCCGTTTGGAGATTAAACAATTTTTTTTATTTTTTTATTTTGAGTTTGTTTTTCAAAAACCTTATTAGTTATATATTGTGTCGATTTTTCACTTCAATCTTTGAAAAAAGAAAATCCTTCACAATACTTCAATGATTTAAAGTGAAATTGTCTAAATAAATTTCAACTTTTAAATACTATATTTTAAAAATACCATTCAATTAATGTCCAAAGCACATACCCTAGGATAATAATAGTTGATAAGATCGAGTGGTAATTTGATGGAGATGGGAATCCAATTAGTATCATTGTAAAGTAGAGGCAAAGGACTGATAGGGAAAATTTTGAGGAAAAATATAAAAAAGAGAACATAAAATTGACTGTGACTAATATATGTTGCGGACTATTACGTTTAATGGCGAATTCATATGTATTCAAGAGTACCAATTCATACTCTTTTGTCGAAAATTTAAATTTTATATTTTGTAATTAAGAAAAAAATATCATATATATATTTCTCGACTTCTTTTATCGATTTATTTCTTTATATTTTGATACATTAAATTATTAACTTCACCATTAATTATTATAATTTCTCTTTATATAATCCAAGTCACTTAATTGTGATTTTATTTTCCACGCTAGACTTGAATAAGAAATACTTATTGACTTTTTCAAATTCAAGCCGATGGACAAGTATAAAACACATCGCTTTGGGGCCTAAGGCAGATTGTTACTCGGTTTCGTCCAAGTTTACACGAAAACAACAAGTTGCTAACAAAAAATTATATTAATCTTTAATAATTTGACGGCGAATGAAATTATTTAACCTATTTGTACCCGTCTAGAATATCAGGAATTATGTCCAGGGTTGCCGGAAAATGAAAAATTGTTTCAAAAAAATATATTTAGTAAATCAGTGGTTAGGAGATTCAATAATACAATACACATAGTGTAATTTCACAAGTGTCTCTATGCAGCCTTGCTCCTATCTTGTCACGAAGGTAAAAAAGTTGTTTTTGATAGATACTTGACTCAAATAAAGCATATCATCATCAAAATATTTAAAAGGAATACAATAGTCATGTTAAAAATGAACTAGAAGAAAACAGTAGCAACAATAAATTATACGATAACCGAAGTAAAGGAAACAACAACAACAACAACATACCTAGTGTAAAATCCCACACAAAGTGGGGTTTGAAAAGGGTGAGGTAGAGAAGATGTTTCCGATAGATCCCCGACTCAAGAAAAATAATATAAAATCAAAAAATAAAATAATAAAAAAGTAATAATAATAACAACAATACCGACCTAAGAAAATTCAAAATATATCGAAAACACTCAAAGAAGTCAAGAGAATATACCATCATTTTATATACAACAACAACAACAACTATAACAACTCAGTGTAATCCTACCAAGTGGGGTCTGAGGAGGTTAGAATGTGTAGACATTACCACTACCTCAGAGGTAGGAAAGTTGTTTTCGGTAGATCCTCAACTTTAAGAAAGACAGACCCAACAGCATAACAGTAGCATTATATCATATACAAATAAAAAATAATTTAATACGATAAACACATGCTTAGTTTATTAATACAAGCTTCAAACATTTTTTCATATATGTATTTTTAAATTTCGTGTCCATCCCAATAAAAGATAGAAGTATATCGTATACACAAAAAAGAAAATAAAAAAATGGAAAGAGGTAGTTTGGTTCTTGATAATACGTTAGGTCTGGTCTCTTGAACAATTACAAAGAAGCTACCAAACAAAGACTTAGAAATTTCAAAAACTCGCAGCTCTTTTTCCTCTTTTTATTATTAGTAGGAAAAACAACGTACCGTTTTAGTCCTTTAGTTATATATTCTCTTGTTTTGGTCTTATCTTTTTATATTATTTGCATAAGTACAATTTAAACTTTAACTAATTAGTACACAAGTCTTAACCTACTCCTAATAAAATATCTCATCTTCTATTTGTAGCGCAGTGTACATAGTAATAAAATTTTAAGAAACATGTCTCAAGTAGTAGTCCACTTCTTTAGTGACAAGTCACAACATAATAATTAAAAACTATTTTCTAGTTTTTGCTTACTTGTAGTTGTCCCCATTAAACATTAAATAACATATTCAGTTGTTAAACCAATAAATAAAAATGAATACGACGTATTGTCAGAAACTAGAAATAATTTAACAAAATGTCAAAACATAAAAAAAAAAACTTTAAAAAAAAATTAGTAATAATATATAAAAAGATTACAAATATCCATTCAGCCGAATTTCATGATTTTAGGAGCAAACCTCAAAAAGGTCCTCATTAGTTATATATTATGTCAAATTTTCACTTCCCTCTGCAGTACTTTCAACAATTCCAAGTAAAACACATGTTCAAATATAATTTTTATTTTTAAAATTATTTTTTTATATTAATTTTAAATATATTTTCTTAAAAAATATAACTCAGTTAATATCGAAATATCTATGCAATATAGTTGTCCATAATACTAATAACAACTTGATGGAGATGGGAATCGAATTAGGATCATTAAGTACAGGCAACGGAATGATTAAAACATTTTCAGGAAAAATATAACCTTTTTTTAAATCTCAATTTATATGAGATATATATATTTTTTAATTAGTTTCAAATTGATGACATATTTTTATTTAACAAATATCTAATGATATATTAATAATATTTTAACATTGTTAATTAGGTCCTAAATTATTTGGTAAAACATTTATAAAAGTGTACTTTTTTATTCAAAAATTTATTTCTTTTAAGAATAATTTCGAAACATGACCAATTCTTTCATATTTTTTAAACTTTATAACAGATCAAACTATATTATATAAATTAAAAAATAGTATGATATAAAAATCATAAATCCGATAGGGACTAATATGTTTTGGACTGTTATATAATATAGTCAGTCATAATACAGCCGAGTCACCTAATTGTGATTTCATTTTCACAGTAGACTTGAATAAGAAACACATCAATTTTTATTTCAAATTCAACTAAATCCCGACGAGTATAACACATAGCTTTTGGGCACCTAACGCAGAGATTTCGTCCAAGTTTACAACAAAACAAACCAGTGCTACCGGCCACACAAAATTACAACCATTATATGAGATAATTCAACGCCGAAAAAATTTCGCCCTACATATCTACAATCATGTCTAAGGATTATTGCCGGAAAACTGTTTAAATAAAATATATTTGATAAATTAGTGACGGATTCAAAAATTTTCTTTGAGAGATTTAAAATAGAAAAAATTACATAAATAGCATTATCCTTAAAATTAATTACAGAAAATAGTGATATTTTACTAAAATTGCATAAAATAATAATTTTTTTTACTTTTTTGATACCGTTTTCTATAAGGATTAGACTTGTATCAGAGTATCAAACCCTTAAAACTCTCCTTAATTGTCATATGTTATACCAAAATAGACTCTGCGTAATCAATATCATTAAATTCAAACCCTTAATTTCCTCCTATGACTCTATTTAATATCTAATTAACTAAACTTGCATATTTAATGGGAGACAACCTCTCTTCATTTTGATCTCGATTTTTTTACCATATTTAGAAAAATTAAAACAATTAATTCATATCCGCAAAAATTTCAAAAAATCGCTGATTTTGTAGGGAATTACTTTTTGATAAATCTCGATACTGATACATATATCGAAACTTAACTACCTACATTCAGAAATTGATACATGTATTAAAAACTCATCCATCCAATAAATGAAAGTTATATGTTTCACTGAAAATATTGATAAAATAAATACACAATTAAATCGTCTATAATCTGTAAAATTCTATAACATTATATGTTATATAAAAATTAATACAGTTGTCATATATTGATAAACATGAGGATAATTTCCCAATTTATAATTTATTTAAGATACTGATACATGGGCAACAAAGGAATAATGGACAAAGATTCCCTAAAGTGATACACAAAGTAAATATGGGTAATTTACATTTATGTATCACTAGAAAATATTGATACATACTAATATCAATTGGTACAAATGTATTGACACCCACAAAACAATACATTTGTGCATTACAATTCTGGAATTATTAAAAATTCGATACTGATACATATATCAAAAACTTACTACCTAAATAAAAGTTATGTGTTTCACTGAAAAATTAAAAAAGATGATACTAATACATGTATCCAAAAACACTCTTCTTGAAAAAAAAACTCTTTCTTTCTCCTCCACTATTTATCTTCTGTTGTTATTTCACAAATTGATTCCAAGAACAGAAAGAAGAAACCCCATTAATTTCTCATTTTTTTTTTGAGAACTTTTGCAATTTTTTTTGAGAGTGTGCAGTGAAATCGAAGGAAAAATAGCAGTTCAAGGGTTTAATTCAGCGGTTTTGACTTTTTTGAGTTTTCAATCTTCTCAAAAAGTCGAAATGGAGAAGAACTATTTTAAAATTTTGCTTTGATTTCTTCGGCATGGTGACCTTCGCCAGATACCTAGGTTTATCTTCATCGTTTACAGCATTGCTGGTGGAACCCTACTCCGCCCTTGGATTAGTCTTTTAAAAGATGACTCATCCACTATTTTTAAGCAAGATTATACCTTGATAAAAATTCTAAAAATTTAAGATATTAGAAAAGATGTATGAAGTAAGATAAGTGAAATACACAACAAAAAGGGTAAAAACTTACACAAGAATCACCGAATAACACAGGATCTTGAGAGAGAAAAACGGATGAAAATCGTGAGAGAGAAAATTGGAGGAAATATTGGAAGAGTTCTGAAGATGGAAAAACGGTGTTTTAAATGAAGCAAAATATGGGTATTGCGATTGGAGAGAGAAGAAAAAAAAGTTAATACATGATAACCACATGGTAAAAGCTATTTGTGTAATTATGTTGATATGTTTTGTAATTTTCTAACAGTATAGTTATATATTGTGAATATGTAGTAAGATTCGGTTAATTATGTAATTTTTGAATACTCAAAAAAAATTGAGGAGACTAGTTTCAACATCACAAAATATGAATAAAAATCACTTTTGATATTATATACACGATGTAATTTTTGAACGACTTGCACCCCTCTAGTTATGCTGTTTTAATGAGTTTTTCTTTCATTATTTGATTTAACCCTTCAAAATTTTCATGTTTGTCTCGTTGAAATTTCTATTTTTCTTTTAGGGTTAACTATGACATCCTTGTATTAGGATTCAATTATAGATAAATTTTCAATATCTTAAAATTAAATATTTACACCCCCATACTACAAAATATCCTATAATTACAACTCCGGTGATGCATATTCATACCTAAATATATTTAAAATAATTATTAAAATATAAACTAAAATCATAAATAAACTTTTTTTCAAAATTACTTTTATAAAATTTTAAACAACGAAAAAAAATTAACAAAAAATTTTACTCATGCCTTTGATTAAAAAAATAATAAATATTTTTTGAAACATTTATCATTTGAAGATCATAAACAGAAAAATGAACACAAATTCTTTAATAACACATACAAACTATATAACTTTTTTATATTTTAAATTGTAATTTTATTAATTATAATTTTTATTATATAGAGATTTCATTGTTTTTCTTTTAATTTTTTATTTATACTTCTGCTTCAAAGTTATATTAAATATACATATTTAGATTAAGTTTTAATTTGTAGGATTTTCATTATATAAAAATATTTTTTAAAAAAAAAATTTGAAAAGAGATGACACATGTAGGGGCTGCTAGTCAGGATTTATATAATATGGAGGGCGTAAATATTTGATTTTAAAATATAAAGAGTTTATCCATAAGTGAGTCATAGTATAGTATAAGAGTGTTTAGTATAATTAATTTTTTTTATTATTATAAAATTTTATATAATTAAATACACACACAAACTAGTAATAGTGATTAATACACAATTAAGTTAATAGGTTCAACCGACCACAATCATTATTAAAAAAATATTATTTTTTCATTGATTTTTCATTGAAAAATGTTAAGTGATTTTTTCCACTGATAATCAGTGGGAAAGAAAAAAAATTATAGTGTTTTCACATGAAAAAAATCATGGAATTTAGTGAGAAGTTGTTTCCCACTATTTCAGTTGGAAACTATTTCCTCTATGTATTTTTCTAGTGAACAAGTTCGGTAGGAAATGACCGAAAAATCATATCTTATAATACAACTTTTTCATTAGTTTGTAGTAAAAAGAATCTCTATTTCTAACAGTAAACGCCCTCAATACAAATTATAGCTAATATATAATAAAAATTAAAATAAATAAAAAACAACTTTATTTAAAAAGATAAGAATTAAATTTAACTTATAATTCTGAAAGTTTAACGGGTTCAATGATAAATTGGTTGAATAGGTCAAACTTATTTTAAATCCACCTTGTTGTAACAGTGCACCCATCTTCTCGAAAATTTAAATCCATCTTTAAATTTAACTTTTAAATTATTTGAATGAGTACGTTTGAACTTTAACTAATAAAGTGCGTAATTTTGATCCTTTAAGCTAAAAATACTAGTTTTTTACCTTTTTTTTTTTGGATTGTAAAATGAAATCGTTCAAATGTATTAATAAGGAAGTCGTTAAAATGCAATCCAATTCCTTAGTCACAGTGTAATCAAATACTCCCTTTATTTTAATTCTTTTTTTTTTCTGGTTCATTTAAAAAAAATAAAAATAAATATATATATATATATATATATAACTCTTTAATTTTAATTTTTCATATGACATGTTTAAAATCACAAACTTAAAGAAAAATTTGATGCATTCATCGTATCTTTAGTTTAAGATCATAAAATTCAAACATTTTCGTTATTTTCTTAAACTCTGTGTCAAATCAACCAAACGAACAAATTAAAACGGAATAGAATACTATTTCTAGTTTTTGTTTACAACACCATTAACAACAAATAACCTATTTAGTTGCAACACAAATAAACGGAAATGAACATGACGTATTGTCAGTCCTGTTGAACCCAGGGCAGGAACTACAAATTATCCAAAATAGTCACACACAAAAAAAAAGAGTCTCAAGAAATGGTAATAATATACAAACAAAAAAAAAAAAAATACAAAAATCAATTCAGCCGAAATCCATGAGTTTAGGAGCAAACCTCAAAAGCCTAGCTAAAGTGCCAGGCAAAAACTTCCTAGCAAACAAGTAACACACGTTATTGGGCTCCCCATTATACTCACATTTGGTCCCATTTCTCATCTGATTCAGCAGATCTTCTGTCACATCGGGCCGAATAAACTTTGTTGGATGAGCGCCACCTTTGGCCCAGTCAACCCAAGTCAATGTTCTATTTTCATTTTTCCACCAATACCTCATAGTCACAAATGTTGGCAAATAATGCTCGTCCGAGTAACACGCGGGCTTGCAATATCTCTTGAACAAGAGAAAATATTTTTGATCGGAGATTATATCGATGGCGATCTCGCGATCGACCTCGAACCACTGGGACCCCTTTCGCCATTGGCCAAGGGTGATCCATGGTGTCATTTTCTTGTTGTAACGGCCTCGTCCTACGGGGCTCAATAGGTCGTAAGACTCCACGAATGTCTTCGCGGAGTTCATGATGTAGTTGTAGATGGTGGTGAAGTTGTATAGAGGAATGCATGACTCCGAAAGGAGCACGAAACGCTCGTTCGACAAGTCCAATAACGCGTTCGCTAGTAATCGTCGCTCTGCTTCCACCATGTTAAAGTTTCCCCATTCTACTTTCTGCGTAAACAGTAGAAAAACAATGTCAAAATGTTCGTGTTTCTCATCTTATATCTTCCAACTATATGAAAAAAGTAGTCCTGCAATTATAGAAATGGGCAGTAGGGGTGTGGCTAAAGTCAAATTCTATTGGACTCGAACTTCACTAAAAGCCCAGATTGTTATCCTAATAGAGCGTTTTATTGGGCTGAGTCCAATATGGGCTCTGCTTCGAACTTAAAGAAACTTGAAGAATTAACTTAATAACTATTCATTGGACCGTTTAAATTAAATGTATATCGACAAGGAAAAATAAACTATAAATTCGATCAATTATTTACATATAGTTTCCAAATTTTTTTGTGGAGTACTCGTACATGTTCTTTCATTGTTTACGTGCGAACGAGAAAGATGTCAAGGCACAGAAGAAAGGAATTTGGTAAAGTGTGGCAACATATATAGTAGAAGGGAAAAAATGTTTTTTCCCCCTAGTTGGCAAAAGGAGTACAATAAAAGAAATCTACAACAAAAAGTGCTTAGCAAAATCTTGTCTAGAAAGGCAGTATTGATGCTTATTTCCTTCAAAATAATTTCTGAATTTCATAGCCGACTATCTTGAAAATTTATTCACTAGTGGCTAGCCTTAAACTAACTTTCATTTTCAGTTGTTACAATTAAATATTTATCATTGTATCAAAAACTATAACGTATGCAAAGACAAATTCAGGATTTAAAATATTTATAGATATTTAGTGAATTTTTTAATACATCCTATATAGTATCTGAGCAAAAATAACTAGTTTTGTGTGAACCCGTACAGATTATTACTAACAATAAGAGCACAACTTTATTTCTTAACTAAATTTATCTAACACGTACTATGACTCCGACCTGTGTCATTACCGGCCTCTCAATAAACAGGATTAATATTGTCATTAATAAACACAAGACAAGTGTCGTAAACTAGTCGGATAGATTAATACTGTCATTAATAACACAAGACAAGTGTCGTAAAATAGTCGGATCTTACAATATTCTAGCCAAAAGAGGAACAGGATTGTCGGTAATTAATGCTAAAAGACGCGTATTTAAATCACAAGACAAACAGTCCAAGTCAACTATATATTCATCAAAATCTGGTGCTACTATTATGCATGAATCAAAGAATTAAAAAAGTCTAAATTTGGAAACGACTTCAGTTCAACGTCTCTCTGCTTACGCGCTGTCTAGTAAAACACGGACCACTTCATACGGCACACACATTTTCTTTTACCTCCTCAACCTCAACTCTCATACTATTTATTTATTTTTCCATTATATATGAACTTGTAGAGCTCTATGTGATCATGAAAACAAACAAAACATTACGTTTTGTAATTATTTAAAAATGATTTTCATATTGCATGAATCGAATAGAAGATAAAGATTAAATTATATATACCGATAGTAGATACAAAAGTGTTGTTTAACGGAAGGCTAATTATATCATAAATTTTTTTTTATCACATTTTAATTAATACCATGTATATGTACTAGTGATTTTCTCATCTATACAATTCTAGGCAGACAGAATTATCCAAAATTTATATTGATGGGAGATAGTAAAATTAATTGAGGAACGCACAATTTGACCGGATCAAAATATTTATAGTTGCTTAAACTCAACGAAATTAATTGAAGTAGAGCACAATTTGACCTGAACATCACAGTTATTAAAACACTTATAGTTGCCTAAACTCAATGATTAATTGAGTTTGGGAAAATGAAAGACGTTGAGTCCTTAAGATGGGAAATCCACATCCGTAAAAATGCTAGGTATACCAGTAAACCAGTCTTATACCGTAATAATTGTGTTGCAAAGGGGAGTCGGTCGACCTAGACTCAAAGCAGACAATAAATAGATTGGACTATATATTTTAATCATTACGAAATGTAAATTAACTAAAAGTGATGGTAAAAACTTACCTTACTTGGTACTCTTCGGCCATGAAAAATAGGTCCTTCTCCTGGAGCAGTTCCATTGAAGGAAGGTTGAGAATGGATGTAAATAGAATAAAGGGCTTCATGTCCTTGGAAAAATCTTTCCCATAATGGAGCCAATGGCAAACTTTCTCTTGTGAGAAACATAAAAGCAATCTTTGGCCTTCTCTTAAACGGGTAATGCCGTACACGTGGCACCATCGAAGCCCTCCAAATCAACTCATCATCTTTCATATCATGTTTACATGATTTTGGTGCCTTGATAAAATCTTTTAACCCTATTCTACTAGCTGGTCCTAATAAAATTTTGGTATCATTGTTTAAGACAAAAGGTATTTGTTGTTGAGGTTGTGGGGGTGGAGGAGGTGGTGGTGGGGTTGCTATTGGTGTAGGGGGTGTTTGGATTTGGGGGAAAAATAATTTGTTTTGTAAAGTGTTGGGAAGATCTTTGAGATAAAAACTTAGTGATATACCAATTACTAAACCGGACACAAACAAAATAAAATAGACAACAAGATTATGAAGGTACCTTTGAGCAATACTGAATAGTTTTGTAGTAGTGAATTGATGTTGTTGTTCATTCTTCATTTTAAGAAGAGAAATGGAGTGAAAAAGGAGGAAAAAGAAGAGGAATTATATATAGTTGAGATAGAAGCAAAGAACTACATGCTTTTTCATTAGAATTAGACACAGAGATTCTAATTAATTAATATTTTAACCTAGCTAGAAGGACACTAATTTCTGATCTCCAAGACATCTATTTAACATTTACTTTAATTAATAACCTCTCCTATAATTAATTTTTCTTTCATTCTTTCTATAACAATCTGAAGGTGTGAATGTCAAATGCAATTTACAGAAAAATATTTACTAGTCGGAAAATGTTGCATGAATTATAATATACAAGAGGAAATTAACGTTATGATGTAATATAAATTAATCATTGTTGGAATATATATAAAATGGAATTGTGAAAATCACCGGAGAAAGAATATTCTTGGAGTTGATGTAGAGACATGTTTGAGGAACTTTGATGATTTACAGAGTGGAAGGAATATTTATTTATTCAACACAAAATTGGATTAGTTTTTTTTGCAGCTAATGTGAGAAGAAAGATGGAATAGAGAAAGAAGAAATTGTGTAATGCCAAGTGGATCCCAATTAGTCCAAAAATATTTCAATGACTTGCGGAAGACAGCCTTAGGCCATTGGCCACTCCACGTACCTGCCTGCCTCATTTTCTCCTTCAATATACCTCTCAATTTTACAAATATGTCTAAATAGGGATGGGCATGATACGGGATTAGAACTTCAGGTCCATAATTTTAGTTTTTTATTTTTAAAAATATTATATTATTATCATACTAAATTAATTCGATATGGTTCGGAATTCAATTTCGATATTTTACGATATATGATAAATTGATAAACATTATTTTTCGACTTTAATTTTTATATACTCAAAACATAAAGAGTGATAACTCTGCCTTTTCAAAAACATCTCAATTATGTCAGACTAACACCTTGCACATGTAGAAATTATTTTTTTTAAAAAGCATGCAATTTCCTTTGTTAATCATTATATAAAAAGTTTCAACGTCTAAATAATTAATTTTGTACTAATACTATTTTATATATTTCGTTATATTAGAACGATTCCCGTAGGTTGAGCCCCTTTTTTAAGGAAATATAAAATAGCAGGAACATTTAATAACATAAGTAAATTGTATAGGTAACTATATATTTTGGTATGATATTCGATATTTTGATATTCTTCTTATAAATATTGAATACCGTACCAAATAACAAATACTACACCAAAACCACGATATAAAAAATGTCAATTTCTTGCTACCAATGCGCACCCCAACCTCCTTTTGAAGTCTGGCTCGTTTGATCTCTTGCCGTTCAACGATTAGAGAAAATCCAAGGCATTTTTTTTTTTTTAGCTTTTTAAAATGAGATACATTAGCTTCCGTCATAGTAGAACATACGAAAAGTTGGATAGTAATTGGTTAAAAGAATACATATTGGAGAACAACACATACTTTGGATTGTTTGATATAAGAAATATTAAGAATGTATGTCGTTACGTTAATTTGATGTGTTATTATCAATACATATTTTCTAAAATGAATGTATGGTCAAACAGAAGCCATGATTTGTGACATTTCTTATCACCCTTTTTCCACTTAACGTGTCCAAAGTGAAAGTGGTACAAGTTGATTTCACTTTGCTGTTTTGTTTTGCTACTTCATTGAAATTAGTACACGCAGATGCACAAACTCATTGGTTCCTTCAACTTCACTAGCTAAACTGGGTTCCCTTCACAGTTTTAACTAAAATTTATTCGTCGCGGTCACACTGTCGTAAATCTCTCTTCCAAACACGTCATTATATATGTCTACTGTGTAAAAGCAGGAGGAAGTCTCCGCCGGTTTGCCCCCGGCGTTCCACAAATAAATTTCATGTCTTCAACCACACACCACAGATGAGGAGAAGCTTCGATAGTGGCAGCAAACAACACAGAGAGAAGAAAGTCACATAGGCATTGTAGGTTCAGCTAGTGTTGATGAATTGAGCCACTTCTAGTATAGTGTTTTAATGTTGAACAATGAATTACAACTTTCACTAAACTGGAAATGGAAAGAAAGAAAAAGGGAAAGAAAAAGAGACTTTAAAAAGGACTAAAGTAAAGAAGAGAAAAAATTCCTCGCATTTCGTCCACTGTATACCTTGCATATACATCAAGCTCTCCGCTTAGCTAGTTTTTCAATTTAGAGTTTTCTGAGGTCACATCTACTCCATCGAGTCTCTATCACCAAGTTGAAACCAATAGCAGAAACAATTTTTTTATAAGGAAGAACAGAAACAGTTTTGGGGGGAAAAAGAAGAGTGCTCCCCCTCAAGCATTTACTGGGCAGGCAACAATGACTTGACGTTGGGGGGAGGGGGGTTCTTTTCCCTTCACAAATTCTATAATGTGATTCTTTCTACCATGTGCCACCCACCAGGATATCTCCTTTTTATCTTCAAGATATCTACTGCATCTGTCTGCAGTAACGATAGATTCACACTCGTGGCTAGAAAACAATGGAAGAAGTTTTTCATGCCAGCAGAATACAAGTAAATAACAAAGAATTGAGTCAGTATAACCTCACTCAATTAGCTCAAGCAGTTCACTGAGTTAACAGCTGTTACACAATGGAAACTCCTAAACTGAGGTGGAAGTCTAATATTGACAGCTAATCAACGCATACAATTTCCGTAATCCATATTTTGAGGTAGTCATTAGATATTTAGAAGGTTAGAATGAGAGAGACTAACCAGCTCACTCGATCCAGAAAGTTATCAAAAATAAGACAACAAATAATGGCTTCCTGGTATAAAAAAGGACAACAAATAATGGTTTCATTTATTAAAAGGGAATGTTTGTGTATTAGTTTCTCTTTTTTTAGTACACCCACACCCTCATTCAACAAGTATCACAGGGTTCCCACGTACATGAGCAGAGTCTGTGTTGGTGGTGGTGCTCTACCACCAAAGCAAGCCTCAACCATGATGGTTTTTCTTAATTAAAGGGAATAACTCATTTTCTGAACAAACATTTTTTCTTTTGATTGGAATTTGCTGAAGGAACTGGTTTTCTCAGTTATAGCACCAATGTACAGCAATCCTACAAGCAGCTCGTTCTCAGTGTTCCACAATGTCAAAAGAGCATCATCCAAATCCTTCCACATGTGCATATTTTTTTCTCATTACCATAATCTAAGCATGTCCATATTCTCTTCTTTTATTCCCGTCATTAACTCTCACCAAGCCTCTCTCCCCCACAAAGGTAAGGGTAAGACCTGCATACACCCCGCCGCCCACCCCCAGACCCCATTTGTGGAACCACATTGGGTATGTTTTTGTTGTTTGAACTTCACCAAGCATGTATTGGTGTCATGATGAAAAATTCACAAGCATCATTTCTTATCCACCAATTAGAGGAGATTCCCTCTGTATTTATTGTACAAATCTTTAGCTTTTTCCATAGTGTATGGATTAGCCCTCTTATATTCTTATCAGCCTCTATATCATATATATTCGGGCAGTTATACAGCGACTATAAGTACACTTAGTTTTGATTTTGGAAAAGGTCTTAGTGCCTATCTTTCATCAAACTAGCAGGGAATGTGAGTATCCATGCATGCGTACAGAAATGAGAGACAAATAGAAAACAAATAGGACTAAAGGATCATAACAGGTCAAGGACTTATAAGGCTTTTCTTGTACAAGTGTTAAGAACTCAAAAATATACCCTTCCCGAAAGAAATTCCACACAGAAAAAATCAGAAAAGATGAAGGAAAACAACTTCACCACTTGCAAGTATAATGAGTAACCAAAACAGAAAAAGAATGAAGTGTAATGTACAGAAAAACTCACCTAAGCCGTATTGATAAAATTTATCATATTGAAGATCAAGATCCCAGCCCTCATTGCTACAAAAGAAAATCAGGAATAACAGGTGATTGTGCTGCTAATGTTAGAGCCCCATCTGCCCTTTGTCTGGATTTATGCTTGCCATGGTGATGGCCAACCTTCTGCTTATCTCCCACTTCATGTTCATCTCTATCTTTTGGAGTACTTCTATGTTTCTTCTCTTTACCACGAGAGTGGCGTCTGCTTCTTCTCAAATTTGCATTTTCTTGTTCAGAATTCTCCATCGATTTAGAATCCTCTTTTGGTCCAGAAGATCTATCTATATTTAACTTGTCCTTCTGTCTTCTCTTACTTGATGACTTGTCAGACTTCTTCGTTCGTGATGATGATGTTGTTGCTTCATCACCTAAAAGAACATCTCTCACAGCACCAGAGATTAGGTCATCTTTTGACTCTACCTTTTTGGCAGGGATGAAAGAACCATCCCCCTCATCGAGTTTCACTACTACTGGCCTAGGCTTTGCTTGGTTTGCCTTTTTCTTAGGGAAGAGAGATTGTTCTGTCAGCTTAATCAGATCATCAGCCTCATCATCAGCATTTTCTCCAGTCTTAAGGTCATTAGCAGGTGGATAATCATCATATACTATCTCCTTTTTCTGTGACTGTAAATAATATAGCCCGTGGCGTTTACGATGCTCAGCAAGAAGAGATGTTGATTCAGTTGATTCAAATTCTTCTTTATTTTTACGATCAGACATGGTAACATCATCCTTTTCGGAAGAAATTGATCTTCCAAGGGAGAAAGAAGTAGGTATATGCAACCCAAGGTCACCACATATGGCATCCAGATCATCCAAACTTTGATTAAGCACCATTCCTTCGGGCATAGGTACTCGTTCCTGAGAACTTGCTGAAACTGGACCAAGCTCTTCTGAAAAGGCTTCAGCAATTAGTTTGATCATTTCATGAGTCTTCCTTTGTCCCTTGTCATTATCTTCTTCCCTTTTCACCAAGTAACCCGGTAATTCTTCTCTTATCAGTTCAACCAAACCAAGGACATTTCTTGACCTCTCCAGTATCTCCACCTCATGGCTTCCTGCTAGTGGCCCCAACGTTGTTTCTACGAGATTTAATATGTTAACTATAGATTCTTCAGTGATTGGCTCCACCTTTGAGGAAGTTGAGGACAACCACTCATGAGCAACAGACATATCCTCAAAACTCTCTACTGAAACATCCCTAACAGGTCGATGTAACATCCTGGGATTCAATCCCCCATCATCTGTGTGTCCAGTTCTTACAAACTGAGAATTCTCCTGTACACTTCCATGCATCAGATCTGCCACTCCTTGGGAAGCTGAAGAAATAACTCCCTTGGTAGAAATAGAGTAATGCAGATAAAAGGTAAGTACTTTGAATGCAGACTGGATATATACAGCTTTTATTGATGATGGCAATAAACTGGTTCTTGGTTGCAGCAGTGCTTCCAAAATTTCTGATGGATTTTTTGAAAATCGAACATACTCGCCTGACACCCAAGCGGCTGCTGATAAAATCCTATGTACGAAAGGATTGCCAAGCAATGCAGGATCAATTAGCAAATCACGGCCAACTCGAACAAGTTCTGGCCTTGCATCTTTGACTCTCATACCTATATCTACAAGCTGGTTCTCTATTTCCTCCCCTTTCTGACAGTGAGGAATTCTCGACATTTCCCCAAGAAGTGATACATACCAATCGAAATCCATAATTATCTCATACACATTTCTTGAACAAGTCAACAAGATGCATCCCAGAATCTCATTACAGAACTCTGGGTCTGACTTAAGAGCATAATTAATCAAAACCTTGCATATGTCCACCACATTATCCTCAGAAACCATGGCCAAAACAAGCTGCAAGGCCTCAAGTTTAATATTTGCATCCGCATCACTTAACGATCTAATCACAAAATCCTTATTCTCCATGACTGCCCACAAATGCTTTGGCGCAACAACGGTAAGTGCTTGCAAACCAAGATACTTGAGATTCGGATCATCATCATTCAAAAACTCCTTAATCTTCCCAACAGCAAGCCTCACAGCAGACTCGTACTCACTGAAACTGCTAACAATAGTCCTAACGCACTCAAAAGCCAATGACTTTGCACCAGTTCTCTTCAAATGATCGCAAATTGGCTCAACCAGCCTCTTACCCAACCTTGGCTCCAATGGGGCCAACTTCACGAAAATCTTTAAAACTTTAATCAACAGCCAATTATTCCGAGAATCCGCCAATATCTTATAAAATTCAGGCGCTAAGGGGAGATACGATTTGGGTTCTTTGCAAGCAAGCTCGCAAAACACACCCACAACGGCAGATACAATTGCCGGATCAGAATTCTCCAGATTTTCCACTAATCTCTTAAAACAAACCCTAACCGCATCTGGGTATAACCCGAATAGTCTCAAGATAATGGCAATAGCCTTCTTCCTAGTAGAACTCTTGTTGCTATTCAGTAAAGTGAATACCTCGGGAGTTAAATCTCGGGCTAAATCAGGGGTAGAAATGAAATACAGAGCATGAAGAGCGAGGCTTACTTCGTGCGAATTAGGAGATTGGAGGTCCTTGCGAAGCTGATGAGTCAGCAGGAGGATGACGTCAGTAGTCGAAGGATCGAAGGAAAGAGAAGCGGCGAGATAAGCAATGCGCTTGAAATTGAAAGATTGAGAGGAAGAGAGTTCTATAGCATGAAAAGCAGCCCAAGACATGTCGACGCCGTGGATGGAGTGCAAGTAGGTGAGTTTCTGAAGGGCAGTGGCTTTTGTCTGCTGATCGGTGGACTTGATTTCGCGGCGGATCTCGTCGACGGCTTTGGAGATGAAGGATGATTCGTCGCCGACATAGAGACGGAGACCTTTGATTAAGTCGTCTAAGGATCGCTGGAAGAGAGAATCGAGAAGAGAAGGACCGGCCATTACATCAATTTGCAGCTCTGAGAGTAGTTGATGAGCTTCTTTACAACGACACCATCACTGTAGAAAGAGGATTGAGCTATTGTCAAATTGGTGCATTGCTTGGGATTTAGCTGTTGGACCCGAATAATTAAAAAAACGCAATTTATAAATTCCATCTAACAAATATTGTTTAGACTCGCTCCGTAATTAATTAACAAGTAATTTTTGGCAACACACCGTAATTATTTTTTTCGTATTTTAAAATTAATTTAAGTATTAAAAGTAGATTTAGAAAAATAATTATTTATCTGAGTTTATATACTGACATTTATCTTAAAACAAATATTTTCATTTGTTATCTATTAGTAACATATCACATACGCATTTTGCTGAAATTTTACAATTTTGATTACAAAAATTCTGAAATAGGCATTTTGCTAAGAAATTTTATATTTTTAATGTAATATAAATATAAATTAAAGAGTACCTAAATCATATTAATTAGAGTTTCCACATATGTTCCCTTCTCCAAAGAGTACGCATATATTTCCTATCAAATTGATAAGGTTTATGATCACACTTAGACCTTTAAAAATGTAATATAGGAAGGAATTAATAGATAAAGCTGCCGGAAACCACATGCTTAGGTGATGCATGTGGTGAAATATCTTTCCACATTAAAATTAAGTTATGTTCTAATAAAACACTTTAATTTTTAATAATATGTTCTAATTAGATATTTTTTAATCAAATTTTAAAAAAAATTTATATGTGTTTTCATTCGTCTATTAGGTAGTTAAGTTAATCACATAAAATCATCTCCTTTAATTATACACACCAATCTCAAATAAAAAAATGTCCAAAATTTTACGACTTATTAAAGGAGATGTCACATATTATGTGATTAATTTAACTAGCTAATAGAAGTGAAAACACACCAGACAAATTTTAAATTGAAAATGTCTAATATGCTGATAAATTTATGGAATTAGCCGTGTATTAGGCCAAATGTTACTTTAATTAATGCAAAGCTTAGTAGAAGATATCCGTTTATATATTTCTATATCCATATACTATATAACATTGCTTTGCATCCCACTTTGCCTTTGTAGTTATCCAATTTTAAAAGTATTTCCCCCTCTTATAATGGAAATTAATTTATTTATTACAGTGGTTACTTAAATGTTCATGTACGTTAGGTGTACGATGTATAACTTCCAATTTAGAAAATGGGTCATTTATTCTTTTTCCCTTATTTTGTGTTGTCTTTAATATATACTATCATAATAAACAACTTTTTTCTCAAAGGAATAAATTTATATTTCCGTTTGTAACATTATATAAAGTTCAATTTCTATAAGGCAAAAATTAAAAACAAACCCATTTGAAGGACAAAACATGCAATTTTATGTTAGAAAATCTCCAACTTGCCTTAAATTATTTAGAAGTGGAATGAGAAGTAGCATAAGCAGAGCGAAAAGAATACAGAGGATTAATATAACGAATTCAGTTCAGTTCTAGATTGAGGCCTAGTTATTTTCATTGCTACTACACAGGCAACAAAATTTCAAGCCTGAAATTATTTCACCAAAGATGAGAAAAATAAGAACAAAAAATTTTAATACCTCATCGCTTCACCACCACTAAAAAAACCCAGCTAAATAAGCAAGTTAGCACCATCATAAAAAGATTGGCAAAAAAGCTAATTCATACACCAAGACTCCGTTACTCCAGTTCATCGAGTTTTATCTCCAATTGCTCACCTGTTGAAAGAGTCTTAACATTGACCATACCTTTTTCCCATTCAGACTTTCCAACCAAAATCAATCTGCGTGCATTTATCCGTGCTGCTCGCTTGAACACCCTTCACAACAAGTAAGGGAAAATTGCAAGTATGAGCTTCAAAGTGAAACAGCAAAGATACAATGAAGCTGCAAGCAGCTACATCAACAAAGAAATAGTGAATCTATAGATAGTAAGGTACCACTTAAGTGGCTTGTTCTCCAAAACCAAATCAACACTTTGCCCTTTTTCCCTGAGAATCGTGGCAACTGCAGATGCTGGACCTTGGAGTTCCTGATCCAGTGAGCAGACAATGTTCTCTACTTGGAGATTAAGTTCTGGTAGAAGTCCCCTCTCCTTGAGCAGCTGGTATTCCCCAAACAGAGGAAGCACAAACAAATACTGTTTAGAACTAAATTTTTAACAGATGAGACAAACAAGCTAGAAAAGGTTTGTTCCTGCAACCGATGGTGGTTCTCAAATTGAAATTATACAATATAGGTATAAAATATTACTGCAGCCCTTTCATTTTCAATGAATCCAAAATGGAGGAGGAGGCTTGCTCATAGAAGAAAAAGAAGAGTTCCAAAGATGACTAGTGGCAGCTAGCAACAAGCAACACACCCTTTATTCCTGGAAGTAAAAAAGGATCAAAATAAATTCTTAAAAATGACAAGCTCAAAGATCTAATAGGCTTAACTAGCAGGTTGAATAACACATCAGAAAAGAGTTGAGTAGAAGAAACATATTATGAGAATGGCTGTATACGATGACCAGGCAATGATGGAGGGAAAATTGTTCCTAAGTAGTGAATAAGACAGCTGCTGTTATGTTTGAACCTGAAAACTTAGGAGTCTGGTTAGAGAATTTTTTTTCTTCTCCATTTTCCTTCTCCCAATAAGTGAAAAATGTTTTTGCTAGTCTCTCTATCCTTTTCCAGACTACTTTATGTTCTTTCCAGCCAAAGTGAAATTAAATTAGGTGTTCTCCTTTTTTTTTAACTCTAGTGGTGACCCATTGTTAAAATCTGTTATGAGCGGGCAGAGACATTTTCTAAACCTTACATAAAGAAAACATGTTCCCTTTGCTGACACCATTCAATGACAAATCCGCTACTCCATCTCTATCAGCAAGACTTATCCCAGGAGAAACTCAAGTCTTAGTGAAAACAACTATTCTGTGAAACAAAAGGTTACAGATCTCAGGAAAACAAGCAAAGCGCAGAAAGCAGGGTAAAATTCACGTATGACTGGTAAAGATACGAAAAGTTGAGAAGACTGCCTTGGTTGTAGCCCCTTAGTGCAATCACGGATTGTCAGATAAGGTGGTGGTAATTGTCATTTGCTGCATGTTTGGCTGCACATGTGGATCTCGCTCTATGCCTACTAGTGTTGCTATATGTAGGTGAAGGATACAGTCATGGAGAAAACAGAGTCAGAGTACCAACAACCATTCCACTCGAGATGTTCAAAGATTAATCAATTTCACAAGAACCAAAAATTTGAATAGGATGGAAAACTGAAAATATTAGTGTTTGGAAGCAAATCAGTGAAAAGAAGTCCATCTTGATAATGTCCATAAAGTAAATGTAAATTTCCACCTAAGTTCAAAGTAGAAGCAATTCATGCTACACCAATTAAAACATCAATTGAAAAAATTGATTATTTTTTTTATCTCTAGCATCCAGCAAAAGATAAAAGGACTGGAAACAGGAAGTTCTACTCACTTCTACTATTACAGCATCACCAAATCCAAATCCACAAGCTGGAAGATCGTCGCCTCCAAAAGTAGACAATAGCTGATCATATCGTCCACCACCACAGACAGCCCGGAGCTTTCCTTCACGATCAAATCCCTGCAGGGAACTGTAATTACTCAATGAAGTGGAAGAGATACCCCATTTACAAGCAATTAGTTTATTAGTAAGACGAATCCAACAAACAGTAAACCAATTCCAAGTCTTCTTAAAATACACTTTCATGCACAAAGTTCAGAATATTAACAAAAAATATCTCGAGTCTAACCTCAAAGACGATCCCAGTGTAATAGGCCAAACCACGGACAATTGATGCATCAAACTGAAGCCACTCTGAATAGCCATACTTCTCAGCAAGTGAAAATAGTTGCTTCAAATCAGAGAGTGCTTCTCCTGAGGCCCCAAGTTTCTCTGTACAACAAAATGGTATAAGAACCAAGATCAGAAACCTCCGTGCTATAATATTTGTTAATACATCAGTAGAAGATTTCAACTGTTCCGTTTCTAACGCAGGTAGAAACACAATCTTCATCTGGAAAAATCACTTAAGTTAAAGAAGATGACATCTTTTTAGAAGCAGAGGACATCTTTTTAGAAGCTCTATCACTTCATATTCACGTAAACAGTCTACAGCCAAACTAGACAAAGCTCCGCTGCAATTCGGACAAGCCATTCATGGATCCACTTCCCGGGTGTTTAACAGGTTCTAGTAAACAAGAAACTTGCATGAAATAAAACCTTTTTTACATGATATATGACTTCAGAACTGAATAGATTATGGTACATCGAAGGGGTATTTTGGAACATGCATAAAGCTTTCAATCCAAATTATCTTTTGAAAATATTTAATTATTCAAGACTATACATTTCAAGTCTCAAGAATTTAATTTTTCATAGGAAATGTCAACATAAGCCTCTACTGGATTTTTAACCGTCCAGAAAGTTTATGCACCCTCCAGCAGCTAATTTAATATTATCAACTGTATAATTCAGGCAATATACAAGGTCAAACTAACTTGTCGGCAATCATCTATATTAACTAGTAGGCGTGTATGGGTGAAGGGAAAAATAAAATAATAAGTGAAGAAACAAATTCCAGGAGATGACTATATTAAGAGACTTCTTGAGTAACAAATAGAAGAAGACCATAGTTAACCTTAGTCAAGTAAATGCTGTAACAGCCAACCTTCTAACTTTGCCAAAGACTTCAGTGATAGGACTTGCAATAGCTCTTCAATAGCTACCTCTGACATATCAGCAGACTGCAGATCTTTCCTGATATCATCCATTGGAATCTTTCCGATCTATTCAGCCAAGATAGTAACAGAAGTTGATTAGAACAAGACTGGAAAGTACAGTAAGAAATACGTAAATCAATTATATCATAAACTGGCTGTTCATTAATTGGCCCTCAACAAGGTCACCAAAAAATAAAAATAAAATGATTGAGCTCCTGGATGAAATAACAATGCTAGGTTCTTTTAGAAGAAAAAAGTGCTATAGGCTTCTTTAAGATGTAATGGTAAAAGGAGTAGCTTTGAAAGTGAGTGATAGCCAAGGGGAAATGACTCCACCTCCAACCTTAAGACTGGTAGCTCATGTCACCAAGAGAGAAAAGTGGGAAACAGGGCCACTTTTGACTACAGGTTGAGGAGTTTGTTCTTGGGCTTTCCATGTGAGAAAAATGCATAAGCACAACTGTGGTATAAGTGCTCTTTTAATTAAAGATCCTGCCAAGCAAACTTCTGACAAATTCTTTCAATCATTTACAGTGTTTTTTCCTAAGCAAGTTCTATAGGACGATTATAAAACCTGCAATGTTATGTGGCAGTGAATGTTAAGCTTTTCATAATATGAGAGTTAAAAAAATGAAGATATTAAGATGGATATGTTGTGTAATACAAAATTACACAAGATTAGAAATGATCATCCGAAAGTGCAAGTAGTAAACATAGCTGATAAGAAGATAAGAGAATGTTGTTTAAGATGGTTTCGCCATGTCCTACATACACCTCCATATGCATCGGTCATATTGCACTGTGGCAATTAAAGGACATTGAATAGGATGAGATGGACCTAAAATCACATGATCAGAAGTCTCAAAAGACATGCAACCGCTCACAATCAACGCGAACTTAACTTATAATAAATACTATAAAAGCAAACAATCCACATGGGCTATACTAAACAGTTGGGATTAAAGCTTAGCTAGGAGTCTTCTTATTCTAACTCGAGACTTGTATGTTCATGTAGGAACAAGTGTGGAAGAATTTAGCTAAAATCGTACTCCCTCCATCCCAATCTATCTGATGGTATTTCCTTCCACTTGGCCCCAAGAAGCATGTCGTTTGACTATATTTAATAAATAATTTAATTTTAAACTTCCCATCATAATTTATAGCCACACAAATTTCTATAGCTTGTTTTAGACCAAAAGTTTCAAAAGTCTAGCTCCCTTTCTTAAACTCCATGCCCAGCCAAATACCACCACATAAATTGAGACGCAAGTAATACAATAAAAGCAAAATATCCATATAGATGACACCAAGCAGTTGGGATTAAACATAACCGATGCCAACTAGTTGGGATCAAAGCTTAGTTATTATCACACTTGCATCATATTTTGTATATGCCAAGGGATTTACTTATTTTTTGTTAGATACTTGCATAGACAAGTGTGAAACTGAGAAACCCTTAATTTGACTTTCAAAGACAAATATTTACAACTGGAATGAAATGGGTTTGAATAAAATGAAATAGAGGATTAATATAATCGGCCTCAACTAACTTGGGATTAAGTTAATTGATAGAGTACGGTTACATCTGTATCATATCAAAAGTAAAACAGAAGTAGACAAGCAGGATCTTGACATCAAGTTGCTAAACATATTCCACTACCTCAGAATAGAATTTGCATATATTCCTACCTGTAAAAAAGTAGTCTTTTTATAAGAAAGTAGCCTTTTTAATAAGTAAGAGTAAGGCATAACATGATTAGGATATCCATAACCTTCTCCCACTTAATGCCAAAGAAACTGTTTTCCAACTGAAAATGAACAGATGCAATCACAGTAACCAGTATGTTCTATTTTTGGAACACTATAGATCAAAAAGTGGAATTGAGTTACATCATCAAACTGACCTTGTCTATAATGATGCAAACTCTACCAAACATATTTTCTGGGACGGAATAGCACCTCAAGACTTCTTGCAAGACCTATCAAATAGCACATGATATTTTCAATACAGAGGAACAGATCAAAATCCCATTAAGTTGTTTAAGCTTAAACGGCACCATAAATGACATCCAGGAGAAGAAGAAATTGTCTAACAGACATTATTCTCAAACTTATTTCCAAATAGATTGTTTAACTTCCGTCATACAAGCAAATTCGTTAACTCAGTGAAGTTCACTTCTTCCCGCTTTTCTACTCACTTCCAAGACAAAATCTCTAATGATATTCCTAGGACTGACCTCGTCACTTTGGTAATTAGGACAACGCATGTAATGCTTGTCGAAAAGTCAAATCAGGAGCCACCTAAATTCCTTAGATATTTACAAGCCTCACCACCCACCTACTTTGTAGCTTCCATTTGTCAGGCTGATGCTCTGCTAAATAATATCAAAGCTTTATTATTTGATTTTTTTAATAAGAAAAACACAAATATTTTGCATTGGCCTGGCAGACGATATCATCAATATAGACCAAGTTATTTGTAGAACATGAAATTATTATCTAACATGATAATAATCTACTAAGAATTAGGCTTCTTTTAAACTTTATAATAAATTTCGAAAAATTTAAACAGGATAACAGCTGCTTTCCTATTTCAGTTTATGGATGTTGAAGACATAACTAAGTAATAAAAGTGTGTTCTCTATAACGGCTTAAGCATTAGTTTTAGATGAGAAGGGCCCACTTCAACATGGTATCAAGAGTCATTACAATTCTTGGTTTAGCCAATGTTGGGGCCCCATGTTACATTGTCCATGCTTCAGATACAGTCCTGGCATGGGCCGGTCCCAAATGTCCCGCATTGGTTGAGCGATGGGTTGTTTATCTCTTTAAATGATTTTGTGAATCCTCGCTTCATAAGCTAGCTTTTGGAATTGAATTAAGAGTGGTTTTATCCATAAACTTTAAGAACGCGCATAGAAATCATGCAACACAACTTATTAACATCATCTGTTGGAACCATCCCTTCTTCAATATCTATTGATACTAGTCCTCAAATGTAAAATCACTAGTACCCCCTTTATTTTACCATGCATATTGAGGTCGCAAAGGTCCATTTCATCACAATGGGCATCACAAATTAGCCCTTTTTTGCACAATCCATCAAGTAACTACTACTCTTGTTACACCCAGTAAATTCTCGACATGTAGATGACCTATTCGCATGTTGGTTAAGAGATTTTGAATGCCATACATGCTAGGAAAAGGCCTGGAGAAAGACCGGATAAGAAATCCATCGAACCATCGGGGGAGGAGCTGGGGCAGAGCCCCTCCGCGATGGCAACGTGCCATGGAGGGACGACCTCCGCGTTGGCTCCGTGTCACGGAGGCCTGGACCAGGCCCAACTATATAAGCCCCTCCACTTCGGTTTTAAAGTTACTTTTCATATAATTTCCAGTAAGGTCGAGGGAAAACAGAGGGAGACGAGGTTTCTTGATAATTTCCTTCCGATTACGCTGTCAAACGCGGTCCAAACTCAAATTAACTCCAGATACCGAGGTATTAAGCAGTAAGGAGCATTCCTACGGATTTAGTTTCGTGAAATTCGGCCGGCGAATCGTCGTGCTACCGAACTAAGGTAAGTGGAATTGCTCCAAATTAGTGTCAATATACTCCTATCCCTAAAGTGAGTATTTCTCCCTTCTGGACTTTCGAGAAATAGCGAGTTTTCGACCGTTTTTCGATAAGCCAAAGTTTGGGCTCTATATATATTGAAAGTGATGTTTTCTTCCAGAATATTAGCGTATTTAGCTCTAATTGATATGTATATGAATGCAGTGGGGAGAAATAGCAGAAATACTGACCGAACTACGCTAGTTAGTCGGGAACTCCGAAGCGAAGGTATGTAAAGCTAATTCCTCCGGCAAGTTAGTAATCCAGTACAATAGATAGCGTGACGTATAGAATAAAGAATTCAGAAGTCGAGAATTGAGTCCAGTATGAGTTTAGCAAGTGTGTTTTGAATCTAGCAAGCATGTTTATAATGTTGTGATATATATATTCAGAATAAAAAGTTAGTAAGGCAATATCAGACAGTCAGATGATATCTCAGTTACAGTATAATCAGACAGTCAGATAATATCTCAGATACAGTATAGTCAGTATGAGAATCAGTATAACACAGAAAAGAGTTCAGAATGAGAAATCAGAGTACAGATAGTATTTTCAGTTTAAACATGCTTGCTATATGTGATTATTGTTTGTTGAGACCTGTTTGTGTTATGAGGGCACCCTTTGAGCGTCCTCGCCGCCCCTGGGTTGGTAACTATGTCGACCCACCGTGAGGGTGGGGATACGCCACTCCAAGGACTGGTATGCCGTCCGCAGTAGGACGAAGATGGGATGAAGCATTCCCCATATCAGGCTGATCAACATAGCAGTATAGCCTACCCTGTTGTGCGCTTGCGCCCAGGGGGCAGATTACAGATACAAATACAGATACAGATTACACTTTACAGTACAGGACTCCTTCGGGCTCAGACACAGTTATTTATATCAGAGGCCATAGCCCGAGCTGGTTACCCAGGGGGCCGGTAGAGGTGCTCGTAGTTAGTAGACGAATGGAGTGATTTATTTTTGGATGGTTTTGACCCGGGTAGGGGTATATAGATTGTGTGTTGGTTGGCACCTTCCGGCTTATGGGGGCTGGTATAGGTTCTTGTGTGTTATATATATATGTATATACATGATATCTATTGGTTGATAAACAGCAGGTCGCCATGACGACAGGTACGATTCTACCTTACCTTCAGTACAGGTAAGCCTATTTCAGATCCTGCTAGTTCAGACAGTTTTAGATACTTCCTGCTATTCAGAATTTACTAGCATTGTTGTTTATATTCAGTTATGTTCAGTTTGCTTTGCATACTCGGTACAGTGGTACTGACGCCCGTTTGGGGCGCTGCATTACTTGCCTACAGGTACTCGTAGACGAGGAGCCGATCCCTCGTGATCCTAGCCAGCACAGAGTCATCAGCTCCTATCATCCGGAGCTTGATATTTCAAAGATTTATATCATTTTCTTTTGTTGTACAGTACGGGTAGGTCGGGGCCCTGTCCCGACCATCTTATCAGTATTCTTAGAGGCTTGCAAATTGTGTATATATATCTCCCTGTGGTTAGTTGTGCCGGTCGTGAGGGGCCGTGCGTTGTTTAGCTGTTTAGTGTTGTTGATTGTGTTGGCCGTGTGGGGCCGCATTCAGATAGTAGTAGTGACCTTGCCGGTCACGTGGATGTTCAGCATTTGTTATATTGAGTTAGAGATAACTAGACAGCATGGTGGCCTTGTCGGCTCGCATAGGTTTCCCTATATGAGTATGATTCTGGTTAGCTGATATTACAGTAGAGGTGGCTATAGGCCCAGTCGGCCGGAGGCTGTATTTACATCCGTTATATAGCCCGTTGATTCCATGAATCTGAGTTAGAGCCAGCCAAGCACCAGATGTGCTTAGGCTCAGTAGTCTAGCAGTTCAGGTCCTAATAGGGCACCAGGTGCCAGTCATACCCCCAAGACGGGGCGTGACAACTCTCTCCTTGTGTTGTAATTTAATTTGTATATTATGGAGGTGGTAGAAAAGGATGTGCTGAAGTAACGATTTGCAAGCTGGTTGATCAAGTAACACGTCATGTTTGAACTTAAGGTTCTAACGATATAATATTATAATAAAAAACTAAGGCAGTAGTATAAATATTGCATTAGTAGCATAAATTCCGGGATGTCACTAAGTAGAAAGTGGGTCACCTAAATTGAGAAGAAATGATAATAACATACAATGAATCTCTGATTCTATGATATTGACACGAAGCAGCATTTAAATCATGTGTTCTTTCGCCACATATAATTTCTGGTAACTGAGATGCAAACAAGTAGCACGAACGCAATAGAGATTGTTCTGGTGAATAATAGGGAAAAAAACGTATCTTCAAGCACACACCTTTCTACTAGAGACCTTAAAGCCAACATCTGATGCCGTGAGGCCTATGCGCTTGAAGAAGGTAATAATTGAAGATATCAGCTCTGCTTCAGCCTAAAAAAAAGAGGAATTACAAATAAATATGGTGAGTGGAAATGTGAAATTTACCATCTAAGCCGTTGCATTATATATTTAAAGCTTCGGCAGCAAAAAAACTTCTTTCTCTAGAAAAGCTCATAACTTACATGCAACATACGGAAGAAGGAAAAGAACACCTCAAATAGGTGCTAAACATACAGGTTATGTTTAGTCTAGCATGGAAGTTACATTCAACAGCAACTTTTTACAACAGTGATCAGGATGCTAATAATGAGAACACAACCTGAGATAGATATAATGACAAGCAATAAGGGAAACCAAATTTGATGTTTACTAAAAGATTCAATCATTGAAGCTGTCTGTTTATCTCTCTCCAGGTCTAGTGCTTGTGTTTTGTAGTTATGTTGCTAGTTAAATTATTTGATGTTTTTATGAAGGTTATATTATTTGATGTTTATTAGATTCAATCCCAACTTAATCGCACATTAGTTTCTTCTAATCCAATCTCCACAGAACGACAACATCACCATTTCCTCATGTCACAAGACCCATGATGTTAGCCTCGTACCATCCCTCTCCTTTTTAGGTAATGATTTATGTTCAGTCCAAAAGAATTTGTTTCTCAAATTTAAATCATTGCTTGTGATAGTATTAGGCACTCATATTAAAATTTTGTACCGTGTCAACCATATGAATGCGGTCTAGCTTATAATCGCATAAGTACACCATGAGGTAAACCACTTCATTATCTGTCTATGTTCCTTGGTTTGAGTCTTACCTCAACAAATTATTATTTACAAGAAAAGGTGAAGGACAGAAAATCAAGTAAAGACACCATCACTGAGTAAAATGACCCATTCAGAAATCAAACTCTGTTCACATCAAATAACTAAAGACGTCAATTTCAGACATGAGAAGATTTTGATCCAAGAACCAGAACTACTCATTCCTTTTGCCAAGAAATATCATCATGTCTAACCCAAAGACCTACCAAGCTCTTTTATACTTAGAAAATCTAATCCTACTATATCTTCAGACTGAGATTGAAGCGTAGTTGACTAGTTGCTGATCGATAACAACATACGTGGACTAATTCTCAAAGATCAGCAGAATTCAACTAGGTCTAAAAGGGTATTTTATATAGAAGTTGCTACATGTAGTAAATAGACAAGTATAAAATTGCAGCAGTTGGCAATAATTAAATATTTTAATGCTTTTTTCTTATTAATAACGTGGTGTACGGGAAAGTTTGCACCCAAGGGTGTGGCAAGTAGTCAATGAAGTGGGTAAGATTCATGAGGTCTCAGATCAAATCCCAGCAGAGATAAAAACACTAAGGGCTTGTTTGTTAAGTCATTTGGTAATTGAATTTGAGTGTAATTGAGTGCAATTACACAGTTTGGCCTATTTGTTTGGCACGGTAATTACATGATTATCAGATAATTGGGTGTAATTGGGAGGGAGTAATTACACTCACCGATTTTCGAGGGAGGTGAGAATTGCAGGTAATTACATGATGTAATTACAAGGTTACTTTTTAGTTTTTTCGTTGTTGATTTTCGTTTTAATTTATTTTCTTTATTTCTATCATTTTAATTTCTTTTTTTTTGGGTAATAAATGTGTATTACCATAGACATCAAAACAGTGCCACAATACACCTAAAAAGCACCCAAGACTACATCCTTCTAGCAGTCGCAGTCATATGGGCCTTCAACAGTCCTAGCTATATAATCTTTTCTCTACCTACTACGATCCTTTACCTAACTACAATCCTTTACCTAACTACATAGCTTCTGAAACAAAAATTTACATCTTTGAGCCTTTTTTGTTTGTTGCAAAACAGTTAACCTATCCTTTACCTCTTTCTGTATTTGAGTAACTACAAAATTTATATTCACAGAAGCTCCTCTAAATATCCTCCAGTTCCTTGCATGCCATGTATGATAGATCATTGTTCCCCAGGCAGCAGCTATCACTTCTTTCTTCATTTGCCTCCATTTCCTTCTATTAAGTCAATGCAAATATTTAGTATCTCTTCCTCCCAGTTGTAATCCAATTTCGTAACTCATTTTGAACTTTCTGGATCCATGCACATTCAACAAATAGGTGTTTCTGTGTTTCAACCACTCCTGCATCACATAAGCAACATATTTCATCATCCACACTTATATTCAATCTCTTTAGCCTGTCCTTTGTAAGCAACCTTCCTTGATTAGCAAGCCATACAATGAATCTGTGTTTTGGTTGTAATACCCTTGTCCATATTAGTTTAGCCTCATCTAGTCGTTGCAACCCAATCAATGAATCATTATAACTACATGTTATGGAGTACTCTCTATTAGCAGTGAGCTGGTATCTACCATTCCGAAATCAATATATCATGCTTCCCTTCAGTGCATTCAATTTCCTTCAGTCCCAACTACTATCTACAGGTGGAGTATGGTCCCAAATACTACCTTGTTGCTTTATATAGATTCCATGCACCCATTTCACCCATAAACTATCCTCCTTAGCATTCAGCTGTCACAACAATTTCCCAACCGAAGCTACATTCCACTTCCTACACTCTTTAATATTTAGCCCACCATATTTCAATGGTTTACAGACCTTGTCCCAAGCTACAAGGGCTATCTTTTTGTGCTCTTCAGATGTACCCCATAAGTAGTCTCTGCATCTTTTGTCTACTTGTTTCAAGATATTTTGTGGTAAAATGAAAACACTCCCCCAGAAGTTATAAATTGAGAACAACACAGCATTTATAATCTGTAACCTCCCTGCGTATGATAAGTGTTTTGAATAGGCATTAGTAATCCTATCTGTAATCTTGTCCACCAACTGATTGCATTCCATCTTACTCCACTTCTTAGAAGACAATGGCAGCCCAAGATACCTCATAGGCAGCGTCCCTGGTGTGAAACCTGTAAGATGTAGTATCTCCCTCTGTATTTCATCAGAAACTCCAGCCATGAAGATATTTGATTTGTCAGTATTTGCCACTAAACCTGTGACACTACTGAAGTGATCCAATACTTCCATAATTTGCTGAATAGACTTTACCTCTCCCTTGCAAAAAATCATAAGATCACCAGCAAAAATTAAGTGAGTTAACTTAAGTTCCTTACACATTGGATGATACCTGAAACCTGGTTGCTCACTCATTATCCTCAAACATTTTGACAAGTAGTCCATTACTAGCACAAACACCAACGGAGATATTGGATCCCCCTGCCTCAATCCCCTTCTACCCTCAAAGTATCCATATCCCTCTCCATTTACCTTGATTGAGAATCTTCTTGATGAGATACAAGTCATGATCAACTAAGTGAAGGAATTAGGAAACCTATACCCTTCCAGTGCCTCTTCTACAAAGTCCCAACTAACCATATCATACGCCTTCTTCAAGTCAATCTTCATAAGACACCTAGGAGATGTTTTCCTTGTGTAGTGCCTGAGTAAATCATGACAAATCAGCACATTATGAGTCAATAATCTTCCTTCCACAAAAGCAACTTGACTGTCTGCTATCAAGTGTTTAAGAGTCTTCCTCAACCTAATACAGATGACCTTAGAAATACATTTGTACAGCACATTGCAACATGAGATTGGTCTAAACTGACCAGCCACTTGAGGAACTGAAACCTTGTGAATTAAGGAAATCATGGTTGTGTTGATTTGTTTAAGTAGTTTCCCATTCCTAAGGAATTGTAGCACTGCATTTGTCACATCCTCTCCCACCACACTCCATGCTTTCCTGAAGAAATCACTACCATACCCATCTGGCCCTGGGCTTTTTTTAATATCAATACTAAACATTGCCTGCTTTACATCCTTCTCAGTGTAATCTCTAACTACGTCCAGTTGTTGGTCTATAGACAATGTATTCCCACTTCTCAGTACACTCCTATAAGACTTCAATTTGTACCTTTCTTTCATCCCCAGTAGTTCCTGATAGAAGAGAACAAAAATATTTGCAATCTTTTTAGGGTTTGTTTGTATTATAACCTCCTTATCCTTCATTTGCACAATTGCCGGCTTCAACTTCCTATGCTTTATAATTGCATGGAAGTATTTTGTATTATCATCGCCAAGTTTTACCCAATTTGCTTTGCTTCTCTGCTGCAAAAACACTTCTGCGAAATAAGACCTCCTAAAATTCTGATATGTGTCCCTCTCCTGTTCTTGTAATGTTTTGTCTAAGGGTTGCCCTTGCAAAGCTTGTTGTGCCATAGTCACTTTTTCCCTATCCTTTTTAGCTTGAGTCAGTATATTACTAAATTGTTGTTTATTCAACTCCTTCAATGATTGCTTCAACATTTCCAGTTTCCTCACTACTTGCAACATACTACAGCCTTCTATATTTGCCTCCCAAACTTCTTTAACCCTTATCAAGAAATCCAGATGACTTGACCAAACATTACAATATTTAAAAGGCTTGTGCTTACCCTTGACCTTTCCTATCTGCTCAATCTTGACTGGGCAATGGTCACTAATCCCTTCTGGCTTGAAAGTAGCAGCAAAGTCAGGCATAGAATGTAGCCACTCATTATTAACAAATACCCAATCTATTTTTGAATAAACCCTGCTTCCTCCATGTTTATCACTCCATGTATACCTGCTTCCTTTTGGGGGCAATTCTAGTAACTTACATGCTTCCACCCATTGTTGAAAATCCCTCACTTCATTCATTGTCACTGGATTACCTCCCACTCCGTCCTCCTGGCTTAGAATAGAGTTGAAGTCACCCATTACAATCCACGACAGTGTACATGTTTGACTTGCTGCATCTAAATAAGTCCATAAACCCCTCCTCCCATTTATGGTATTGTAGGCATGGACCACAGTTAACACATAAGTCATCTGAAGTGTGAGATGCACCACTCTGCATGTCACAGCTTGAGCAAAACTATGCATATGATCTATTTGAAAATAATTTGGCCTCCAAAGCACCATGATCCTCCCATAGTAATGATACTCCAAATTAGTAATATATTGCCATCCACTAAACATTCTTTTAGTGATCTCCTCAATTTTACTAGCTTTGACCTTGGTTTCAACTAGACTAAGTAATCCTACATTCTCTTTATTGCAAAGGATATTGACTTACCTTTGCTTATTAGGGCCATTAAGACCCCTAATATTCCAGCATAACATGTTATCCATTGCCTGAGAGATGTATATGACTCTCTCCCCCATTCCCACAACCTTCTGCCTGCTCCTACTCCTTTCCTAACACTTGGAATGAATTTTGTGTCTGCATCTCTCTTATCTGTCTGAATTGTTGCTTACTAGAGTGAGCTGGAGTAATCCAACCTACCTCATTTTGATCTCCCATACCAACATTCTGTATTTCCCTCTGCCCCTTTTGTGATCCTTGAATTGGTTGTTTTTCCCTACATGTCTCCTCCTTATGCCCATACTTATTACAGTATTTGCACAATGTAGGTTTCCAATCATACTGTACTTTCTGCTCCATAAGGCACCCCTTTTCGTTCCTGAAGACTATTTTCTTCGGTAACATTGCACCAATATCCACTTCAATCAAAAGTCTAGCATAGTTTAATCCCAGCTTCTTCTCCGTTTGTTGATTCACTATTATTGGCTTCCCAATTAAACTCCCAATCTGGCTAAGACCTTTAGGACTCCAATATTTGAAGTCAAGTCCTGGCAATTTCACTCATATAGGCACTGTGTACAATTCTTCCCTAGAAAACTCCATATCCGTTGTCCGCCCTTTCACAATAAAGGGCTTATTGTCAAAGTGATAAATTCCTGCTTGTATAACATCATTCATCCCCACCTCTGTCAAACCTGACCAACACTATTCCATTCTTCAACATCGACACCTTGTTTATCCCATGCTTTGCCCAGATTCGTTGTATGAACCCATTAAGTACAGAAAATGGAGGATGAGCCCCCAATATATAGCATACCACAGAATTCTTCCAATACAATATCTCTGAACTTATATCATCCACCTCAATTTCACATACCGGAGTTTCACCATGTAGATCTAGAGCAACAAAATCCAACTTGAAGCCCGCATTTGAAATCTTAGTTATGTCGAAATTCTCCCATATGGAGGGTTTCCGAATCTGGTCTGAAGTGATCTCTACTTCATCTGCCCATGATAATCTCCCCTTCTCAATCGTTCTCTGCTTTTCTACTCTATCCACTTGCTCCAGTGTTCCTACCATTCTATTCAATGGAACAGTAGTTTCTTCAGTTTCCATCACAACCATCCCATCTCCTGGTGTACTCAGTTTAGTTCCTGCCTGAGCATTCTTCGATTTCCCCGCTGCTTTCCCTTTCCCAGTTGTTGCCCGTGCCATCAAAGCTTTTTGGGTGGGTATCCGAGCTCTCCTTCCCATGGAAGGCGTAAATTAGCTATCCTACGCCGAGAGAGAAACGGTACCCTTACGAATTTTTAATCCGCCTATTTTAATTTCTTTTTTGTATTTGTTATTTTAATATTTTTTATTTTACATTATTCATGTTTTATTTCCTTTCTTCTCATTTCCCAACCTCTACTTCTTGTGATTCCATGTAATTGCTCGTATTTTTTATTTTTTATTTTTTTTGTTTTCTTCATTTAACATAAATCCGTTATTATTCTAGTTTTTGAATTAAAATAGAATTTCATTATCCAATGATGTTATAGACGTATGTTTTTCTTTTCTTTTGAATTATATTTACTTAAGTTATATTGAAACTTATTTTAAGGCATGTTGAAATTTGACATAAGAGTATTATGTTAACTCTTGTTCTTAATTTTGCATTTTTGTTACATCTTCAGTTCGAATTTGTTTGCTTTAATAGTATTGACTTGTTATTTCACATTACATGTTATTCATTTTTTAGATAGAATTGATAGATTATTTTTTGTCAAATATTTAATAATTCTATGGCATTATATTTATCATATTAATATTTTTATCAAACATGTATACCAAGAAGTTCTTAAAAAATATGACTTTTTGTTTTTATAATTAATCATATTAAAATATTATTACTTTGAAAATATATATCAATTATTTTTTATAATATTAGTTAAAAATATATATTTATTTAATATATTTTCAGAGACAATATGTATCTTAAATATCCAATTTAATATCATTTTATAAAGACACATTAGTGCCAAATATTAATTTTTGATAATTAACTTTTATTTTTAAAAATTTAATCTAACTGTGTAATCATACTAGTGCAACCAAAGTACGATTGTAGTTACATTATGACAAACAAACAGGTCATCGTAATTATTATATTGTCTAATTACTAAGATATGTAATTACTACCCTAGTAATTACACCAATTCCAATTACCAGATGGCTTTCCAAACACAACCTAGGTGATTTTTTCCCTATCTGTCCTAGCTTTAGTAGATAGTGTTACCTGATACCTATTGTTGGCAGAAGGTAGCAAGTAACCCGTGGAATTAGTTGAGGTACACACAAGCTGGCCCACGGTTATCCAAAAAAAAAAGTTTGTACCATCTTAACTAATTCCACGGATACCTGCCACCTCCTAGCAGTACAGCTACCAGGTAACTCTATCCACCAAGACTTGAATAGATAGGAAGAAATCACCTTATATTTTTCCTCTGAAACCCCATGGTTCTCAATCCACTTCATTGACCACCAGATCGCACCTTTAGGTACTTTTCAAATGCTTTATTACAGTAGCAAGGATCAACTAAATAGATAGAATTAACCTACCATTACACCTGGTACACCAATTATATCCATATTCCATTGGTAATGTTCACGACGTCTTCCCCTGGTCATTCTCTCATAACGCCAACACTGTCCAATAGCAAACCATTTCAATGGAAGAGATACAGATTTTCTGGACAGAAAAAAACGTGCAGATCAAAATGAGGCATCCCCGCCTGGATACAAACGAGTAATAACATATAAATGAATGGTGAACATGGAAATGTTGCAATAATTCTTGCTTCAAAAGTAAAGAATCATGACTTTCTATGTGCAAGTAAAACTAAATTAGATATTTACCCTTTTTGTATCACAAGTCTTGCCAACGAAGGAGTAAGCTCAGGCCTCAATGCAACTCGACGGTTTCCACGGTCCTCAAAACAGTAAAGCTGCAAGATAGAAAGAGAAATGAATGATATCATGGTTCATCACATTGCAGTTTCTTTCTTTGCTATGCTTGAGATAACATAATAAGTCTAGCCTACTTGGCTCACGATAAGCAGAGTAGTCAAAAGAGAAAAAGGCCAAAGTCAGCTAGGACTTCAAACACAAAGAAGATCAAGGTGGGGCTTTAACAAAAGTACAGCACTAATAAAGAAAAAATTAACATATATGAGTTTAACTTATATACATTGACAATGTAAAAGTAAAGAACTTTTTACACTATTATATTACCCGAAAGATATCTATCGGTAAACCTCCATTAAAAGTGAAATTTGTAATGTTGAAAATGAGGGAAATTGCCTGCTAAAATTGGTAAAGGTGAGCTGATGTCTAGTCTTACTTTTTTGCTAGTCTAAATTGGCTAATTTATCTAGCACTGAACAATTTTTGGAGTTTATTAGTTCCCTTGTCTTAGACTGACTAACTGTAAAGGGACTTCCGTTTTCTTTATCGCAGTTTTTTTTGCCAATATTTCTCTCATTGTAAGTTGTAACTATGTATCTTCTTGATGCCCTTTTGTGAATGAAATACCTTACTTTATCCAAAAAAATAAAATAAAGGTGACCTGATAGTGGGAAAAACTCTTCACATTGTTAGTGTATGTAAGTTAAACTCAATATATACATACATATAATATATACACACACACACACACACATCTATACATACATATATATATATATATATATATATGTGTGGGTGTGTATATATATATGCAATGCAATGCAAGGAAAAATAATTACAAAGAAACAATACTATTTTGAAAAAAGTATTGAATTAACTATAATTGAGCAAAACATGTGAAGTAAAAATCATGTCAATCAAGTTTCAACAACCATCTTAGATTTTTAATCTAAATGAAAAGATGTAGTTTGATGTGGCCTAACACTAGTTTTCTTATACTAAACATCTGAAATAAAAAAATCATGTCAATCACGTTAGTAATGCCATATAAAGACTGGGTCCATGGTGACGAGATTCACGTCTTAGCACCAACTGAGTGACACGAAGTGCAATACTTATGGCTTTAACTGAGCCTCAGGGCTTAAACCGGCCTCACAAGAGCCTTTAACAGCACTATCAATACCTATATTTTTATAACGTAAGAGTTTGCCTATCCCGATCAACTTGCACGCACCTCGACTATTTTACAAGGTTTCTGCTACCTCCCACAAGCACAGGTACCTATATCAAATTTGATGGATTAATTTCTCTTCCTTTTCTTTAATTTCAGATGCAATTTCTCATTAGCCATTTTTTCATTATACCGCGTTCACCTAGAAGTCACAGACATAGTTTAACATAAGAAAACTCCATACTATTATAGGACTAACGATGTTGGAATTTTAACATACAAGTATAGGCATCATAAAAGTACAGACTGCATCCAAAATCTTCTTTTCCTTTTTAACTTATCAGAAAAAAATCTGTACCTATATGACATTCCAGCATCATTAATTTAGTTATAGTATGGAGTTATGTTTTTCTCATGTCAGTGATTGTGATGTGAATACAAGTACAAACTGTATCGAAATTTTAATAATAGGAAAGGAAAATAAAAATAGAGAATGATATCTATATGCAGTTCCACAAGAAATTATGTGATTTTTTGTCACCATAATATCTGCTATGAATGAACCCAACAAATATTTGGCATATAATCTTACAACAGGAAATCGATGTTGGCATTTCAAGAGAGATAATGGGGCTAGCATGTCAGAATACTCCCTCTATTCGAAATTATGTGATGCACTCTAACGAAGAAGAAATAGGGAACAAGAGTGCAAACTGTCTTGTGATAGAAACTAAACTTTCGCATTTTAAAAGTGATAATGGGGTTTAGCACAGAAAATACTCCTACAATACAACTAGATGATCCACTTGACCAGCAAAGAAATAAGACTGATCATTCAAACGATTTGTTGTTGATAGGTTAAGCCATGCTCACAAAAGTAGTTGAAATGTGTGAAGTAGTAATATGTGCAATACTCCAAATACTGGTAGAGAGGAAACTTTTCCATCTCGAAAATGGGATTGTTAGAGTGGGATAAAAAAGAAACAGTATCAAGTATTTTCAACCATGAGTTGTAATTGGATGTTAAGATTTCAAACAGTCTATCACCTACTATCACCCTCTTTTAGGTATTCGCACCAGTATCACTCAAGGAATGGTTGGTAAGAGAAAATGGGAAAGCACATCTTTTATACCAATGCCCATTACTGTCAGCACTTCAGAGAAGAAATACCAGCTGGGAACCAAATCATTTCATGTAATTTTTTCCTAGTCTTCTTTCTGAAACATGATTGAAGATCCAGTCATAAAATCCACTTAGCCAGTGATTTAGGATAACTCAAGAGGATGTCTATAAAAGATTGTTATAGCTTACTTTTTAGAAGTTTGAATTTGAATTGATAGTTTTCTCCTTATTTGATAGAAAATAAAGTAAGGAAGATAAAAGAGAATGCAAGTCTCAGCTCTCAGGTTCCCAACTACAAAGTTGGCTTACAAGAACAGAAAATTAGAACTAAAATCAGTTTATAGATATTCTCATGCCAAACCATAATGCGAGCAAACCAACTAATATTTTTCTTGATAAACAACAGAAAAATAAAGTAAAGCAAAATAAATAACACTTACTATGTGAACGAATCATATTATACACAGAGAGCTTAAGAATCAAGACGCCCCTTGTCATAATTTAGCTCACAATCCCGGGTCTCCAAGTATTTAAGCATGCATGAACTTAATACCAAACATATGCATGCAGTGTGTCAAAATTCACAAGACAACATAATAACCAGTCACAAACCTGGTCTCTAATTTCCTCTCCAGCTTTCCTAATATAAAGAGCCTCTGACTCTAACACAGGAAAATCAACCTCTTCAAACCCGAATTGCTGCGACACCTGAAATATACAAAAACAAATTAGCAAATATGCAAGGGCGGCAGCAACAACAACAACAGACACTATAATCAATTTATACATATACCTCTCTGAAGTTATGAAAGAGCCAATTGCGAAGGCGCATGTCTTCAGGGGGGAAATCTCGGGTGCCTTTAGGAGGATTGACGTCGATTTTCTGAGCAGTATCGTGTTCATCTGGAGGCGAAGTCGCTGACCCGGACCGTCCGGTTCGAACATTCTGGTTCGCCGATGATTCTAAGGATAATGAAGAGGAAGAGGTAGAGTAAGCTCTGAGAGTAGTACGTGAAGTTGAAAAGAGAGAGTTGTTAAGGTGGTGGCGGAGTGAGAGAACCGCCTTCGACAACGGTGGGTGGTGGTGGAGGATAAAGAGGGAAGGGTTTAGAATTGCCGGCATGGTTTCACTTGTCCGGGGAGAGGGGAAACCAGAAAATCAATTTTTCAATTATCTCACATTTTTCCCTTTTTTCTTTTTCTTTTTCTTTTTCTTTTTTTAACCATTCCACATATGTTTAAAAAATGAGAAAAAATCTAAATTTACCTTTTTTTACTTTAATTTAATAGCTAATTTTATACTCTATTATATTTATCCGTCATCATCAAATTATTCACTTTTATTCCTCATTTAACAAAATGCTTAAATTACAGCAAATTACTCATTTTTATTTCTCGTTTAACAAAATCCTTAAATTACAGCAAATTACTCATTTTTAAAAAATAAAACCTATAAACTCGCGATATAATCCGTCCGCTCCGACCCAAATTAAAATATTCATCCTGCCCTTAAACAGCTGGGAAATAGGTTCTTTGTTCTTCCCATGAAAATGGATGTAAAGTACTGTTTCTGAATATTGCATAAGTTTCTTTACATAAACTGCATTTACAAATTAATTGTTATTTTTGGGGTGACTATATGATCTCAGATCATGTTCTGAGTAATGTTTTGGAGGCATTCACATGCTTTATGATTGAAATTAGTATAATTTCATATTGATATTTAAGTCTAAGTATAAAATAATTATCAGAATAATTGTATTTTTTTTTCTATCACAAAAAAATTAGTTATCAAATTTCAAGTATTAAGATGGAATGATGTCTAATCCCCTAATCCATTTGTCTGTAATTTTTCAAGGTCTTCACGTTTTGAGATTTTTTAAATAAATATTTTGATAAATTTATTTTACGAGAACGTAAGTATAGTTGAATAATATTAACGAGAAATACAATTTAGAAAGAAAAATCAAATGCATTATTGCAACTTATAAGTTTGACAAATAAATTCACGGACAATCAATATTATGTTCAAAGTTTTTTGATTCTATAGAGGTGAAACATCGAATGAATTCTTGATTTTAAAAGTAAAAAAATAAAAATCAAGTCTCCTCAATTTGATATAGAAAATTAGAGATAAGAATACACAGACTTAGGTTTCATTTGTTTGCACTTAATGGAGGTCTGAATCTAAATGATTCAAACCTTAGACCATTAAGTGCATTTATTTTCATTAAAATTTAAGCACTTATTTGATTTGAATAGGTTTTAATCATTAATATCTGGAATAAAATTTTAATACCATTAAGAGGTATGTTTGTGTGGATAAATTTTACCATCATTGCGTCTAAAACGACCAACCATTATCATTAACCACCTATATCATCACAACCACCGTTGCCGCCATTACGGTCGCTGACCACCATCCTCCGCCTCCAACCACCCCTGCCACCACTTTCAATCACCATTATCATCATTAACCACAACTATTGTCAGTCGTTATCACGCATACCATCTCTATCATTATAGTTATATCCATGCCGACATCTTCACCGTCGCCGCCACCTCTACCACACCTATCTGTCACTACCGCCACTAATCAATCCCTACTACCAACCACCTCCACCAACTATACCATCAGAACATTGTCAATCACCACACATTCTTCAGTCATCACCATCAACACCGCCAACTACTAACATCAACTAATTTCACCATCGCAACCACCGCTACCAACCCCCACCATCACCACAACTATCACTGTCACTATTACTCATTACTATCACTACTACAATTTTATTACCACCACCACTATAAACCATTAATAACAAACATAAATTTCTTATTTCTTTAATCAAATAATAAACATTTTATTAAATTAATATTTTATAATATTCAATTATGTTTTATTTGAATTGTATATATGATTTGTTTACAAATAATTAAAGTATGCATATTCAGATGTTGAAAAATAAATGATCTTATTCATTCAGCATTCAGATCTATTGACAACATCTTAATTATTCAAATATGTATTCAAATTCAGAAATATTAATTTTAATGAAAACAAATGAGGCCTTAAAAAAAAAGACAAAACTCTTTGACAAATTGCATGGCATTTCTTTGACAAAAAAAAAAACAAAAACAAAAAAAGAATCAAATTGTTTTAAAGTTACAAAATATGTATTAAAAATTTTAAACTCGTAAACAACTAGCAGTCAAATATTAAAAAGTATGTATTTATATAAATTTTCATTTCTCAACATACAACTAACAATAATTTTAGATAATTTTTATCTATGTTATTAATAGCTTTAAGAGAAAATTTATATTAATCGTTTGATTTGAGTGTTATACATTTTAATATTATTCAATTTTTTCCTTATTATATAAAACTTAAATAAATTTCATACATTACAATTTACATGTAAGTATATGTTCTAAATAATCTAAATTGATGAAATAATCCAAATATTTTCTATTTATAAGTGTGTGCTTTTTTCAAAAATAATATCTTCAGTATGCTGATCTTTTGAGAAGTTCGTTTGCGTTTTTTTCCCGATTACATTTATTTGTATTTTTTGTGATTAAGAAACTAACATGTAAAAGATTATCAAAAAATGTAGGAAATATAATTTTGGAACTTAGATTTTCAAATTGTTCATAATACAATAATATTTGTTATTGTAAATTGCAACGAATATCAATTTACAGTACTTTAATCTAAAATATATATAACCAGCTTTTGAATACGTTACTTCCTGAACAACATTTTCATTCATATCATTTTTTATGGAACTTTTTTTTTTTAATTTACCAATCACATATTGTGTCTACCACAAAGCGAATGATCTGGCATTAAATGACACGTTTGTCTCATTTATTTTCATTATTATTAAGACGTTTAAATGTGAATAAATATTTAAATATTAAAACTATCTATTAAAATATAAGTATCTGAATTTGAATACACATTTAAATATTAAGATTTTATATTAAAATCTTAATACTAAACAATTAGACTGTTTTTTCCTCAACATATGAATATATAAATTTTATTTTTATGTGAAAATTAATAAATAAAATATTAAATTAATCTAATATTACATCAGTTAAAAAAAAATTATATGATAGTATAAGGCTAATGATGATGGTTGTGGGTGCAAATTGGAGCTTTTATTGGGTGATAGTGATGGTTGAGTACTAATGATCACGGTGGTTGACAATAGTGATGAAATGGTTGTTGATTGTGGTAGTTGGTGGTGACAACTAACAATCATGGTAGACAAAAGTGATAGCTAATGGTGGTGGTGAATGATGTCGGTAATTGGCGACATATAATAATGGCTGATTGTGGTGATTTTCATTAGTGAATTGGTAGTGATGATAGTAAGTGGTAGCTAATGACAAAGACAGTTAAGTTGCGTAATTGGCAGTGACAGTGATTGTGATTAACGGTAGACAATGATGATGACAATTAGTGATGAACTGCATGTCAATTTTGTAGAAACCTTTTAATAGACATCTTAATAATATTAAGACTTTGTTGTATATCTTAATCATTCAAATTTATTTAAATCTAAAATCAAACAGAGTTAATGACTGAAATCAGAATAACTAAAATTAAGATCTACACTAAATGCAAACAAATAAAGCCTTAATGCTTGTCATACAAGTCTGTAACAAAATTACATATGCTTTTTTATAACAACAAAGTCTTTATATTTTGATCAATTTACACATTACTCGACTATAATATAAAATACCCATATTCTCTCACCAATAAAAATACCTATATTAAATTTGGCAGATTAATTTTTATTCCTTCATTTTGCTGTAATGTAATTTTAATATAATATTTCAATTATCGTATATTTAAATATGCTTATGGAATACTGTAACTATTAGCATGAGCAACGAGAGATCTAATTTTAGGACTAAATTAATCGTGTTACTCTTCTTTGTTTTTCACCGTAGTTTTATATTTAGGAAATTAGTATCTGAATACCCGCTTTGCACGTATATTTCATGTCACTCGATATAAAAATTTTAAAATGTTACAAGTAATATTTGGATATGTGTGTGTCTGAATGATGAGTAATACAAAATTTAAAAGGATAAATGCAAGCTCAAATTGATTAATGAGAATCTTTTTTAACCAACTTTTATTATGGAATATAAAATGATTAAATATGAGTAACCTTTTAAGTTGAACAACTCTGTTTAGTTAAGCATGCACAACGTATAATAAATTCAATTATTAGATACAAACTTGTGATATAATCTCATTTCGCCTAATACTTCCTTATAGATGATGTTGTCGGAGTATATTTCATCTTGACATTTCGATTCTATATCATATGCATAACTCTCAATGTAAATATTAATTTTTCTCTTGAAAGTACTACATTCAATTATTTATGAGAACAAAATATGTTGTGATTACTACAAGCCATTATTGAAGATTTGATCTTGTGCTTATACTCTAAAAATAATCCAACATAAATAAGAATCTTTTGAAGAATTTATTTGGGGGGGGGGAGGAATTCTTATTTTTATTATTTTGTTATTTTGTTTTTCTGATTGAAATTCAATTTTATATTAATTTTCCTAGATAATGCTTGGGTCTACTAATAATTTTTAAGATAAAATTGCAGTATACATTAACCCAAATTGAAATATGTATTGCCATACACGTTACTGTAATAGAAGTATAATGTTGCAAATAGGAATTGAAAGGACAACAAAAATATACAATCGTCATAACTCATAAACTTAACTATTGAACTTCTTCAACTATTGGTCGCTGGTGGTTCGTATTCTTTACAAAAATATTTCTTAAAATAAATATTTGACATCAAGAAAATAACTTATATATAGCATTTCAATGTAAGTTATATATCTTCAACTTATATATATATATATATATATATATATATTGTCACGCCCCACCTTGGGAGGCATGACTGACACGTGGTGCCTTACTAGGATCTGAACTGATTTAACTAGGCCTGTGCACTCCTGGTGCAGGCTTACTCACCAAATCAAGGAAACAACAGACTATAACTCGGTTGTAAATACAACCTCCGGCCGACAAGGCCTTATAGCCACCTATAAAGAAAAACAGCTAGCCAGAAACAAGCAATAACAGGGAATCCTATACGGGTCGACAAGACCACCATGATGTCTAGTTATGACTGTAAAGTAAATCCAGTGCTAAGCTAAACTATGGCTGACAAGACTGCTAACTGACAGCTAAACAAGGCCCCACACGGCCAATACGTAAACTAAAACACATATGGCCCCACACAGCCACCATTTGCTAACCACAGGGAAATAATAGAAACAATCCGCAAGCCTCTAGGAGTAATACGATGGTCGAGACAGGGCCCGGCCTACCCAAAACTATACAATCAAAAGAAGTAAACCTTCTATCTACAAGCTTCGGAGGAAAGGAGCCAACTTTTCTAACAATCCTGGCTGAAGGCTAAGAAGGACCAACTCCTCGTCTATCCGCACCTACAGGAAAGTAATGCAGCGTCCCAGATAGGGCATCAATACAATATGTACTGAATATGTAAGGTAATAACTGTAAATGGTGAAATAAAGAGATAGAACTGAGAATATTGAAATGGAGGAATAAAGATCATACATGAGTAATTAGACTCTCTATTATCCAGTTTATACATAACTAAATCAAACAAGAACCTTACCTGGCCCCCATAAGCCGGAAGGTACAACCAACACAGAATAACCCACCTGGGCCCCCATAAGTCCTGGTGAGTATACTGCAATTTACATACTCCTAGCAAGGTCATAATGGGTCAACTAGTAGCTATAGCGGTCCTTCCAGTCCCCTGGGTCTGTAACTGAGCCCGCTCGGCCCCTGACTGTAGCTGTGTTCGAGTCCAGTGGACTCCTGATATCTGCACCCCAGGCACCAGGCTCGACGGGGGTGTGGTGCCGATGCGACATGTAATAGTCCAGCCATGGAATGGACTGTATGAGGACCTGGGACCCGATCTTCGTCCCTCGCGGATGGCATACCGCTCCGTGGAGCGACATTATCTCACCCCTGACGGGCGTCAACAAAGCTAGTAATCCTGGAGTTGGTCACGGAGGGTTATATAGGCAAGTCAAATCCCCAGGCTAAATGTAGAATACTGGTCTCAGCTAACAACCATAACTAATCATGATTAACATACTTCTAATCCTCTCACTGGGATTTAAACTGAGTTATAATGCTAAGGAAACTAACTTGTCGAAAGAATTGCCTTAACATACCTGGATTGATAATTTCTGCTTAACTGGCGAGTATCAGATTCGTATTTCAATAGCTTTTCTCAATTGTAATTGTACTACTGGGAAAATGAAACTAATTTCAGTACTAAATTCGGCAAATCGATAACTTTATATATAAATATTAACTATATTTCAACTTAACGGAACACGGTTGAAAACTCGTAATTTCTCAAAAGTCCAGAAGGGAAAAATACTTACTTGAAGCCTGCGATCGTATAGAAATTAGTTTGGAGCAATTCCAACGACTTTGGCTCGGGGTGGTTATGATTTGCCAGGCGAATTTCGTGAAAATAACTCCGTAGCAATATTTTCTGTAGCCTTAAACTTCAATACCCGAAGTTAATTTGAATTCCGGCGACGTTTCGTAGCGTAAACGGACGAAAAACCGTTAAAAACCTTACTTTCTCTCTTCCCTGGCCGAGGCTCTTCTTTGGAAATGAGATGAATTAAGACAAAGGGCTATATATATAGGTGAGGTTGGTGGGCAGGGGGGCGCCCCGCGCCTCTCAAAGCGCCAAGGTGCGCGGCGCCTCGCGCCTTTCAAGGCGTCAATGGCTTGGCGCCTCGCGCCTCTCAAAGCGCCAGTGGCCTGGAGCGCCACGCTGGCTTGTGTCCTGCAGGCTGGCACGTCGCGCTGGCCCTGTGCGGCCTGACCTCGCTCGACACAACTTCCGAGGCTTCTCTACATGCGTCATACTCTCTTTATTTATCTCAAATTCACTCGTACGCTTACTATTCGTTAATATTTTTTACGGATTGTAATATATATATATATCTATATATATCAAAAATAATATTTTAAGGTAAGACATTTTTATATGGACATCACAAATAGTTTTAATTATATCTTTTGAATTTAGTATAACTTAGCATGTTAGTCAAATAAGACGAAGCCATAATTTCAACTTAATTTATGGATTTTAAATTTTAAAACAACAATTTCAAACCTAATTTTAATTGAATTCTAAATTTAATATTTGTACATATTTAATAACTTTTTGAATAAAAATACACTATTTTGCATAAAAATTATTAGATCTCATATTCAAGACTTCTAACTCCATCCCAATCAATATAAATAATAATGATAATAATGTGATCAAATTTTCTAGCCACAAATTCACATAAAGGCAGAACAATAGTTAATTGGTACAAAATATATTAAGTGCAACATTTTTTGTTGCCTACATGAGAAATCAATGCTCACCTTTTCGATCTTCTTTTTATTTAAATGCACATCAGTTTTGTAGACATGATAAAAAGGGTTTAAATTTAATCATAAGTTGATGACACTGAGAAAACCCCCAAAGAATACCATTAATTTATAATTTCAAACTTCATAAATTATTTTTTTTTTAAAATATTAAAGATAACATCAAAGACAAGCGAACAAAGGAAACAATAAAGCTACTATCCCAATTTTTCACAATTTATTAGAATAATCTTTTCTTAACTATTATAAAAGTTAAACCAACAGATTAAATTTAAATATAAAGAAGATGAAATGCAAATGTGAAGTGAATGAAATGATATTTCAGTGTGAAATTTATGAGAAGACATAAATCATGTAAAAAGACGTTAACAAATAATATTTAAAGTGAAAGATAAAAGGAATAACCATTAAACTCAATAATTAGGAAATATATAAGAACTTTCCTGTCCATTTTTAGGCATTTAATAGAAAGGCAATAATGTCGAAGAACTCCCAAAGAATACCATAAATTCATAATTTCAAACTTTATAAATTATTTTTTTTAAAAAAAATATTAAAGATAACACCAGAAATAAGCGAATAAATGAAACAATAAAGTTACTATCTGAATTTTTCACAATTTATTAGAATGATCTTTTCTTAACTATTATAAAAGTTAAACCAACAGATTAAATTTAAATATAAAGAAGATGAAATGTAAATGTGAAGTGAATGAAATGATATTTCAGTGTGAAATTTATAAGAAGATATAGATCATGTAAAAAGACGTTAACAAATAACATGTAAAGTGAAAAATAAAAGGAATAACCATTAAACTAAATAATTAGGAAAGATATAAGAACTTTCCTGCCCATTTTTAGGCATTTAATAAAAAGACAATAATGTCCTTCAACTGGACATTTTTATATTTTAACTTTTTATTGAGATGTACTTACTCCGTTTTAAAATAAATAATATTTTAATTTTTTAATTTTATTTTAAATAAGTAATATTTTATATAATTATAATGACATTAACAATGTTCTTTTAATTTTATACTTATTTAAATAAATAAAATTTTATATAATTAAAAAAATATTAAAATTTTTATCTTTGTCAAAATACTATTTATTAAGGATAAAAAGAATAAAAATGTATTTACTTTTTTAAAAATAAATAATTTCTTAAAATATATATGTCAAATTAAAAACATGCCTTATTACGAAACGGAGAAACACTACAAGAATAGTAGGATGATTTCCGGAGTTGGAAGAAAAAGAAAGGCATAAAACAGAAAATAAAGGAAGCCAGAAAGTTCTTTTTTATTTTTACAGGAAATTATGGCTGAATGACGGACTCATCAACATCTCAGCAAAATCACACTTCTTTAATACTGTTTCTTCCGATCCTGCGACTGTTCTTGGCCGGAGTTGTCAGCAGTAAGCTTTCGATTCGAAATTGTTTATCCTCCGGTCCCCACTGCCTTGCCATTCATCGGGTACAAACCCTTATTTGATTTCCCTCTTCAAATTAAGTAATTTTGGACTGTCTATTTGTGTGTGTGTTTATTTTTAATTATTTGTCAAGTAGTTTGGTTTATTGCCTTTAATTTGAACCACAATACCATTGATATGGTATATTAGTCGTGCTCACTTTTATGGCCTCTAGTACTCCTGCATTGTGTTTTCTTGTAATTTCTTGCTATTCAGTATACTAACTTTTTCATTTACTTGAAAATAAATACAACAACAACAACTCAGTGGTCTGTGCGGTAGAATGTACTCAGATCTTAACTCCACCTCAAAGGCAGAGAGAGTCTGTTTCCGATAGACTCTCGGCTTATAGAGAAAAATCCCGACAGGAGACAACAAACAATAACAGAGCAACAACTAGCAACAAAATCACACTACAGAACAATCCACTAAGCAAGATACAACTCACAACATTTAATAATGAACATCGAAAGACAAGCAACTATAAGAGCAATACTAGACCTACTACTAAGAGCGAAAAAAAACAGTGCAACACACTACAATCTACTACTCTGCTACCCTAATCCGATCACGCCACACCTCCTATCTAAGGTCAAGTCCTCGGTAAGCTTCAACTGGGACATATCCTTTCTAATCACCTCTCCCCATTGCTTCTTCTGTCTACCTCTCCCTCTCCTAAATAATCCATAGCCAAGCTCTCACACCTTGACACTGGGGCACTCGGACACCTCTTCTTCACATGGCCGAACCACCTCAGTCTCGCCTCACGCAATTTTTCCTCCACCGCAGCCACGCCTACCTTGGCCTGTGTATCGTCGTTTTTAATCCTATCTCTCCTAGTATGCCCCCAGATCCACCGTAACATCCATATCTCTGCTACCTTCATCTTTTGCATGTGAGTTCTTGACTGACCAGCACTCTGCTCCATATAATATAGCCGGTCTAGCCACCACTCTATAGAACTTGCCTTTAAGCTTTGTTGGCACCTTCTTGACACACAAGACACCGGATGCGAGCCTCCATTTCATCCATTCTGCACCAGTACGGTGAGCAACATCCTTGTCGATCTCTCCACTTCCTTGTATAATAGACTCAAGGCACTTGAAACTTTTTCACTTTTGGATAACTTGTGTATCCAACGTCACCTCCACATCATCCCCATGCATCATGTCATTGAATTTACACTCCAAATATTCTATCTTGGTCCTTCTCAACTTAAACCCTTTAGATTCCAAGGTTTGTCTCCAAACCTCTAACTTAGAGTTTACGCCGCCGTGAGTCTCATTCATCATAACTATGTCATCCGCAAATAACGTACACCATGACACCTCTCCTTGAACCCCTTGCATCAATATATCCATCACCAAGGCAAATAACTTGAAAATAAATACATTTGAGTTAATTATGTCTTTTTGGGCTCTCATAGATCGTGTATTGGCTAGATAAGAGTTTAGTATTTCGCAAAATAATCGGTTTAACTCCTTAACTTTTTGAAGTTTAACTATTACTGTAATTCTTTAACTCGAGATACTTAAGAAATGCGGATTAAATCATCAAGTTAGCACCACTACCAAATAATCCAACATTTTATTTTCCATCCACCACATAATATGTTACCTCTGTTGGACCCAACTTTTATATCCGGCAATACCATTGAAATTAACCCTATGATTCAAGTACTAAAAGAAGTCTTCAGATTGCAGTTTTACGAAGACTATATTGTTCTACCTATGACCTATGTATAGAAAGAATTTAATTTGTTACACTCTCATTTTAAACAATCAGTGTAGTTTGACTGCTTGAGCTGGTGAAGTACCCTCCTTTTCGGTTACTATCAACACTCTATACAATAGACTGTTAATTGTTTTTGTTATTGTTGGAGTTTTAAGTAATTTAATTGTTAAAATACCTTATAAAAAAAGTAACTTATTGTATAAAAGTTATTTACATTACCAATGAATTACAATTAGCCAATGGATATTCGATTCACCTATTCCAAAAAGACACTTGGGTTTTATTTGGCATGAAAACAAATATTTTCTGAAAAAACAGGTCTTATGAAAACAGTAACTCTGCTCTTAGAACAATATAGTCTCAGACTCTTAGTTTTTTTGATGTTTTGGTTGCTGGAATTTTCTTATGAAAACAGTAACTTTGCTCACTAATGAGTGGAAGTCACTTTTTTTCACAACCATTCCAACTCTTGACTTTCATGTCATTGCTCGAAATGACGTTTAGATATTATTATCAATTTTCATACTAAAAAATTTCATCAATACACTATCCAATTTGTTAACATTGAAATATTTCCCGTTTACTAATAACCATATACAAAAAATATTTTTCAGAAAGTAACTTATTTTCGAGATAATTTTTTCCTACATACTAAACACTAAGGTTCATGTTTCTACTGTGCTACTGGCCATTGGGTGTTATACTTTTGTGACTACTAAGGTGATGAATTAGCTGAATTCTACTCTGTTGGGGCTCTTAGTTAACTCTACGTTTAAACTTGACGGCTCTTCCATGGGATTGAAACAAATAGTAGAAGGAGACAACTCATATAGAAATCCATATACATACACAAGGATAAACACTGAAAACTGATAGACATAGCTTGTATATGACATTGTTCCTCCACATACCTGCAAAGCAAGTTTATTGGAACTCATAACTCTCTTATCTTCCTTTTGAGAGCTTGTTTCAACAGATTTAAAAGCTGAGTCATGTGACATATAACCAGTTGTGAGCAGAGATAGTATGAACTTTATGAAGAAACCTAATTTAAACTTTTTTCTGATCTTCTTTGATTGGACAGGGAACTTAAATTTTCTTCTCTGATCTTCTTTGATTGGACAGGGAACTTAAATTTTCTTCCCCCACACTCAGCACTCTCAGAGAAGGTGATCCTGTCTTCTATGTGTATTTTATGATATTTCTCCCAGATTGGGACAGGATTTCCTGGTCCATAAGTCAGTTGGGGATGTTTCCCAAATGAGGTCATCATCATCAAGGTAACTTACATTCATATTCAACTTTATTTCAGTGTGACAAAGGAAAATTGTGCTCTGTTTTACTATTGGAATTGCACATTACTTCACACCTTTGGTAATCCGGGTTTGATTTATCAAGATAGTAACCATTCAAGTACATGATTTTTAGGCATAGCTGAAAGTTCACCATGCCTCGTAAGGTAAATTATGGAGTTAAGTACGGGGAAGATTTTGATGACTATGAAGATTACGGTTATGACTATGATGATGGGTATGATTATGCAGAGGAAAATGGTGAGTACATCAGTCCTCCCTTGGAGCTGGAGAGATTCTCTTGTTTAAGATCTCAAGGCTGCACAATTCTGTTCCATCTCCCCTCAAGCCCTTAACAAATAAGAATAGCAGAAGACATTAATCATACTGAGAGTACTTCTTTGTAATGCTGATTTACCTTTGTCAATGTCATGTTTGAATAAAAGTATTTTATGTACTTCCAAACTCATTTCTGCAAGCTAATTAAAATTCATGGCAGTGTTCATTAAACTGCAATGACTTGTTGTATTGTGTTTTTTGTCTGAACTGTTACAGCAATCCTTAGTGTGTCATCATTCTGTTGTTGACTATGTTTCTTGAAGTAGGTTGGTGGAGAGCATTTAGTTGTTGTGTGGGCTGCTCTATACAATCCTTGAAGGATAAGAATACTTAACAAGTTAGTCAAAGCTATTTTCAGGCTTGAGATATGATTTGTTTAACTTCTTGGAGGACTCCCTAAAAGTTACACTCCCCCTGTATCTATTTTTGTCCCCCATGCTGGAACATCCCATAGCTTTTGGTACTCTTCTACAGATAATGATATCCTATGCAACTTCATGACCATTTAATTTGAGGTTGTTAATGCCATGTTTTTCGCTCTACATTAAGTTTACAACTATTACTATTACATGAAAGAACACAGGAAATATCAATGAGATTTCTTCTTTGCATAGTTAAATATTTATGGTTGATTACCATGAGTCGTAAATCCTGGAAATATCGACACCCCTTAAATATTAAGAGTAATTTGTAGAACTCAATATGCTTTTTAACAATTTGTTGCAGGTGCGCCGCCAGAAACAAGGTCAAAACAGGAGTCGGTTAAGGCTGGGGTTTGGCGTTGTCCCATTTGCACATTTGATAATGAAGATACTATGAATGTATGTGATATATGTGGAGTCCTTCGTAATCCATTGGTCAAAAATTGTGTCAGCAGTAAAGAAAATGCAGGTTAGCAACTCCTGAACCTGTCCTAAGGGTCTACATATGTGCATTATTTGTTGCTACGCTTAGCACACTTATGAACAGATTTGCTTACTGTATTTTCCATCTCCATTACTAAACACAAGAAAACATTTTATTTTGGGCGCACCAGGGAGAGGGAACTGTTTTTCTGTTTAATTGGTAGTTCATTTGTTGCAATTCTCCTTGATGTTATCTCATGCTTTAATCATTGCTAACTTGTCTGCTGGTATATATATGTTATATATGAAATTTGTTACTACTCTACAGCACACTTGTGAATAGTTGCAGTATGGACCAGGGAAATAGAGAACATGAGAAGGCATTTTTTTTGGGGGACTGGGAAGAGGAACTGTTTCCTTCGGTAGTTTGGTCGCATTCTCTATGATTTTATTTCATGTTTGTCTCTATTGGACCAGGGAAATAGAGAACACGAGAAGGCATTTTCTTTGGGGGGGGGGGGGGGGAGGCTGCTTGGAAGAGGAACTATTTCCTTGGGTAGTTTGGTTGCATTCTCCTTGATTTTATTTCATGTTTGTCTCTATGAAATTTGTTACTACCATCTAGCAGCGTAGCACACACGTGAAGTTGTGAACTGCTTTGCTTAACTATGGACCAAAGCATATTACAGAACATGAGAAAACATTTTCTTTGGGGGCTAGGGAGATGGAATTATTACATGGGTAGTCCATCTATAATGTTATTTCATGCTTTATTTAATTACTACAATACAATGCTTATTTGAAGGTTTTGGGCATTTCTATTCTGTTCTTGGTCTGCCTATTTTAAAGGTTATTAAAGGTCATTATGTTGTATGGACAAAGTACCTATTCACATAATTATATAGGTATTATCTGTTCTACTTGTTTCATGTGTGGTCTGCTTGCTGCTTCATAGAGTAGATGGTTCCCATGCAGTTGGTGGCATATGTAAAGATTCTGGAGCATCTGTAATGGCCAAGTCTCTATTTCCATCACTGCTGCTTCAGAAAGCAAAAAAAGCTATAAACTTTGAAGCACAGAATTACTCTTTTAAGACTGAAGATTGCTTTAACTTCTACAAGCCTGGAAATATATGTGGACAGTTTCATGATTTATACAGAGCCTTTTGCTCTCAAAGCCACTGCAAGATTGATATAGGTCTGCACATGCTCAAGCACAGGCCGGTCTATAGACATATGCACTTCCTTTTTTTCCCTCCACTTTGCTTGAAAAATTGTGTTTGCTTACATTATGGTACTTCTATCTCTGTCAGTATTTGACCATCTTTTCTTTTAATCCATTTCCTCACATATGCTAACAATGGTGCAGAGCCTTTCAAGTTTGACTCCCCATCTCCAGACGATTTAGTACTGAGTGGAATAGCACCATCCAGATTATGTCCCAAAGGTACTCTATTCATGCTTTTGATTATATTTTTACACTTATTTTGTGTCCTATTTCCTTAAGGTGGTTCTTTAGTTTGGGCAATAGTGCTTCTAGCGTTGAAGTCCATGGAGTCAATGGTGGAGGTTGCACTAGCTTCAGTTAACTGCAAAAATAAATGAGAAATTGAAAAGAAAATACCTGCAATCAGTGAATCTTTATCCGTTAACGTTCTTGCGTTGGCCTAATTGACGAAGATGGAGCCTTGGAAATAGTCAATGGAGGGTCACTACAAGTGCCCTCCTGGTCGGAAAGATATATCTCTATTTTTTGAGATTTATGTGAGGGAGCAAAGGTGTCTGGGTGTTTCCTTTGAAACACAACTGGACAGTGTGTGAATCATGTTGTTACAATAATTTACTGCTCCATACTTTTTTTTTCTCCACCATATTCTTCTTACACTTCTCCTTGGAAGAGTGAGTAAATGCATGGCATTTTAAGGTTTTTCTAGTGGTTTGCCTAATAAACCCAGTATGACCAGATCTTAGACCTCATTTGGATACCGTGGAGTTGTTAATTTAGTGTTTTACACGAAACTTCTGCTTTTCTTTCTTTTGCCCTAACTTAAGTAGGGGTTCATGCCCTTTTCTAGGTTTATATTGATCACTCAGTCATGCAACTGTTTTTTTATGTTTTTATATATTTTTCCTTTTCGGAGAGTTTGACGTCTTTTATTTGCATTGTTGCTCCTCCTTTCAGCTATTACTGACAAGGTCTTACCGTTAAATATCCCATTACATAACAAAGAGCTGAGTACAGAAGTTAAAAAGGAATTGGCTGCTGAAGGGCATCCAAGCTCTTCCACATCATTAGCAAAAGTTAAACACGATGATCTGAAGGATAGTGGTTCTTCTTCGAAAACTAGGGGAAATAATGGTCTAACAAACAACTTGAACGATATGTCTATATCATCAAAGCCTCACAGTGTGGCTACTGGAAAGAGTGAGAGTGCATCATCAAGCTCAAAAAATAAGCCTCAGAAAATTGTACAGCCTCCTCAAACTGAAGACAACTTCAATCAGCTAAATCTTGCAATTGTAAGTCCTTCATTTGCATTCTCTTGATTTAATGTATATTACACTGCTTTTTAGTCGCAATTTTTTTTCTATATGTAGGTTGGCCATGTGGATTCTGGGAAGTCAACAATGTCAGGAAGGCTGCTACACCTTTTGGGGCGGATATCCCAGAAAGATATGCACAAATATGAAAAAGAGGCTAAGGAGAAAGTGATTATTCTTCACTCTTTTTGTAAGACACAATCAAATGTTTACCAGTTTATTGACAAGTCTGTTGTCTATTGAATCAGGGAAAAGGGTCGTTTGCTTATGCTTGGGCATTGGATGAGAGTGCTGAAGAAAGAGAGAGGGGAATAACTATGACAGTGGGCGTTGCCTACTTTAACACAAAATGTTACCGTGTTGTTCTGCTTGATTCCCCCGGTCACAGGGACTTTGTCCCAAATATGATATCAGGGGCTACACAAGCAGATGCAGCAATTCTTGTAATTGATGCTTCAGTAGGTGCATTTGAAGCAGGTATTGATGCTACTGGAGGTCAGACGAGGGAGCATGCACAACTTATCAAAAGCTTTGGGGTGGATCAGATTATAATTGCTGTTAACAAAATGGACGCAGTGGGATACTCCAAAGAACGATTTGATGCAATTAAGAAACAATTAGGCACATTTCTCCGTGCTTGTAAGTTTAAAGATTCTTCAGTAGCATGGATTCCCCTAAGCGCCATGGAAAACCAAAATTTGGTGACAGGTCCATCAGAGTCACGGCTGTTGTCCTGGTTAGCCTACTAACCAACATCCTCTTCTTTTTTTTTTTCCTTTTTTTTGTGTGTCATGAGTGCGTGGGCTTAAGAAAGCACAACATAGTTAATGCTATTCACGTGTCTCAACTTTATCACATAACAAAGAGTTCTTAAATAATAGATTGCTGGAATTTAAAATAGCAAAAGTCTTCTTATATATCACTAACTTAAAGGTTTACTTTACTTGTTAAGATGATAGAGTTGAATTTTGTTAGTAATTGTAGTTTTACAACGTAAATGGAAGTGAATATTGGACTTCTAAAACCAACATACCCGCAAGATGAATATGTAGATATACACAGGTAAGAGATAACACAAGAGCGTAACAGGACAAAATGATAGAATGTGGCGTGAGATTATTCACCATATCCTGCATAAACTTCCATCTGCAGCAGTTATTAGGTGGGGCAATATGACGATTGAAGATGATTAAAGGGGATAAGGCAGACTTAAAATTTCAAGGAGGGAATTTTTCTTATAAAACATACGCTTTCTTATAGTATACTTACATTAGTTCAGTTTCTTTCAAGGGTGTTTTGTTTTAGTTAGAAAACTTTATCCTATATCAAGTTAAGTATGAGATTTATAGAACTTTTAATTTTATGAATCTCCTAATCTGCTTCAAAAGATAAATTAGTATTGAAATAAAATGGACTTGAATAGAGCGGAAGGGAAATGGAGGATTCAAGTGTTTGAATTCAATTAATTTGGGACCGAGGTTTAGTTGATTGATATTGGCTTATCAAAAAAATTTAGTTGGTTTAACACAAACTACTGGAGGTACCTTTTTGTCTTGATTCTTGACAAACTCATGAAGTAAGAACATGGCTAAAAAAAAAAACTTGCAGGTTTCGAGGTCCTTGCCTATTGGATGCAATAGACTCTCTCAAACCTCCTCAAAGAGATTACTCAAAGCCATTCTTAATGCCAATATGTGATGTTGTAAGAGCACAGTCTCAAGGACAAGTGTCAATATGCGGTAAGTTGGAGAGGGGAGCTCTTCAAACTGGAAATAAGGTACTGGAGACTTCTACAAAATTCCTTTCTTGTACCCTTTCTTCCTCTATGTAACATATGCTTTTGGGAGTCATGTTCTTACCTAATGGTTTTTGTCATCACAAACATTAACCTTTATCCAGATTAGGGTCAGAAAGAGGAAGTTTAACCTAAATAATCCATTTTACAAAATAATTTACAAAAAAAATGCAGTATTTTAAAAATTTCCGAAACAGATTAAAGGTTATTTATGAGTAACGTTTTAAGTATTAATTTATTCCAAAATTCCAATGGGCAAAAACTAAGGGCTGACAGAGAACGGTGAAGATTCGTAGCTCACGTTACAACATATCATTTAAACGTGTCAGTAACATTACTACAAACCCGCTAATATTTTTAAAAAAAGACCCAAAATGATGCCTTTAATGATTCTTATTACTTCATCAAAAAGAAAATATCAGTTGCTATTTCTGAGATTTAGATATTTTTTATATCAGAATCATCTTTCTTTGTGTATTATTGATTGTTTTTGTTATATATAGATTGTTGAACGGTTTAACTCAACTTGGTTGTTGTTAATGTTTGAGTTTCTTTACCAAAATCATTTCTGGTTTGATAGCTGGGTTTTTTTGGTCGGTTCTCTTGCAGTAGTAGCTGTGAGTTTGTTTTGCTGTTTTTTCTTAATTTTATGATGACTCAGCTGGAGAAATGCTCTGAACATATGATATATGCAAGAAACTCTTGAGAGATAATTTAGAGAATAGAAAGCCCTAGGTACCTTTCGAAAAAGCTGAGCCAAAATTATTGACTCTATCTGTAATTTTTACAAACAATAGGATGGGGCCATAAGATGTCATCGATGACACTGTTCTTGAAAACCGGGGAAGAAATATGAAAAGAATAAAACATGTCTACAATGCTAGAACCTGAGATTTGGTCAATGAAATTAAATACTAGTAGTTGTAACCTTACTGGGTATGAATAAGCAACATTTTAGGGGCAGAACTGTGAGTATAAAATGATGCTTGAAGAGAAACACAAGAAAATAAAGAGTTAGAAAGAGAGAAAATGGCGGAAGAAAGGAAAAACTTCGCTGATCACCGTAAAATAAAGAGTAGGAAAATGTTCCATTTAGCAAAGAGTAACTTGCAGCTGCAGAACTTCAGAAATCTACTTTGTGGGCAGTGTAATTCCATTATATTTGACAGACTAATACCTATACATTTAACACTGAGTTATGAACATGGCCAGGTTTTAGTTATGCCATTCAGAGAAATGGCAACAGTGCGTTCTTTGGAACGTGATTCTCAGGTTTATAACACTGCAAAAGCTGGAGACAGTGTCACTATCAATCTACAGGGTATTGATGCAAATCACGTGATGTCAGGTGGTGTATTGTGCCACCCTGAATTCCCTGTTCCAGTTGCAAATCATTTGGAACTGAAGGTCCTCATCCTGGACAATGCCATTCCAATTTTAATTGGTTCTCAGGTACCATCCATTAATTGATCGTTCTTGTGAAAATTTTCAGAAATTTCCGTGCCATGTCTTATCTATAGTTAATGATTATAGAGTACTTAATATCTGGAACTATGCAGTTGGAGTTTCTTGTACACCACGCTAAGGAGGCTGCAAGAGTTGTGAGGATTTTGTCATTGGTTGATCCAAAGACCGGAAAGGAGACCAAGAAATCACCTCGATGTCTTCTGACAAAGCAGAATGCTATAATTGAGGTATTTGACAAAATCAACTATCATGATTCATGTTTATTTGTGTATTAATATTTATTTTTTGGGTGCACGAGGGCAGGTAATATGTTTCTTTCTTCCATTTGTAGGTTAATAATTGGTGTATTAAAGATTTTACTCATTTCGATAAGCTTGTTTGTGATGGTTTAGGTGGTTTTGCAAGGAATGGTTTGCATTGACGAGCATTCTAATTGTAAAGCTCTTGGAAGGGTGTCCCTCAGATCATCAGGAAGAACCATTGCCCTCGGTCTGGTGACTCGAGTTATTGGGAAGAAGGAATAAAGGAATTTTCAGTTCTGGAATGAGAATCATAGCAAAGGTAACTGTTGAAATCTGTAGCTTGAAAGAGAGACGACATGGACAGCAAAAACTGCTGCAAATTTATCATCTTCTGTAAAGTGACGGGTATCCTCCTTTTCCTATTTCTGAGGGAAAAGTGGGTCATGCTTTTCATGTACATTGTATTTATTCTGGCAGGATTCTTTTTCTTGTTCTTTAGTATATAACTACTCTAATTTCCTTTCTTTATGTAGTCGGAAAAGCGCAGGCCCCTAGGTTGCGAAATGGACAGCTTTGATTCTTTCTTTCTAATTGTACCAACTTTAGATATTAACAAGTTTCAGTATCTGAGAGCGTGTATTGCTTATGGCTAACCTTTGTTTAGACCGAGTTTGGTAGGTCATTCTTTTCCCTTCCACACTCTCTGCACAAGCTTTTTGCGTGCCATACATAATACTATTATTAACCAACACCTAACTTTTTTAACCAAAAGAAAATAAAAGAAGAGAATATTGCCGTCTCTGGAGTCCATAACAAAGGTTGTTTATTATTAGTAATTTAAGTGGACTGGTGACTTATATCGATTTCCTATATTCTCTTCTTTTTTTGTTTTTGTTTCTTATAATATTATGAGGCATTTTTTAAAGTAATTTATCAGTTACGTATTTCGCCAGTTATTAACCCGTTTTCTTTGGACATTCTTGGAATCGGAGAGTTGAATAGTTACACTATCAAAAATGCATTATTTTCGCCGGACATTACGTTTTTTCTATTTTTGTTTGTCAAAACCTTGATTGTTCTTCATTTTTGAGTGAAAAAAAAACAAAAATAAGAAGAACAAATAAATACAAAATTCTACGGAATTCTTATTGTTTATTTATAATTTTTTTTAAAATTCAAAAGTAGGATTCGATGAGAATAGTCTCTTATTTTTCATTGTGTATATTTCTTGCTAAATTTGTTTGTATCTTGATAATTTATTACCTCTTTTTCCTATAATTATGTGCTTCATATACTTTTCTTTTTGGTCGAGGATTTATCAGAAACAGACTCTTTACCCCGCAATGATAAGGTTAAGGTTTGTGTATATTCTTAACCTCCTGATATCTCATTTGTGAGATTATTTATTGGGTATATTATTGTTGTTATTGTTTTCAAAAAATATTTTAAGGGACTTAAAGTCAGAAGGATCAAGGGAATTATATCGATATATTCCTTAAATCTATCCTATGTTTGATTGGGGTTAATACCTAAATTAGGGTAAACTTTGTATCATAATTAATGGATTATTTATTTCATATAAAAAGTGTAATAAATAATCTTGATTGTAATTTTAGGATAACTTCATTTTAAATCAAATGATCCTAGTATGACAAAGTAAATACTTGAAACGTAAGGCCTTAAGAAAAAATGGAAGTTTGAAACAATCTTTTTGGAAGCCAAAGAGAAGTGGACAAAAATAAACCTAAAATGGAAAAACTTTAACCCAGTTGCATTTATTCGTTTGATGATCGATTTACTTGTTCATAAATTGAAAAATAAAACAAACCAACTTAAAATAATGCAATAGTAAACAGTGTAAAAGGGAAAAAAAATAATCATAACTTGCTCAAGTAAAATTTTGACCAAGAAAAAAAAGTTCCGTAATTTTAAAGAAAACTGAGAGAGTAATCAGCAATCAATTTTGAAAATCTCATCCATTAAACAACTTCTTCCCTTCCTCGTCCACACATCTGCCTTACACTTTTGTCTTTATTTGATGAAATCATACTTTCTATTTTGTGGGTACAATCCAAGGGCCTGCTACAAAACGACAAATTCGCCCCTACTTACTTTTTTTTTTAACCCTTTAATTAATTTAGACGTTGTTATGCCAATAATAAGTAATATATTTTATGTAATATAACAAGTAAAGTTTGAAAAAGTTAGTGTTTAAATTTTATATGTGAAACATAATAAATTTAATTGAGGTCCAAAACGGGGATAAATCCAGCGTGGCTGTATCTTTGGCCACGTGGGTCCGGGTCAAACTCTTGCAAAAAAGTATTCCACCAGTTCTCATCCACAACTAGGAATCCCTTGCTTTCACCGTCGAACCAAATCTCCCAATTAATTCCATTTCTATTTATGTTTAACAAATATTCAAATGATTCATAATTAACTACTTAAGTATATGAATTGAAAAAGGAGGAGGAAAAAAGCCTACGTATTATATGCACGTATAGTCGCACAGAGATTTTTCTGGAGGAGTCTCGTCTCGTCTCGTCTGGCCCGAATGCAAATTTCTTTTCTTCCCTAATAGGAGCTACTTGTAACAGAATCTCTGAATTCATACGGAGAGGAGAGAGAGAGTGTGTGTGTGTGTGTGTGTTTGCTTTTTTCCTGCAGACGTGAAGGATAAAAAGAGAAAGCAGAAAGTGTCAATTCTTTTTGCAGTTTAGAGAAAAGAGTTGTGTAGAGAGAGAGAGATTAGATAGAGAGAATCGTTGAAAATTCTGGAGAAATTAGGGCTAGGAGCGGTGGTAAATGGCGGCTCAGGGAAGAGAGGGAGGCGGGGGAGTAGCGGTTTTATGTGGTGGTGGTGCAGTCAATGCGGTGGATTCCTCTACCTCGTCTTCTAACGGAGTTTTGGAAAAGGAGAGTACCAAGCAGGATTCTCCTATTCTGTTTTTTCTCTTCTTTCACAAGGCAATTCGGCTGGAGCTTGATGCACTTCAACGTTCGGCTTTAGCGTACGCTACTGGACTATTGGCAGACATACAGCCCTTGCTCAAGCGTTACCGTTTTCTTAGATCAGTTTACAAGCACCATTGCCATGCTGAGGATGAGGTATCAAACAACTTTTGAATGCTTTTAGCTCGTTTTACTCAGTTCCACTAGCAGGTTATTGTTGTGTCTTAAAATTGTTGTATCCCCAGTGACATTGGCTTATCTCTATAAGGAATTGCTAATCAAGCCATTCTATTAAGTTACTACTTCCTAAAATCTCTTTTCATTTAGCATGCTCCTCCATTTTGCTATTGAATTTTTATTGAGCTTCCCTGTCACTTGTTGTCTAGCTCTGTGCTCCTTATTATGACTGGTGATTTGGTTACATGTTTGTCTATTTATGTCTATTCTGTTCTTTATTGGGCAAACACTCCGATCCTAGTTTCTTGGCACTTCTTCTGACGGTCTTAGTTTCATCTTCATGAAATTCCTTTTTGTAGCAATCTAGTTATAGCTCCTTACCAAAAATAATGCGATCTAGTTATAGCTAATGGGGATTAGAATACAAACTCCATTCTTCTTCTACTGCAAATTAATGATTGACATCTTGTTGAGATAGAGAGACTCCATTCAAATGTCGTATGCTTTGATGGTCTAATGGTTAAAATAGTGGACCTCGGTGCTATTACCAGTTGGCGGATGACATGTTTGTACTTCCATTTGGTAGTGTGTTTATTCTCTTTCTTATATTAAATGATATCAGATTTTGGGGTTAATGGTGAAGACCTTAACTTTAGATCTGCAGAGGTCACCAATATGACCCTAACCCTATACAATTTAATTTCCGAAGTATTTCTGTCTGGTCATTTGTGTATTCTTTGTTTAATATAGCTTGGATACCTTCTTAAAAAGTTTCGGACGTTATAGAAAGTTGGAGGATAGAGAGAATAGAGACTAGAAAGGTGCAATATTGAAGACAATACCTCTTGTGCATTTTTGGATGATTTAGCTAGAAAGAAATTGAACAACTTTTGAAGGAGCAGGAAGGACATAAAAATGTCGAAGGAGGCCTTTCTTTCCAACTGTGTTTTGGGTGTAACCATTCCATTTTGTATAGATAGGTAGATGATTTTCTGGATACATAATGACATACTTTTTGTAGAAGTTAAACCATCTTGGTGTAATATGCGATGAATGGTATCGAGAGCAATAGAAGTTTTTCCAGTTTGCCGGTCCCCATTTATAAGTTGTCTATCATTTTGGATTATAAGAAAAAGTACCATGGATGATTGAATTTCTTTTGTCATATGCGATAAAGTGACATGTTCCCTAGTTGGTTCTACTTTGTAAATGTCTCCTTGTATGTGCCTTTGCTAGAGGATGATAGCATGATTTTAACAATTGCAGGTGATCTTTCCAGCTCTTGATATACGTGTGAAGAATGTAGCGCAAACATACTCCTTAGAGCACAAAGGTGAAAGTGATCTTTTTGATCACCTTTTTGAGATCTTAAATTCTGAGAAGCAGAACAATGAAAGTTTTCCACGAGAGCTAGCATCTTGTACTGGGGCATTGCAAACTTCTCTTAGTCAGCACATGTCAAAAGAGGAAGAACAGGTATTCTCGTAGGAGACACTGCTTAAGTTTCATATTCAAGGATTCCACATGTTACATATACCATCTCAGTGGTCAGTTTTTTACAGTTTCTATTATTCCAAAAATTGTATATTTCTTCTGTGACCGATGTTATATCATTTTTATTCTTCTTCTTGTATGCAATGTTATATCAGAGGTATTGTGGCTTGTGTTGTGCTGGTATTTCGGATACTCAACCTGTTTCAGCAGCAGTTAAATAGGATGGGTCATCTAAATTTTGAATCAACTAGTGGATCATCAGCACATTGGCACAATTCATTTTCTAAATGAGTTGAAGTTGGGGCAACTCATGTGCAACCTACACTAATTCTACACTTATTTATTGTTGTTGCAACTCGTGTGCAACCTACACCAATTCTACACTCGTTTATTATTTTCTTTTTCCCTCGGAGTCTATAAAACTAAGTTGAACTTGAAAAACTTTCATTAAATATTCCATATGGTACAAATGCGGTGCTCCAACTCTCAAATTTGACCAACGAAGGACTACCCTATTTTTTGTTATACTTGCATGATATTTGTTGAGATTTCAAATAGATCTCCTGCTATTACCTTTTCATTATGAGCTTAGTTATTATCTTTGAATATTTCCATCTAAAAGGAATTTAATTAAGACTAATTCATAGAAAAACTTTATTATTACACAAGTAGTATACCAAAAAGTAAAGAATCTACAACTTAATATGGTTATCCATGAACAACACATTCTTTTGAACAAACTGACACTTCATTGATGCACCAAAAACAAACTAGGAATGAGAAGCGATTCCTCAAATATACGTAGTCATTGTCTGTCTCCAAAACTCTTCTATTTCTCTCCTTCCATTGGACACACACGAGTGCTAATGGCTCACATCCCATGCTCCTCAACTTCTCTTCCATCTTCTAGATGTCCACCTAGTGAGTGTCTTCCTTTGCTGTGCGCATCCTCTTTAGCTCGAACCATCCCAAAATCATACATCACAAGCGAGCCGCCACCCGACGATGTAGGAGGTGGTCCACAACTTACCCAAACATTTGCACATAAAACACCAGCTTACCTAAGTAATTCTCCTTTTTCCCAAAATAGCTGTCAGAATTGCTTCTCTTGCTGCCAACCAAGTAGAAAAGCATATCTTTCTTAGTGTCCTACAATAATATGATTTTACTGAGAACAATCCATCCCCCCAAACCCCAACCCCAACCTCCATCTCTCTCTCTCTCTCTCTCTCTCTCTCTCTCTCTGTGTGTGTGTGTGCTTCTTTCTACACTTAAGAATTATTAGATTTCGTAAGAGATCTGTATTATTGTCCACTTGATATGCTTTAAATTTCTCTATTGCACTTGATTCAAATCAAGTTTGCAAATAGTTTATCTTTGTTGCTTCTTAGAACAATTAGATATGCATGTGGGAGTTTTACTATTTTGACATGTAACTGGCCTGGGAGGATCGGCAAGGTCATTGTGCGGTCTCCATCAGGCTAGTATCATCTTGTTTTTTGTTGCTTACAAGAAGGGTTGGTTTTTACCTAGAGCATATTTTTGTCCAGATATAACCTGCCGCCTGCGTAACCTGGCCTGTCAACTAATGGTTACTCTATATATATGTGTATGTATGTATTATTACTATATATAAGGGAGAATATGAAGTTTTGTAGTCCTCATAGGCGTAAATCCGGAATTTCAATTCTTTGGTGCTGTGAAGCTGCCACACATGGCAGTTGATGTTGTCTTTTTTCTTGCATGTTCCCATTTTCGTCCTCACTCTTTTTCTTAAGACCATTCCCACTTGGGCCTTTGTAATTGGTGTGACCCGGTAGTAACTTTTTAAGAATCTCTTCTTGCCACTTGGTAGATCACCTTTTAGTTAACACTCCCTCTGTCTTAAACTAATAGCCACTTTAGCGAAAAAAAGTTATTCCAAAATAATAGCTACTACAAAGTTAAAGTTTGCAATAAGTTTCAACTATACCCTTATAGCAAATTTTAATATTGTTCAATTCTCAAAAAGCATCTGATAGGGTAACTTAGTAAATAATACCTTGTATTCATTGTTTTCTTTAATGGGCATGAAAAAGCTAAAACAATAATTAAAATGGGACGGATGGGGTATTCTTTTAAGGGGCATATAAAAAATAAACATAACAAGTAAAATGGACCGAGTGGAGTACTTTATTAATATACCTTAATTATTATTTGTTAATATCCTTGTAAGATCATTATTAAGTTAATTTGTGTGAAGGCTCTAAATTAAGGTTATAACTGTTAATATAATATAAACTTGAAGTTATTGAAATTTTTTGTCGTATTAGATGATTCTGTAAGATGAAAAAATAAATTGCAAGAACTTTTGCTACATGAAATTACGAGTGAAATTAAAACTTGAATAAATTTGTTTCTGTCTATAATTAAGAAATTACATGCTCACAAATTCCAAAAAATGCCAATATTTTTTATGCATGATCTTCGTAGATTTTTAATTATTTACCTATTTTAAATCATGTTATTTTATAAAATATTTTATCACCTGTGTCCTTTTGATATTTTCTACTTCTTCAGCCAAACTTCCTTCCTCATAAATAATTTTTTATTTGAAATTTTCCAATTATGATATTAAGAACTTTAATAATTATGAAGACTTATCAACAACACGTTTAACTTGTCATTAGATTATATTAATTATTAAGTAAAATAATATTATACAAATTATACTTCTTTAATTAAGATTATTACTTTTATATCTTGAGTTTGGATTCAGCTTAAAACGGGCCTCATGAAACTATAGCGCGCATGCGTGTGTGTCTATTATATATGTATGTATATTGTCCTGTGTAATGTCAGTATATTGATCTCACAAAATCAAATAGCTTTTGAAAATCCATACAATTTACATGTTTGTTGACTACAAATATTCCTGACAGGTGTTTCCTTTGCTCATTGAGAAATTCTCAATGGATGAGCAGGCATCACTTGTTTGGCAGTTCCTTTGTAGCATTCCTGTGAATATGATGAAAAAGTTCCTTCCCTGGCTTTCATCTTCTATATCTCCTGGTGAGAACAAGGATATGCAGAAGTGCTTGTCTATGATTATTCCAAAAGAGAAGCTTCTCCAGCAGGTTTTTTCTAATACCTAGATGCTAACTGCCTCTCTCTCTCACTCTCTCTCTCTCTCTCTCTCTCTCTCTCTTTCTCTCGTGTGTGTGTGTGTGTGTGTCTATTTGCGTTTTCCATTTTCTCCACCCCTAAAACTGCGTTATTTGCTATGCTTCTTTCCTTGAAGGTAATTTTCTCCTGGATGGAAGGTGGAAAGTGTGTCGCTGCAGTTGGTGGGTATGATGTTGATGCTGAGCTGCCATGCTCTTTGGATTCTAACTCTGTCACTGAAACTTGTGCATCAGGAAACGTGAAGTGTGTGTGTGAATCGTCCAGTCCTGGGAAGAGAAAATTCGGGCTAAAGTGTGACACCTGTGATACTGATTCTGGAAATCCAATTGATGAAGTATTGCATTGGCATAATGCTATTAAGAGAGAGTTAGATGAAATAGCAGCAGAGGCTAGAAGAATTGAGTTGGCCGGAGAATTATCTAGTTTAGCACCTTTCTATGCAAGACTTCAGTTTATAGCTGAAGTCTGCATATTTCACAGGTATTGGTCTATGAAAATTCTTATTTCATTACTTGATAGATAGAAATTCATCAAATTGTTTGACACTAAATTGCAAGTTTACAGTTTCATTGGAGATACTATGTACGCCATGCTGTCTTTTCTATATTGATCTCCATTCAAATGAAAGAGCATAAAGACATAATTGATGAGTCTTCTTGTACTTTCATGGTTGATTTTTATTTCATCAAATTCTATAACACCTCAACCTACTAGACTTTTTGCACATACGAGATCACCTATTTGTTGTTTCTTGAAGCAACTTTATCATTGACACTCTTCTATGGATTTAGTCATGAAATCGTGATATTATTGTTTATGAATGAAAAGTAGAGCTTTCGGGAAGAAAAGAAATTGTTTGTTGTCCATAAAGCCATACATTTTACTTGTGTATAATGGGTAAAGCTGATGGTTGATACATTGTTCAACAGTCTTAAAGGGTTTAGATGTTGAGCACAAACCATCCTTTGGATCTCTTTTGAATGCTATGCTAATGAGGGACAAGAGCACTGCTGATTTCTATAACTTCAATGACAGATTGTTAAGTATTACAGATCTTTAGTTTTTTTAAATAAAAAAAAATTAGCACAAGTTTTTAGTTGAAAAAAATATATATATACATATATAATGTGGTTGTAAGATACCAGTAAAGTAATATTTTATAGGGTTCGTTTTAGTATGCTGGATAAACATAGATAGTCCTGGGATACTCCCTTAACCCTTGTTTGGTTACTAATCCAGGGATAAGTTATAACATGATTAGTAATTAGTATCGGGATGAGTTATCCCTACCAGAGGGTGGAATAATAGTATTGGGAGTAGTTATCCTGGGATAAAATAATGAAAATAACAATCATACCGCTAAGGTCCCTCAAACCCTTTTTCTACTAAAATAATCGGAGTTTATTTTTGTAAACAAACAACTTGTTAGAAATTATAGAATGCATGTATTTTGAATACAACAAACCAAGCCGTCAATAAGAAATAATACCAGGATAACTACTCCCAGCATAATTTATATTCAAACAAAACGACCCCTTAGTCTTTAATCTTTTGAAGGAGTTCAGGGAGCTAATCTTGCTTCTGGTCTGACATTTTAGAGCTCTGTCCGAAAATTCAAATTATATATCCTGCACTATTCATGAAGAGCTTAAATGTTAGAAACTGTAATATGAGCAATTTGCTATTGCTGATGAATAAATTTTTCACATCCACAACAAAACAGCTTTTTTTTTTTCCTGTCTTGAACAGAAACTCTAATCTTTAGATTTACCTTATGGCAGCATTGCTGAGGACAAGGTCATATTTCCTGCTGTAGATGGAGGGCTCTCCTTTTTCCAAGAGCATGCTGAGGAAGAAAGTCAATTTAATGAGCTTCGCTGCCTGATTGAGAGCATTCAAAGCACAGAAGTCAATTCCACCTCAGCTGCTGAATTTTTCTCCAAATTATGTTCTCAAGCTGACTTAATTATTGAGACAATTAAACGACATTTTCACAATGAAGAAGTTCAGGTAGGATTCATTATAAATTTATTGTTTTTTTCCCGAAATTATTTAGTTATTATGTGTCTAGTTGTATATTCACATGACCAAATGTGAATAAAATTGGCAGGTATTAATTCCCAAAAGTATGAACTCTCTTTGTGGGTTCAATAAGCTCCAGATTCTGCTTACTCCATGAATTCCATTCGGACTCGCATCTACTTTCTAGATAATCTTGTAGCTATTGCTTGCCTTCTCTCCATGTCCACAAAGTATCCTTCAGAGCTAAATGATGTCTGCCGTGTCCTTCATATAGGTTCTTCCTCTTGCTCGAAAGCATTTTACCCAGGACAGACAGAGGAAACTTTTGTACCAAAGCTTGTGTTTAATGCCATTGAAGTTGATAGAACAAGTCTTACCCTGGCTAGTGGGAGCACTGTCTGAAGATGAGGCCAGAAATTTCTTAAAGAACTTGCAGCTAGCAGGTATTGCTAAATAGTTTTGTTGCTAGAGCAGTTGATATGCCAGCAGCTTTGTTTTTTTCCTGAATTATGTAATTGAATTCTGCTCTTGCAGCTTCAGAAGCTGATACTGCTTTGGTGACCCTATTATCTGGTTGGGCATGCAAAGGACGTACAGATGGTGTATGTTTGTCTTCTAGTGTCACTGGTTGCTGCCATGTTAAAAGTTTTGCTGACATTGAAGAATATTGTGCTCGAGCACCTTGTCCATGTTTTCTCTCAGTCCATTCTGATGATTCTATGAGGCCATTCAAAAGAAACCTTACTGCTCTTTGCACGAAAGGTGATACATTGGACTTGTCCAAGGGTGTAAATGCTTGTAATATATCTTGCAATGATCAGTCATGTCGTGTCCCAGGATTAGGAGTTAGTGATAATAATCTGGGACTAACTACTATATCCACACCAAAATCTCTTCGTTCGTTGACCTTCAGCTCTGCTGCTCCTTCTCTTGACTCAAGCCTCTTTATCTGGGAGACAGATTGTACCTCTTCTCAACCCAACCATAAAGTGCATCCCATTGACACCATATTCAAATTTCATAAGGCGATACAAAAAGATTTGGAGTATCTTGATGTTGAATCTGGTAAGCTTAGTGACTGTCCTGAGACTTTTCTTCGGCAGTTCATTGGAAGATTCCGGTTGCTTTGGGGTTTGTATAGAGCCCACAGTAATGCAGAGGACGAGATAGTTTTCCCTGCACTTGAATCTAAAGAGGCACTCCACAATGTGTCTCACTCCTATATGTTGGACCATAAGCAGGAGGAGAAACTGTTTGAAGACATATCATCTGCCCTCACTGATCTTTCGGAACTTCATGAAGGGTTGAAGGAAGCCTACCAGAAGGAATTTGGGAGGACTATTGTTGAGTCTACTGGCCTGTATGATAGGGATCACAAAAGAAAATACAATGAGCTCGCCACAAAAGTTCAAGGAATGTGTAAATCAATCAGAGTTAGCCTCGATCAGCATATATTCAGAGAAGAACTTGAGCTGTGGCCACTATTTGGCAAGCATTTCTCTATGGAGGAGCAAGACATAATTGTTGGTCGTATAATTGGAAGCACAGGGGCTGAAGTACTTCAGTCAATGCTGCCTTGGGTAACCTCTGCTCTTACTCAGGATGAGCAGAATAAGATGATGGACACATTAAAGCAGGCTACAAGAAACACCATGTTCAGTGAATGGCTCAACGAGTGTTGGAGACGAAATCCTGAAGTATCTTCACAGCCTGAAGCCTTGCAAAATAGCAATACAAACAGAGGTTATTGCTATGATCTTTAATTGTTTCATTGTGTATCCCGCTCTTGGGTCTGCAGTTTAGTGCTTAGTTTATGGCTTGACCGGTTATTGCATCTAATGGAGGTAACATCTGTTCCTTGATAAGACAGGTTTTGATTCTCATGAAGGCTTAGACCAGAGTGACCATATGTTCAAACCCGGTTGGAAAGACATTTTCCGTATGAATCAAACAGAACTTGAGTCGGAGATTAGAAAAGTTCACAGGGATTCAACTCTTGATCCAAGGAGGAAATCTTATTTAATTCAAAATCTGATGACTAGGTTCGTCTTGGTGCTTCATTTTGCTATTATTATCTATTGTATATTAAACTGTAGATAAATAGACAGGAAACCTCAGCTTGATTATTTCTGCATGTACTCAGCCGCTGGATAGCCTCTCAGCAGAAATCACAAGCTTCAACAGAAGAAATGTCTCATAGTGAAGATGTTGTTGGGTGTTCACCGACCTTTCGAGATATGGAGAAGCAGATTTTTGGATGTGAACACTACAAAAGAAACTGCAAACTTCGTGCAGCTTGCTGTGGAAAATTGTTTACATGCAGATTCTGTCATGATGAAGTGAGCGACCATTCAATGGACAGGTAAACCTTACTAGAAATGCCTGAGCTTGTTGTTGGGTTCTTCATATCTCATGTTTATTCTTTTTCTAGGAAAGCGACACTAGAGATGATGTGCATGCGTTGCTTGAAAGTTCAACCAATTGGACCCAGCTGCACGACACCATCATGCAATGGATTTTCCATGGCAAAATACTATTGCAGTATATGCAAGTTCTTTGACGACGAGAGGTAGACGAGTCAACTCAGATTTTTGTTTTAGAGTTTGGCATAAATGGTGTCGCTTAAATCCTACTTCACGTGTTAATGCTTTGGAGTGCATCTTTTAAGTGTACCTCAATTAGTGGAGGAAGAATTGCATGATCTGTTTTTGTCAGCTAATGACCTTGGAATCATCGTAGTTCTTGACAATATCACCTGGGTGTAGGTTTATCTCTTACATAGGTCGTTAAAGGGCCATTTGGTTGAAGGGACTAGGACAAATAATTCATGCACAGCTAGTGCAGCTTTTGGTTGGCCATATAAGAAAAAGACCCAACTAATGCAGCTTTTGGTTGGAGGTATTAAATAATATCGGCATTAAGTTGTGTGGGAATCTACATATTATTTTATGCGGGATAGATGTGGAATAAGTATACGTGTATGTGTATTAGAAATATGCGGATAAAGTATTTAAATATAAAATTGTCCTTAAAGTAAGTACTCCCTACGTAACATTTCATGTATTATTATTTAATGCATAGACCTACAATATTATTCACCGCATAACAGTCCCTTAATTTCTATTCCCTGCATAAACGATCTCTGTGTTATAATCCCAACAATAACTAGTATTTGAACTGACCCACCCATAACATGCTCACCATTTCTCTCGAGCCGGGAATGGGATTGATGATGAAATAAATGAACACAAATGGGATTGGCACATTCTCTATTTCTCTGGAAAACTGATGTATGAGAATAGCCAGTTTTCTTCAACTGAATGACTCTTTTCTGTATCAGGTCGGTATATCACTGTCCTTCTTGCAACCTGTGTCGTGTTGGACACGGTCTTGGAATTGATTTTTATCATTGCATGAAATGCAATTGTTGTCTGGGAAAAAGTTTGATAGAGCACAAGTGTTTGGAGAAAGCGTTAGAAACAAATTGTCCCATTTGCTGTGAGTTTTTGTTTACTTCCAGTGCAACAGTTAGACCTCTGCCCTGTGGGCATTACATGCACTCGGCTTGTTTTCAGGTGAAAAATCAAATCACATTGTATAGCATGTGCTCTCACATATATTTGCTTTGACTTCTAAAGAATTTTGGGAACTGATTCACTTTATTTAAGCTTTGCTTAAATTTAACCATGCTCTCTCTGCCAGGCATATGCTTCCAGTAACTATGTTTGCCCAATATGCAGCAAATCCATGGGTAATATGGCGGTAAGAGAATTTTCTAGTGATCTCCTTTTGTAATATTCTTTTTAGGTTGCACTATGTGGCTAAAATGTTTATCGCTGCTGCCTCCAAGCACAATAGCTGGCAAAGTGAGCAGTATGGGCATGTTAAAGTTGTGAAATGTGTTTTTTTGTCATTGAATATCAGGTAGTCTGAAGTTTTAGGATCACTTTATGAAATTATAATACAGCAGCTATGAAGAGCGTCCATATTTTGAAAATTCAATTATTTTCTTTTGATTTGTGGGACGTACCTTTCATAGCTGCATCTTTTTTTCTCCTTTTTCATGTTAATTTTCCTGGGAGGGCGGTCTTTAGGGGTTGATCGGATGGGTCCTATTCGCTGAGCTGTCACGACTCATAAAGTTGTCCTTGAGGGTGTAATATGTGCGAAGGACTTCTGAGAGAATTGGATATTTTAACAGTAATGGGTTATGCTTGAAGTGGTGCCCTAAAGTTTCTCTAAAACATTTCGCCTGCCAGGTTTATTTTGGAATGCTCGATGCTCTGCTGGCTAATGAGGTTCTTCCAGAGGAGTACCAG